>OZ026830.1:8994749-9425140 GCA_964023185.1 Macaria liturata | reverse complement strand
GGGAATATCAGTACACAATATCACACCATACAAAATTTATATGTAGTTTTTATTAAAGCCAAAGTTTTTTATTCATAAGGAATGTCTTACAAGTCACAGATATTACATAGAGTGACCAATTTAAGATGAATACAAATTTGTACTCAGCAGTTACTTCTTACTACCCGACACATTTTTTTGTTTCATTTGCTAAATATATTAGGCTGTTAGTTTGTGTTGTTTTGTCACATCCCTAGAACTCGCTTGGAACGCCAGACGCGAAACAACGTGTAATCATGTATTTACCACTATTTGGATAATTTTGAAGTGTTGAACATCGACATTATGGATCACTTTCCTTTTTGGCACGCCCTAGCTGATGATTGGTCGGTCAACATTTTATCCACTTGGTGTTTGGTGGCAGGTGAATAAAATGGTGGAAAGACTATTAGTACCGGTGCCGTGCTAGCCCTGCTGAGAGGCGACATATTTTTCAGAGCAAAGACTAAATAATGTTATATCAGTTGTCTCATATTATTGAGCGCGTGTTAGAATGTATACGCACCTCAGCGGAGGGCGGCGTGTGCTTGGCCGGCATGGAGCCCGACTTGGGCAGGTCCGGGCTGCTGAACGGCTTGCGCTCCTCCTCGCTGGAATACAGGGGCATACAGCACTTATTATACAGGATTACTGATGACTAAAAATATTAATCTAAATTATATAAAACTCAAAGGTGGCTGACTGATATAGTGATATATCAACGCACAGCCCAAACCACTGGATTGGGCTGAAATTTGGAATGAAGGTAGATGTTATGACGTGGGCATCCGCTAAGAAAGGATTTTTGGAAATGCAACTTTTAAGGGGGTGAAATAGGGTATGCAAGTTTTACTTCTTAAAATGCGAGCGAAGCCGCGAGCACCCACTAGTTTTATATATGTACACTCAAACAAAATAATTATAAAATCTTGTTAATTTATTTATGTAAATTTGTGGGTTATATCGCGATAAGCTTGCTATTGACAAGTGCCTTTTTAAGGCAGCTTCTATGACTAATTAATGGATATGGACAGCAATATCCTGTACCAATTTAATACCAATTTACGACCATCCCTCGTTTTTTTTGCAAAGGATTGCCTTTGCAAAAAAAACGAAGGCGGAAATCCGTCGAGATTACGCAGCTTCTTCTTCTTATCGAATGAGAGTGGCCAACTCTGGTGTCGAGAGTTAATCAAGACGCCCTAAGGGCCTCTGACATTGCTTAACGACTGCCGTACTAGACAAACAGCCGGGACCTACAATTTAACGTGTCAATACGCAGCGTAACAACACTTTCGAAACTAATCATCAAGAACTACATAAACACCTTCGATTTCATATAAGGGTATGATTTCTTGACATCCGTATGTTAAATCACCCTTCAAAGCTTTGTGCAAGTTACCACTAACACTGTACCTAGTCAGGTCATAAGTATTGTCACACAGTAAAAACTTTTCTTTTAGAATGCTGGCCACAAAAAAGTTTATTGAATTCGAATTTCGAATTGTTCATGAAAATAAAAATGTATACTTTTTAGAATTTACCTCATTTTTAAATATGGAGTGGACGCTTAAAGAAGACCGTGTTGCAGTTATTGCATTGCATCGTTGCGGTTACGCGCCAATTCAAATTTTTGACATACTGAAAAATTTGAATATAACCAAAAGATTCGTTTATCGTACCATCAAACGATACAATGAAGACTCTAGTGTAGATGACAGGTCAAGAAGTGGTCGCCCTCGGTCTGTTAGGACTCCAGCAGTGATAAAAGATGTGAAGGCACGAATTCAAAGAAATTCCAAACGTAAGCAGAAACTGTTGGCCCTTCAGATGGGGTTAAGCAGAACCACGGTGAAAAGGGTGTTAAATGAAGACTTAGGGCTTCGGGCATATCGAAGAAAAACAGGACATCGTTTGAATGCTCGTCTAATGGAACTGAGACTGAAGAGATGCCGCGCTTTGTTGAAGCGGTACGCGGGAAAAAAATATCGGAAAATTCTTTTTTCGGATGAAAAAATTTTTACCGTATAAGAGAGCTACAACAAACAAAATGATAAGGTGTACGCACACAGTAGTGAAGAAGCGAGCAAACGTATTCCGCGTGTCCAACAAGGTCATTTTCCATCCTCGCTCATGGTATGGTTGGGAGTTTCTTATTGGGGCTTAACAGAGGTACATTTTTGTGAGAAAGGTGTAAAAACGAATGCAGTTGTGTATCAAAATACAGTCCTGACGAACCTTGTGGAACCTGTTTCTCATATCATGTTCAATAACAAGCACTGGGTATTCCAACAAGATTCGGCGCCAGCTCATAGAGCGAAGAGCACACAAGACTGGCTGGCGGCGCGTGAAATCGACTTCATCCGGCACGAAGACTGGCCCTCCTCCAGTCCAGTTTTGAATCCGTTAGATTACAAGATATGGCAACACTTGGAGGAAAAGGCGTGCTCAAAGCCTCATCCCAATTTGGAGTCACTCAAGACATCCTAGATTAAGGCAGCCGCCGATATTGACATGGACCTCGTTCGTGCAGCGATAGACGTCTGGCCGCGCAGATTGAAGGCCTGTATTCAAAATCACGGAGGTCATTTTGAATAAACTTTATTGTCATAAGAATCTATGTTTTGTTAAGTTCATTTTGGTATATAAATGGTTACATAAAGAATAAAGTTGTTTCAATTATTTTATATTAAACATGTGACAGAATTTATGACCTGACTAGGTATATACATTCCTAAGTCACGTGTTACGATTAAGATTACGGTCAAGTGCAAACCCATTCCATATAAAAAAAAGTATTTCACCAAGTTGCGTACCTCTTGTCAGCAGGTTTAGCGCTGGCGTCGGGCGCTGGCAGTGCGTTGGTGGCACTCGGCGCGCCCTCCGACGCGCCCTCCGGCTTCGACGCTTCTGCAACAACACACCAATGTGAGGATATATGTCATACTTTACGGAAGGGAAATAAAATTATCCTGCCCCCTTAGACAAGAGGCGTATTTTAGTGAGCGTACTGTCGCTCACTTATAGAATAGAAAGACCACTGTCAATTGACATCGCGACGATTGACATGCTACGTCACTCCCATACATTGGTATATCTATTCCATAAGCGAGTGTCAGTACGCTCACTAAAATACGGCTCTTGTCTAAGGGGGCTGTAATACTTAAAATTGATACTTTTTTCTTGAAGATTTTCTATAAACTAAAATTTACGACGAGATTTGATGCCCAACACTGTTATTTCTGGAGGTCAGGATGATGTGAGATCGTTTTTATTTATTTATGCTCCTATTTCTATACCTAATTACCTACATTTTGAGATATAATCCATAACTTAATCATTTTTATTTTTCTGGGTCTTACTACACAGCAATTTACTGCACATTAAAAACCGTGTCACTATTGATATTTAACTTTAGCATTATTTATCTTTGATCTTTAAATTAAAAGATTAATGATATAGCTGCAACAGCTCATTTTATCAAAGTTTGAATTATTAAATAAAGAATGTAAGAATTAAAATAAGTGGTGTATTGTATGATAAATAATAAGTTACCTGCTGGTTTATCGCCAGGTTTCTCGGCGCCCGTGATAGCTTGCCCATCTGTATCATATAAAATATGATAAGTATTCAAATATATACATATTTTTAAGTCGTTACCAAAAGACACATAAATATAGTTTTTTTTTAGCCTCATTGAACCTCAATGTTAGTCTTAGAAGTTACATTTGGACACATATGTTTATTAATGAACTGACATTTTAGTTAGATTGAATTGGTGTGATGAAGTAATATTATAGTAGGTATCATAAGCATACCTACAGCTAGCCTGATGACAAAATATGAATTTACCTTTGTTTTGTAGTTCAACTGGTTTTTGAGTCACATCAACTGGTTTCTGAGCCACATCTGTGGAAGATTAATTTCACAATTAAATATCTAACACAAAACATACCTGAGTAAAACACAGTTGAGTATAAGTTGGCGTTGAAAAAATTGGCTTGACACTTTTCAGGATCAATCATATCCAGATACATAGAACTTCCGCTAGCGGAGGAATTCATAAGTAAATATTTATATTAACTGTTGTCGACGCACTCTTTGGATAAGTGACCAAAGCATATACACATATATACACTTCCGAACCTGTGTCAACAAGCTATGAATCCACACAGTAATCTCACACCGCACCACGTCTAAGCTCTCAAGTAATGCTAGATGTAGGCGCCTGCGATACAAGTTTCGTTCTTTAGTGTAGGCTCACGAGAGCACAAATTAACCTTTAAAAACCTATTATTACACACAGCAATGTATTATTGTAAGGTTTCATGTAATCGTTTATGTAAATAAATAAATTGAATTTGAAATTTGAATTTATTTGGCAGTTATCGTGGTTCGCATGATACGTTAACTAATAGTAAGTACCGACTTGCTTACCGAGTGGTTTATCAGCCGCGGGGGGTGGTCTGCTGGCGAGCTCGTCCGGCTTGAATATGTCTGTCTTGATCTTTATCTTCGGCTGGTCCAGCTCTCCGCTCTGCAACGTACCAAATAACTTGAAACGTATTAACTTATACATGATTTTTTACTATGTCTGTTTGAGCGTAAAACCTTAAGAGCTTAGTTTTAAATCGGTATATTTCAAGTTTGGCGTTATGAAATTTAAGTAATTACATAAGACTGTGTTGCATGCTACTAGCTAAAATAAAGTTCTTTAAAATTATTTTGAGACCTTGTATCACACCACAAAGGAATATATAGACATATTTATTTATCCCTTTGTTTTATCGTGTAATTTACAAAATTTGTTTATATTACAACACCCTAATCAATCAGTTCACTCCATATGAACCTGCTGTAAGATTGTTAGATAAATATATATGACAAGTAGACTAGGCTTTGCTCGCATTATTTTAGATTTGAAGTAAAACTTGCATCCCCTATTTCACTCCTTTAAAAGTGGCATTTCTATAAATCCTTTCTTAGCGGATGACGTTTGACGACCTTCCTACTTCATAACATCTATCTGCATGCTAAATTTCAGCCCGATCCGTCCAGTAGTTTGGGCTGTGCGTTGATAGATCACTGTCAGTCAGTCATCTTTGAGTTTTATATATTTAGATTGCGAAATGTTATTTATAATCATATTAAGATCTTTGTATAGTTAAGCTGACAATTATTTGATCTACAAACGCCGCTATGGTGGTACATTGTACGTGCCCATTTGTTTTGCTGTATCTATTCCATATCTTTCCCATGTATGGTATATATTTATTAATTTACGTTTATACCATGATCTCTGAGTCGGGGTGCGGGCGCTTGTGCGCGTCGGCGGGCTCCAGCTTGATCTCGGGCTTGAGGTGCTTCACGTCCAGCGGCTTCTGCGCGTCCAGCGGCAGCAGGTGGTGCGCCGCCCAGCCCTTGTGCTCGTACTGCTGGACTGAGGGGACATGTACTATGATATATTTTAAACTATCCTACACTGGGGGATATTTGTACCTACTTTACTAATTAAATTAATGACCCATCTTTCCTGATTATCCAGTCTCTGGTTATCACTAACTTGGTACAATTAAAAAAAACTATTTCTAAATCTCTTGTTAACTTGTGATCATTGCACCAGTGGACTGTATAATTTTGAACTTTGTGTGGACTATATAAAATTATTTTGACACAGTGTGATATGGGCATATGGGCCCATCAGCAATTTACTGCTCGCCCATTAATCAAATAAATAAATAATTAAGATATGCCTAAATATTTCTAGTTATTCCGCAAACATTATCTGCATGTGCCAAAGCTCAGTTGCACCTATTACATGGCATTTTAATCTGAAACGAATGATAGTTTGTTTTAACTATGTTCTAGCAACATTGTTAGAAGCCAATTACATTACAGGCAAGCTTTTCTCTCAACCACATGGATGTCACTTTAAATCAGAAATACTAAAGGATGCCAGTGGAGTTGTGGGATAAAATGACCGATATCCCCATTCCAAAGATTACTTTTATACATAATGTTATGATTTAGTTGACCTGAAATAATGAATATAAATATAGTTGGTTAGGTCTATTATCTCCACTTACCCATATGTGTCTGCGGCATGTGGTGCTGCTGGTGGGGGAAGGGCTGGTGGTGCGGGTAGTTCTGGTGCGCGGGCGGCGCGTAGGCCAGGTTCTGCGCGTAACTCGCCGCCGCCGGCCCGTACGCGAACTCCGCGCCCGGGTAGTGCGCGTTGTACGCGCCCGCGTACGGCTGGTACGGGATCTGGTGCCCATTGTCTGCAATCAGCCACAATTATTATGATTATTTGTTTATTTTTCTTTCTGTTAAGTAATAAAAATTGCAACAGAAGCGGAAAGATACAGGCTAGCGCTTTGACTGATCATAGCGCGTCTTTGCGTTTTCGGAGAATTAACAACATGCCCGGAACATGAATGCGTTTTCAATACACTTCGTAAATTGAAATTCAAAAGAGGGCATGAATAAATAGTCATACAAAATAAAAGGACAGCGAATCACTAGAGAAAAATTATAAACCTAGTGTACTCTCCCTTCTGGTAACTCTAATCTACCTTCAGAGTGAGAGTGAAGCTTCTTATTGGGTTAGCATGCTCCATCTTAGGCCATAGCTTTTGCTTGTCATCAGGCAAATTGTAGTCAAATGCAAACCTGTTCTAGTTAAAAAAATCTTAACTTGAATTACAAATATTATGTTTAATAATGAATAACTGATGATTTATTCATGTTAATAAAAATATGTATGTAAAGCTGTAGCTAACTTATCAAACTAGATTAGCCTGTGCCTTGGTATCTACCTAGTCCTTCCCTAGATGTTTGTTTTGTTTTTATCAGTAGCAATCATGAAACATTAAACTAAAGTGATTACTGCTCTCACTGATTGTCAATTGATTAAGTAGGTAATTGGATAAATTGGGAACCAAATTTGGTCAGCCCATAAACTATCATCATCAGCCTGAATCTAATAACTGTGAAGTAAATGTAAAACAAAAAAAACAAAATGATCCCAAGGTGGACAGTTTTAATAAATTCGTTTAAATATACTTTTGACTTTGCTTATGTTAGTTTTCTAGTGTAATTCAGACTTATCCAAAAATGTATCACCCAAGCATCAGATTTCTGTATACTGTGCTATCCATCAGGCTAGTAGTCTGCCCTGTATTATTAGTTTTCATTCACTTTTGAATATCTGTGTCCTCGATTAATATTTTGTGTGCTCAATCTACTCACTTTTAAACTCTAATGGACAAGTGGAGCCTGATCTGGCAACCTGCTTGGAATGTATTGTGCATTGCCAACAAACTAACACATAGGTACATGTTTTTATTGACATAATGTACTATAAATATGTTATATGTTATATATATATATGTTATATGTACTGGTTTTTCAACTTTTCCCTGACTTAACTGACTGTAAACTAACTATTATACTCATAGCTTATATAGCATATACTGTTCCTTGACCGGTGCGGACGTGTTCTTTGTTTGGCGTATGGTAGATGCCTTCTCTCTAATCTCTGCACACCTGGTGATATAGCATATATAGTTATCTATTTTCCGAGATTTTGCAAACTGACCTTTTACGAAGTAATCAGTCAATATACTTTGTATCCATTGTTTTTTTTTATTGTTTCTAAACAAAGGATTAAGCCAGCACTCAGGTGTTAATCCTTTGTTTAGAAATAATATTTATTATATAAATATTTTTTTTGTTGTAGATAAGTCAACGCAGCTGCGCCGACTTAGCTATAACTCTGATTTGTAACTGCATGTTACTTAAAATATTTACATTAAGGAAGTATTTTTTAAAAATGATTCCAGTACTGATTAGTGAATAAATGTTTATGCTTATTTTTTTGTTTCATTTTTAAATTCTATAGTTCATTTGTATTAATGTATTTTTAGTATCAATTTGTACACAAAATCATAAAATATTTAATATAATATACTAATCTTGAGTTCAATCTCTGATATATATTAAAATTATTATATTTAAATGAGAGATCACAAATTTGAATGCAGCTTTACATTTCCATGAATTAGCCACACCCACTGACCAATCCTGACAATTTGAGTCGATGCTGCATCCTTATCAGTTTCATACGATTGTGCAAGTGAGAGGGCGCTCCATTAGTTCGACTCATTGAACAGAGTATAGTTATGTAAACAACCTATAGCACCTAGTTTCCGGACAATAAATATATTTCATTTCATTTCATTTTACTTAAAAGCCACTAAAATCAGGCCTGTTAGCTTAATTGGCTCCACCTTCTAATCCAGGAGTTGCGAGTTTGATTCCCGCATGCCCCAAGTATTTATGAATTTTAAAATTTATAAATTACTTGTGTTGAGTTAGTTTGTATGTATTATAAGTTTGTATTTACAAAAGAAAAGTATATAAGCATTATATCCGTTATCTAGTATAAACCCGCGATAAAAGCGTTTGCTTAATATGGGGCTAGATGGCAATGTGTGCAATGTCCCGGAATATTTATTTATTTATATACTTTTAGGGTTCATATTTGTACCAAATAATTGATGGTGCATAATCTTGGCGACGAATCCTACCTGTTCAGAATGATAGGCCAAAATTCTGTTGGGAACAGGTTATAGGAATCACACAGTTATTAATTCCACATTCCCTCATCATCACCCTCTGCTTTCCTTATCCCATGGCTGGGAATAAGGCTCTTTTGTATGTGTTCTGTACGGGTCACTGGTACATTTGGGTAAATGACTATATAGCTGGCTGGGCAGGCTTTATAATTATAAGATTAATAACATACATTTCCCCAAGCCAATTCCATGAATTGGGAATATACTTACAGAAAAAACAACATTCATTTCACACATAAAACCTATTTAATTGTGTGATTTTATCTATAAATTATTTACTACTTTTGTCTTGTCAAATTTTAATCAATAAAACTATGATATGTATATTAACATTTATCATCTAACGAATTTAATTTGCACACAATTTGTAAATATTCAATGGAAATGTGAACTCTGTTCAACCATATCATGTAGTATTCAAATTGTAAGTATTGAATTCATTTTCATTGAACAAATCAATCAGGAGTATATATGTGTATATTTTGGTTCAACTGCACACATTTACCTAATCACTAATTGCAATAAAAGTTAGCAGTCCAATACATAATTAGAATAGTATACAATAAGCTAAATCAGTTCAAATTTACATGTGCCTCAACTGGCCATTCTATGCAATTTCAACAGTTTTACAAAGCAAGCTGAGCTCAGGCAGTCAGTTTATGCAATCAAGGCATGCAATTGTCCTCCTTTCAGTGCTGTATTGACGTTTATTTGTTTTGATTGCACACCACAGGGGCGCCAAAAATAGGTGTAACGACCAACACTTACAGACACAACACACTTATTTCCCGTGAAGTTTTCAGGAATTTTCGGGTGTAAAACACTCACCTATATAATTTAGCGGCAAACCATTCCCTTGTACTACTCCGTGTCCCGGTTCTCCTTCCATACGCAGCCGCTTTTGGTTCATGGCTCTTTCGGCCTCATAGTTCATCTTGGTAACTAAAAACAGAATCCGTGATCATACTCAATATCACCCAAACATTATTTCACGACGCGAATGCATCCAATTATCACACAGTATGCATCTTTCTGCGTTTGCGAGCGACGCCACCGGACGCCACCACAAAACACAGGTTATAAATGAAAAGCAAACACAAGCGTACCTTTGTTGGTCAATGATTGTTATTGATTTTAGTTTATAGACGCACTTAGAGCGTTTCTCGCAATGATTTCGTACATAATAGGGCACAATGTTGAGTCAAATTAACTGTTGCTTGAAAAATATGCGTGAAATTAGCGGCCTAATGACAGAAAAATTAGAAAAAAACACAAGGGAAGCCGAGTTCTTCTATTTTTTTTCTCATTCTTTCTCAAGTTTTTCAAAAATTTGGCAACACTGAATGAAATATAAATTATTTTTTTTATCTCAAAATTTCATTAATCTTGTAAAATAATTAAACAACCAATAAACTTTTCATGAAAAAAATATTTTTGTTTGATTCATTCAGGTTTTTACGATAAAAATAACGTATTCAGCATATTTTTACCTCTGAACTATATTTATTGGAGTTTCAAAATTAGACATGGTCACATTTGATGACAGTTCATCATTGCAATTAAAATAAAATTTCTACTAAATAAGTAGATTTAGTAGAGCTTTTTAATCCAGTATTAAATATCAATAAAAGAACAATTTAATTCAACGGCATATATATTATAGCGGGATGTTGTTGTGTGTTCTGAAAAATCTGCCACAATAAACGTTTACTTTCTTACAATAAATGGTTGTTCATTTAATGTTTTATTGTATTGAAACTTTAAAAATGTATTAGAATGTAGGATCTTATAAAGGCAAATGTTTGTGAGAGACCTTAATGCTTAACAACTGAAACAATTTGAATAGAATTTCGCCTAAAAGCTGATCCTGAATTAACACTTATTCATTCATTTCATTTCATCTCAAACTAATATGAGTAAAAATGTTGGTAAACTTTACTTGGTAATACCTATATAATATAATACAAGGTCAATTTTTAAATTAAAAAGGTTTATTTGATAATATATATTCATCAAAAACATTACCAAAATAAAGTGGATCTAACTTTATCCTAAATTAAATGCAACTGACACAAACAAGCATAACATTACTTATTTATAATTATTACAACAACTTCAAATGCCCTGTAACTTTATCAATCATATCTTTCGGAGCTGGTCCAACTCCTAATACTGTAATAGTATTTGGAGCTATCTGAGTCCGGCCAGCGTCTCTTATCATGGATGTAATAAGGCCCATCTTATTAGCATTGTCAGCTATCTGCTTCATCTCTTCAAGCGAGTCTGTTTTCACAGCCACTTTAGCCTGGCCATCGTTTTGCCAGATTCTCAGAGCATCCGGGTCCTTTCTCTGAGCTTTTTCGAAGGCACCAACGGCTGCATGACTACACTGTGCTGCTATTTTTCCCTTACTCATTTGCAGGTCTGTTCTTACAACTAGAATCATTTTGTACTCTTTGTTTGATGTGAACTGAAACATAGAAAACATTCTTGTTACATTATAGGTATAGATGCAAAGAAAGTTAAAACACATACTATTAAGGACACTGCTACCATGTTTTAGAGTTTTGAATAAGTAATAGTTTGATGCCAGTTTTGTCCTAAATGTGTAGTAACTCTGGATGAAGAGTTGTTTTGTTTACCTTCACCGATGCTGAACACGAATATTTTTACATAAATATTTATTCATAAATAAGCTCACCTTTTTGATAGCCTTCTTCGCTTGTATTGGAGATGAAGATGATCCGAAGAATCTTTTGAACGCAATTAATGAGATTCCTATGCAAAGGCCGCAGCCCAATCCAGTAAAAAACGAAAGATTGAAATCCATTTTCTTTGAATTAGTAATGGTGATATAATTTTTGGCTTCTTTTGTGTTAATTTCAATTATTTAATCGTAATTTTCTAAGTTTCCTCTTACAATGTAAGATAACCTACAAATTTCGAAAGAAACTTTTGACATCTTTCATTTCCAGTTTGCACGGCCACATTTGTCGACAATCATATCAAATGTACTACCAATATCTATTTTTTACGGCTGTACATTTAACAGCGAAGCCCCAAGAATAGAAACGTAGTGCAATCATGATTCTTGGTGCTTTACAAATTCAAAAATAAAGCGGTTGCTTGGCAACGCAAAATGTTTATCTGTTCCATCTGTTCACATCACATTTTGACATACCTAAACCCAAATTTTTTTGCAACAGTGGTTTTGTAAAATCCCGTTTTTGTAAAACCCAGACATTAAATTCCACTGACAATAATGCATAAGAAAACCGATATGAGAGACCTGGCGCCAATGGCTATACCGCACGGGCCTCCGGTGGAATGTACGCCCGAGTATTTCAAATCATTGATGGAAAGCCGCAACATGGTCAAGTATGTTATAAGTAGTTGTTTTATGCATTCACTTTATGTGAATGAAATAAATGTATTTACCTAGGTATATATCTATTGTTTGAGACATTCGGATGGATACTAGAGTTGGCTACTTTTTGACTTAATGATAAAGAAGTCGACAAACTTCTTGACCACAGAGTAGGTAATTGTTCTTGACCCACATCTTTAGTCTTATAAAACCACTAGTGGATGCCTCAGGAACCTAATGCTTGCAGTGGGCGATACCAGGCTGATGATTATGTAATCAATATCTCTAATCCCGCTAGCATGTAATTGTAGGTACTTTCAATAAGTTGATAAATGGTTTTGCTCTGTATTTTGCTGTAGAAAGTACCCAGTATGGGACGTGGCGCGGCCCACGCCGCAGGTGCTGATGGAACAGGCGCGGCGCGACCTCATGGACGCGGAGGAGAAGCTGGCGGAGAAGCGGGGGGAGGACCGCGAGAACAGGAGGGTCATGGACGCCAAGTGGGAGGACCTCAGGAACAAGGAGATGCTGCTCAAGGAGTCCTTCATCAGCTTCAATAAGGTTCGGGGCGAATAGGTTGCCGTTTACCTAATTCAAATTCCCGGATTAAAACTTAATTGGAAATGAGCAAAAATAATCTCGACCGGCAGGATTCGAACCTGCTTCAATCTAGTAAGACGCCAGATCAGACAATTGACGGATTGCCAGGCGTGAAAATCCACATTCATTTCCAAGCATCTCGGACTAAGCAGCCGATGATTGTCTGGTTTCCTTTTAAGACAACATTATTTTTACAATAACCACTTTGACTATATGATTTTATTAGATAAAGTGTTTATTAAACTATGCTATGGTGTCAAAGATATTAAATTAAAATACTATAAGTAGGTACATTCATATGGTGATTTATTCTATTATGTGCTGTGCACTCATACCTACCTATTTATTTTTTCTTTTTTCTCTAACTTCATCTGATGTCATCTATTCCAGTTCATCCGAGAGAACCAAGAGAAGCGGGACCGCGCCGAGCTGAAGATGACGGCAGACCTGGAGGTGCTGGAGCGGAAGACGAGGGAGACAGAGGCCATGAGGCTCAGGGTCGCCGAGATGGAGGAGGTCAAGCAGATGATGGAGCAGCAGGTCAAGGACTACACCATATACGAGGTAACATGGCTAATGTCGACTGCCGCCATTTTTTTTTTCAAGATGGCGAGTGGTCTTTTGTTCTTTTAACAGGAAATTTAAAATAACTAATTATTATTTAAAATTAACTAAGTATTTTATTTTTTCTTTTTGTGGAATTCCTTGCCAGATTGTCTGTTCCCAGTGAACTATAATTTATCAGTCATCAATCAGGTCGAGAGTTAAACGATTTCGTCCCTGCAAACGCGCTAGACCGTATAGACTGCAAAATTAAAAAGCGACAGTATAATAAATGTAGTACCTAACTGGCCTATATCGTTATGGTTAACTTGATCTAAAAATAAAGATTAATAATCTTAGGCTAAGTGATTTATTTGGGCAGCAGTAAAGTAAACTTCTAATACATAGCATAGTCACATAGAGACACAACCTAAGATATAAGACGATGATAATTTGCAGGATTACCTGATGGCCGTGGTGCACAACTACCCCGAGTTCAAGCAGCCACTGGATGTACTCAACAGATATGAAGCGTTGGGTATGTAGGAGCTGGTAAATTACAGCGATAGTAGGTATATACATATATACTTAATACGTATACTTGGTAGAGAAAGAAAAGAGCAGGCTAACAATCGGCCGGCCGGTTGTGATTATTTTTATGCGCTTTCAAATGCAAACCTGTAATGGGTTGGGTTAATATGGTCTTTTCATTCCTTCCCTGCAGCTGCAGCCAAGAACACGCTGGCAGAGCGCCAGGAGCGAGACCTGGAGATGCTGGAGAGTGCTCGCCAGGAGATCGCAGAGCTCACCGAGGAGAAGAAACTATTCATCATGGGGCTCAACAACACGCTCGCTAACTTGAGGGTACTTTCACATTCACGTCGCACTAGGGATTCCAACCCTGACAGTTATTTTTAACCCCGGCATTAGATTTAAAACACTTTAACATAGACGAAATGTGCGCCCTCTTTCACTCTTAAAGTGTCAGATTGATTTATTTATTTATTTATATGTATGGAGATAGACTAAGAAGATCCCTGGTTAATCAAAAGACCAAATTTTGTTTTATAGGTTGTCGAGTGATTAGATTTAGACCAAAATAACGCGGGCGTCCTCTAGTCTCTTAAAATTATATCCCACAGTGGCGCTACGACAAGGTCCGCAACCGCGTGATCAAGTGGGAGCTGGCGCTGAACCGGCTGAAGGAGACGGCGGCGGCGAGACACGTGGAGCTGTGCCACGTGCGGAGCGCCATCTGGAGCCTCTACGTCAAGATCTGCAAGCAGAAGGTACGACGAGGACCTTGGTACTTACTGGACAGTCAGGGATTTGTACACTAGTTCATCTGCGACAGCGATACTCTGCCTGAAGGAGCTCTGGAACATCTGTGCTAAAATGGAACTGGTTCTTGAACGAAGCTGCGGCAACACACTGCTAGCCGCATAAACAATTTTATAATGGCTAGCTACGACTATTAAAAGTAAAATTTCCCCAAACATCTAACCATGATTTATTTCGGAAGCCTCGTTTTCAAAACGAAACTGCCAGGATAGCTATTTGAGAGAATTTTGCTTAGCGGGATCTTGAGATGACCCACATATTTTTAATATGACTTTGGTCCCATGATTGACTGCTTGTTATCCACCGCAGGGTCTCACCATCGACGTGCCCACAACTGACTTCGAGCAGCAGCTGGTGGTGATAATGCGCGCGCTGCTCGAGCTGCGCAGGATCTACAGGATCGCACAGCGCCGCTCCAAGGAGAAGTGAGTGTGTTGTGTATGTCTTGTTATACTGAGAGCAGCAGCTGGTGGTGATAGTGCGCGCGCTGCTCGAGCTGCGCAGGATCTACAGGATCGCACAGCGCCGCTCCAAGGAGAAGTGAGTGTGTTGTGTATGTCTTGTATACCTTGTGTGTAGGCTCACATCAACCCGTCAACATCTGCAGCTGGTTGACTACATAGATACCTGTTACACACCTGTGTAATTTATGTATAACTAAAACCGTACGAACTTATTGCAACTTGGTATTTCGCATCTTCTAATAGCGATGTTGGAAATTTGTATTGAATTATAGAAGCTTTTGTTTCTGTTTGCAGGGATGGCGAATCGATGGCCACGACGACGCATTGAAGTGCTCAAATACTTTAGACATATTCGTCTTACATATTTTCTTAATCCAGTATTATTGTAGGTATCTAGTCCAAACTATTGTGTGTGCTAATTTATAGATGCCAAAATATTACTCATTAAATTATGTGACTATTTTGTACTTAGTCAGGTTGGTATCTTACTTCTTATTGATACATCTGTACTTAATTAAATAATGTTACGTTTAATTCCAGTAGTTTTATTGCCATCATCATCTTCAGCTCATACTATCTGTAACGACCTACTGCTAGGTATAGACCTCTCCTCGTTACCAATGGATTATGACAATGTATTAGTGTGTTTGTACATCGTAGGTATATTAACAAATGTATCCAATTAGGGCAGTAGTTTAATTACGATCAAATTATCAACATTTCAAAGGGTTAATTATGATAAAGTTTTAAGTAGGTAGTTTTAGTTGATTGTTTCTTGTTCTATGAAATTAGTTTGTGGCAATTAGATTGGCAAAGTTTCTAATATGTCTTGTTAAATCTTATAACTCTTTGTAAAGCTCCGTTTGCACTAACACTCATTTAGAGAAAACTCTGTGTACCTATACGTGTATTTTATCTGCGTATACACAAAAAATACAAAATATATTTACTGACGGAATAAAATTTACAATATGTTTCGTAAATCCTCTGGCCTTGTGCTAGTCGTGAGACTGTGTTACAAGGCAAATGAGCCGCCATTTTGAAGAAAGTAAAATGCTCGTCACTATCCTAAGTTGTTGAACTTTATCTAAATATAAAATCTTGCTGTGATATGATATCATGAGAAAAATACCAGATTTATACAGTGTATCAACCCTTTGAATATTAAAGATCTACTCAGATACGCTTCGTAAGTATTTCTTACCATCTGCAATGCTACACAACACTTCTGCTCTTCAGTTGAGTCCAGGGTTGGGTTAACTACGAAAGTATATAGAATAGGACATACTTAGGTACTTTATTGTACTGAATATAAGTACCTACATAGGTGTCACTTAGAAGATAGTCTAAACAGTTTTACTCTATCGGGAACTGTATTCAGCTCAAAATATACTAATTAATAATGCCGGAAATACAGTCAGTCAGGAAGTTGGAGAAGATCCCCAACTACTTGGACTACATGGAGCGACCTCTCAAGATGGCGGCGTGCTGGGACTGGTACCCCCGCCCGGGGAGGGAGAGGCAGGTCATCGCCAATAATGTGTATCTTTGCTTTGGTAAGTCACCTTATTAATTTGTTCGGTTGACATGTTAGAACTATTTGCTCCACTTGCATTAGATATACTTAAATAACAGAAGTCTTTAAAAATACTTAAGATTACTGACCACATTAGTTAATTAAAAAAACAATAATGTAAGTACTGTACAAGCGATTTCTCTCACTGCTAGTGTCTTTCTTGCACAATTTATTTATTAATACATATTGGAAATGCAAAATGAAGAGTTGGGAGAGACATAAAATTAAATTAATAATAGTGACATCTAGCGGATTAAATTGGTCACTTCTACACCTTTAAACTCGTCGCATTAATTTGCAGTTCTATTCGTGATCACAAAGATAGCACTGGGTCTAGCAGTGCTAATCTACACAGAGTGGGTGGACGCCATGTCGAGTCTGGACAAGATCGCGGACTCGCTGCCTGCAGTCACTAGCCTGGCCATAGTGTCGTATTACGCCATCTACCGGCAAGATCTGTACAACATGGCCAACTATATGAACGAGAACTTCAAGTATCGCTCCGCCAGAGGGCTGACTAATATGACCATGCAACAAAGTTATGATACGGCGAAGAGGTAAAATCAAAAATAAATATAGATTGTATGTCGCTTGATCCTTTATAATAATTAAAACACTTGCATATTTCTTTTTTTTTAATACTTACATGTTTCCATGCTAAGCCATGTGAAAATTTTTGCGACGCTTGCGATTTTTTTTATTTATTTAGTTATTATTAGTCTTTCTTTGAATTGTTTTGTTCCAGATTCGCTCGCATCTACACGGCATGCACGATGTTCAGCGTGTCGGTGTACGCGGTGCTGCCCTTCCTCCAGGAGCCGCGCCAGCACTGGATGTACATGGACGTCTCGCGCGCGCCCTACGTACACCTCACCTTCCTGCACACGCTGCTCGCGCAGCTCTTCATTGGACTCGCGCTCGGACAGTTTGGTAATGGGTTTTGTAATTGATAAATAATTGTGTTCTTAACGCGGGGTGCTATGTGAAATCGACTTTTCATAATAAAATAAAATATAAGTATATAAGATAGAGCTAATTTTTTTTCAGTTTATATAATTTTGATTCAGTTTTAAGACAACAAAAAACGCCAAAACACGATTTACGTAATCGTGTTTTGGCGTTTTTTGTTACTTCATTCAAATTTTTCATTCAAATTCATTTTATTCATTGCGAAATATAGGTATTTACAAAGGTGGTATTATGTACATATGAGTGCGTTATATTTCTACCCACAGGGCGTGCAAATTACAATTAACAATTTAGATTTTAGAATATTACATTATGTAGTAAACACATTTCAAATTTTCTTATCGTCCAAAAATAATTGTATACAACTAATTTTTACATGGTACAAAAACATACTTTGCTCGATAGTTTTATTTTTTGAAAAATAGTTGATTTGAAATATTTTTCACCTTTTTTTTTCAAAAGTAGTACAGAATTTTAAACCAATTTAATTATATCTAAAAGATAATGTTATTATTTAGAGGAGTAAAAAGCCATAAATAGAATATTCTGAATTGCTGATTTTATATGAATTTATTTCGCCAAAAACGTCTGCAAAACTGCTCAAATTGTGCAAAATTGTTTGCGTGTGACAAGACTCGTCGGCCGGAGCTATGCGCGCGATGCTCGCCCTTGCTCTCATGTTAATACGGCGTGGAGTTGCATGCGAAAAAGCAACTGTAGGCATTTTACCAAGCGCAAAGCGTTTTCGGGTGAAATATCGTGGCCTTAACATAATAAGGTGGGAGGTAATCAGGGACATTGGGATCTTAAGTGTTTATTTATTTTGAATTTTGATTAAGTACCTAAGTCCTCTGATTGCTTTATGCTTTTAAAATAATTCCTACTTCGTACTAATAATTGGGGTCGTAGTTATTCAACAATCCAAAGCCTGAAGAACCACATTTCTAAACCAGTACAGGCATGCTCCACCTTGTCGCTTCAAGTCGATCTGGCGCTCATCATATCAATATGCTAAACTCATGCATGCTGCACCCATACTATGGTTGTTTCCCGATCGTCCCCACCCTGTCGTCCCCAATGGGTACGAGTGGGAAAAATAAAGTTTCGTTCGTCCCCAGTGGTGACGATTAGAACTTTTAGAGAGTAGGAGTGGAACTAGTATGCCAGCAACCCAAGGCTGTGCTCCGATATTTCAAGGAGCTTGGCTGGCTGGGTTAGGCAGAAATGGGGGAAATGCACAAAACGCCCCAAGCGGGATGTCCGTGCAGGACTCATCGCCCCCACCTTAGAATTAGATTCCCACTCGTTATTATTCTTCGTGTTCTACCATATGTCAAATTCCTGGATAGCTCAGTCGCTAGATTAGTACATTTTTCATTAAATAAATTGTCAAAAAATTATTAAATATACCTTACCTATTACACAATCCTATTGCAGGAGTATTCTTCGCAGCCAACTCGATCTTGCTATGCGGTCAGCTGGACGTGGTGTGCTGCAGCCTGCGCAACGCGCGCTACTCCGCGCTCCTCGCGCTGGGGGTCCAGCACTCGGCGCTGGGGAGCCACGCCGGGGTGCTGCTCGACGAGAGGCACAGCTACTTGTATAATACGGCGAGGATGGAAGACTCAGAGTACCATTATGATAAAGAGATTGTAAGTATGGAACGAACAAAATAAATCAACGTATTTTCTTCAATGAAAAAAAACTGATAAGTACCTAAGCTACTGTATTTTCACGCGTCTTTGATTAGCTAGTTCTACTTTCCTACCTATTTTTTGTGGTACGTTTTCGGTGCGATTTAAGATATTTAAAAGTGTTATGTAGATACTTCAAATTAAATTAAATCGTTTTCAGGTAAACAATTTTCAAACTGCACTGTTCAAATATGGTAAGTTACACAATAACGGTTTATACCATAGATAGAGAAATATAATGTTTAAACTACTGTCAAAAATTGTTGCTCTTGCACTAAAACCCTAAAGTGGCATTATATTTTGGGCGCTTCCGTGGGTCGGATGACACGTTAAATTGTATGTCCCGGCTGTTTGTCATATTACGGCAGTCGTTAAGCCATGTCAGAGGCTTTTATGGCGGCTTGATGAACTCTCCGACACCAGAGTTGGCCACTCTCAATCGAATCGAAGACAAACCCTAAAATGTTTTGCGTACGTTACGTATCTGTTCATTGACATAAGAATCTTCCCCAGACATCTACGACAGAGCTTACGACGCGGCGACTGTGTCGGCTTTACAAGACTGCGCCCGCCTGTGCCAAGTGATCAACTCCTACAAGCAGATGTTCGAGCGCTTCGTGTCCCCGCTGCTGGTGCTGCGCGTGGTGCAGGTCACCCTGTATCTGTGCACGCTGCTCTACGCTGCTACCCTGGTACACACACCTCAGCTACTAATATTTACACAATCACTGGTGCATATGCATTGTATAATACTAAAGCACTAGGTATGTCGAGAACTTATTTATGCTGGCCTTTTTCTGGCTCTACGTATCAGCATTGCCATCCAGCGTGGTAATGGGGCCAGTATGCTGGGCAAGCTGCCCTCTGGCAGTGGGCTGGAGCACTTAGATTCTTTAGGCTTTTCTAAGTGTCCCTTTTTATGTGGTATGTTTAGTTTTTCTTCCCTTATTTTTATGTTTTATTATTGTAAATAAAGAATTTATTTAAAAATTCGAGACTAACTTTATGACGTACCTACTCGTGTTGTCCCAATTTATAGACAACAAAAATGTACTTACATAATATCTACCTATGTATTTATTATTTCAGAAGTTCGACATGGTGACAGTAGAGTACCTGGCCGCTGTGGCCTTAGATATCTTCGTATACTGCTATTACGGAAACCAAATCATATTACAGGTAAATAATACAAATATATAGAAACGAATTTTAAATTTTGAAGCCACATACAAACTTAGTACAATTTTACTGACAATAAAAATAAACTTTTGTCCACAAAAACCCCGACATAACCTAATGCTCCTTTTTATTTCTTTAAATAATTTATGCACCTCCTTGTAACATAAATAATATAAGTAACTTAACAATTTAATAGAATATTTGGAATTTATTTTGGGTTAAAAGGTTATGTAATTGATTCTCGTGTAATCCAAAAACTAAATTCGCAGTAATTTACCTATAAATTCATTATTCTACCTATAAGCTATGTTTACCAGGCGGAGCGTGTCTCGTCCGCCGCGTACCAGAGCGCGTGGGTGTGTATGGGTGTGCGCCCGCGCAGGTCGCTGCTCAACATCATGCTCGCCAACCTGCGCCCCGTCACGGTGCGCGCGGGACGCTTCCTGCCCATGGATCTGCATACTTTCGTAGTGGTGAGATATTATATTGAAAACTGATTATTTATCACCGAAGCTTAAAAAAAATAAGTTAATTAAATGCGAGATTAACCAAAGTGTGCAATATGAATTGATTGGGTGAAAACGAAGTATTGCTAGCCTCTATCAGATAAAAACAGCGAAAAACATTTCTCACCTTGTTGGGCTCGATCAAATCAATACTACAATATTTACATTGGTTTTATTTCCTAGTAGGTAATTAGTGACTCATCAATATTGTAATTTTTCAGGTATTCTTTTTTCTCTTTTCAGATCATAAAAACTTCATTCTCCTACTATACTCTACTAGTCAATGTCAATGAAAAATAAAATACCTACACCTAGTTTTAGATACAAAATATAAAAAAAAAACCTTTTAAAATAGACCTAGTAAAGAAACTATAATGTAAACCTAGTCAACTAATTGTATAAATAAAATCACATATATTGTAAGAAGTATTTTATTTAAGAAATTAATATACAATTCTTGTCATACATGAGTAAATCATTGATTCATTTATTGTTCGGCGTCGGCCGCGGATCAGTCTAACGCAATCAGATAGCAACAACGAGACGACGCGACGTCCTCTTACACACGCTATGTAAATACATAATATACACAGATACAAGTACTCTTATTTACCTGAAACTTGCCAACTAACCATGTCGCCCGAAACGATACTCGCAAACGACAGAGTGGTTGAAACATGCCAGCTTTAGAAAGAAACTGGGATTAGTATCTCATTAAAAATTACAAAACATTGATGATCATATTAATCAGATATGCGTTTGTCCGTTTATTTAAAAATCAAATCAGCCTATTACTAAGAAATTCATTAGAATTAGCAATAGACAAATCAGAGCGCGCCGGCGCAGCTTGTCCAGCATAGTTTGACTAAAATATAAAATCATCATGGCATTCAGTTTATGCTCATTGTAATAATGCTTTCATTAATTCATAATACTCAAATTAGTTTAAAGAGATCTTGGTATTATGCAAGTATAAGTATATTTATAGAGCGCAGGTAAGAAGCTCGCGCGGACAGTAAAGCAACCTCTGGGTATCCTCTCTCCCGAGCACATTGCAGAGGGACGGTACATTATTATTTATCTATATGTTTCACTTTGTTCAATCTTCTACATTACGCGGGTTTTACAATAGTTTTATGCTTACTACTTATAATAATTATTTAAAGAGTTATCCATTTTCACTGATTTTAATTTCTTTTATATCATTGTGTCTTGTTATAAAATGCGATCCGTCGCGCGGTTTCAACGTTCCCTTCGTATTTTTAATTATTATAAATTACATGATAAAGTAATATTTAAACACAGGTTTACTTTTGTAACATATATTATGTTGTATTACGCCATCTATGTGACGAAATAGAGAACTGAATGCATTCTTGCCAACCGTCAGATTTAGAAAACGTTGAAACCGCGCGATGACTTACACCGTACAAAATACAATTTGCATTTTGCGACTGAGATTATTTCGTAAAGTTGAAAACAAAGCTTTCATATAATTTTAGTTCAGAGTAGCTGTCTCACTCTTACACTAACATTATCCGATGTTCCATCTCAGTCGCAAGCGGCACATTGCTACCACATCGACCCGGATGGACCACAACAAGCATACGAGGTACAATCTCAGTCGCAAGCGGCACATTGCTACCACATCGACCCGGATGGACCACAACAAGCATACGAGGTACAATCTCAGTCGCAAGCGGCACATTGCTACCACATCGACCCGGATGGACCACAACAAGCATACGAGGTACAATCTCAGTCGCAAGCGGCACATTGCTACCACATCGACCCGGATGGAGCACAACAAGCATACGAGGTTCAATCATACATCTAACTTATACAACACATCCTTCCTCAGCTTCTACACTAACTAACTAGCGAGACAGGGGAATATAGACTTGTTCATGACCTAAATGAAATCAGAATTCCATTTAAATCAAGAGACTGACTATTAAATTGTAATGTGATAATGCATGTAAGAGTATATTCATCTCTCTCTTCCCCTGTCTCGCAAGTTCATGTCAGTCGCTCTCCCCACAGGGATCGCCCTCATCAGATGATTCCATAAAACTGCCACGAAACGGGATTACAAAAATAAAAATAAATTACTAAGTGCAGCACTGGCAGTTTCACACTATAAATTACTGAAACTAAATGACAAATTAATAATTATTTATATACGTTACGCCATAGATAAAAAATAGTTTACAATATTATTTCTACCAAATAATGAAAGTTATTACGTGTGGCAACTTTCGACGAGTGTGCGGAAAGTTTGTGTTTTTCGGAGATCATGTTTACGTTCTAGCTCAGTATTGATGGAGCTTGAAATAATGTGTTTATCCATGATTCCAGTATTCTGATAATTACACAATAAGACTTGTATAGTTTAGTAAGATACTAACACTAGGATCTCTGTGCGCTCTTTGACCGACCGGAGAATGTACAGAGAGCGAGACGCGCGCCAAAATTAATACTTGAATGCTACAATTTCATTTGATAATTTACAATGAATGTAAGTAAAGATAATAATATGATAAATATAAGATAAAATGGCGGATACAGTCCATCAATGCACACATTGCAGGAACGAAGCATACTACGACAGCGGCGACTGTCTACTTTATAAGTTTGGAAGCGTCGATAGCATCTTTTTATACAGCCTAAAATAGTTAAATTACGATTATTATAAATGGGGATTGTATTCCTTTTATCCGGCTAATCGTTACAAAATTCTATTTAATTACTAGTTATATAAGAACTGTCAAAAGTACACTTCCGTATGAGAGAACGGTCGATCGAACTAAACACAAACACTAGCGTACAATATTTGTACATGTATGGAATATCTCAGGTGACACATGTCGCCACACTTATATCATAATTATGTATCATTTTACACTTTATTTGGCCGAGATAATTCATTTTTCAAGCCGTGTTTATTTCTTGATGGATAAAGTTAGTTAAAATTCTTAAAACTCCACAGCCAAACAAAATGCAGTATTGTAGACATACAAGCTAAACGTAATACAATTTTCAAACATAACTGCTTTAGTGAGAAAGACAGACAGTATACATCGTTCTCGCTTCCACTGACATGAACGCGAGCGAGAGCGGTGATACTGTCCGTCCTGTTCTTGCAACTCTACATTCTGATCAGACTTATTGAATAGATAGATGTATAGACATTCATTCTTTTTTATGCTGAACAAGTCAGCGATTGATCACAATCGCCTGATGATAAACATTGCATGTCATTTTTTCGGCTTCGCATGATTCATAAAATATAATCAACCTATGATTATATTTTATTAATCTTGCAAATTGTAGTCAAATGTAGTCTATCCTTCACAAAGAAGGCCCTAAACGCCTCGATCAAGTATGTAAAGTCATCAAGCAGTAAGTTTGCGAGTGTGTTGTAGTATGTTACCTAGTGCGCGTGCATTCCGTCAGGCGTTCGGACAACATGTACACGTGTGTGTGAGGGACGCAGCACGCCGCGCTGTTAGCTGCGGGGAGACAACACACCTTGTACACACCATACGGGGATAACATATTAATAAGACAGGGCGGCACTGAGGGGGTGGCAATACGAGAGGAGGCAGCACTATGGATTGAAACAATATATTTTAATAGTGGTAGCCCACCATTAAAATATTACATGCACTCAACCAACTTTTAAAATCAAGTGTACAGTTCATTAAAGTTTTCACTTAAACTCAACTAAAACCATCAATCACTTTCTTTTTAACATGATTTAGAAAGAGATAAACCTTCTACGGATTGCCACACTCCCATGAACACAAAGTTTTATCAGTAAAAGGTTAAACCACACGATGTTACATTAACATTATATTTAGCTTTCTGCTGATAAATCCTTGTTATTATCCGAGGAAATAATTCAATCAACAACATTAATGGGACTTTAAACAAAAATTTAATTTGATTCATGCATGTATGTATGCTGGTTTCCGAGACACAGATAATTTTCTAGTTCGGAAGCCAGAGACTTGAAACATTTTGTGTCTTGTGTATATTTTTGTCAATAATGAACTGATTGATTGATGTAATTTCACACACACACATGTTGGTACTCAATGGTTCACACACAAACATGTATTGCATGTATTTGTCACATACAAGTGTGTGTATCACACAACACACGGATACCTTTGTCTAGTGGCGGCAGATCATATATCTCTGCAGTACAAAATAAATACACTTATTATTTTAATATGTATTGTTACTAGTCCGGATTATTGGCAGTTGTTTTATGGGACTACACTAGAACTAAATATTTTTCGCAAACGATTCTTATTTCTTACATTTACAAAAAATCTACGTCAAGACGAATGACAACATTTTTTTGTAACTTTTGTTAAAATGACGAATTCCTCTCCTCAGTATAGGTATACGTGTGTAGTAAAGCTGTGGTATATGAACCGAGCCCTACCTGCAACATGTGTATGAAGCAAGTATGCGTACAATACTCACTTCTTCTTGTTCTTGGGCTGCGCGCGCGGCGGCGTGTTGGGGCGGCCCATGTTGAGGCCCGAGTACAGCTTGCGCTTGTCCGCCGGCTTCAGGATCTGGAACGAGCACATCAGCGTCTCGTCCACGGACATCAGCGCGCCTGCAACACGGGGGAAATAGCATTATTGAGGGTTCATGAGGCCTATCAAATCGAGTCAAAATGCTTTATTGTACACCAATAACAAAAGAAGACAAGCATAAATAAATTAAGATCATAGTATTGGGACAGAAGGCGGCCTTATCACTTGTGGTGGATCTCTTCCAGTCAACCTAGTTTGGAAAACAACGAGAGAAAACTGTAAGCTGGCGTACCTACTAAAACTAATACAACTTAATAATATTTAACCATGTAACATGCCTACATCTGGATAGCCTATCGCTCAGTATTTGCCTTTAAAACCGGTATTTTGTTAAACGCACGCACCACGCACTATCTGATAACGTTCTCAGAAATTAAGATCGCGGGGAGGAGGTACAAAAATATTGAACGTTGTAGTATTATCAGTTTTAGAGCATCGCTGGAAATTCGTTAGGCCATGTCACAAGCGACTAAGTCGATTTGCGAGATTCAATTCCTTATGTCGTAGTTTTGCTCCCACAGCAATGACCATTTTGCATAGAACAACCGGTTTTTCCATGTAAATCCCAGTCGTAGGATAAAAGTAGTTGTTTTTAGCGTACCGAAGTCCGCTTTCAAACTTTAAAAGGTAATGCGTTAGTTAGCTGTACCCCTACAGTCTATACAGTGGTAGCGTGTAGTTGTACCTGCGTTGTCGAACTCGCCGCAGTAGTTGGGCGCAGAGAAGAGCGTGACGAGCTGCCGCTTGGCGAAGAACTCGTAGCCGTCCTCCACCACCTGGTGCGCGCGGCAGATCAGGTCGAACTCGTGCTTCGACAGGAACTTGCCCACCACCTGCACGTACAAACCATTAAAAAAAATCAGAATTCGTTTAAATATTAAAACTCTCGTGAGACATTTTATCAATATGTTTACTAAACGGTTACACGTGACAACATACGCGAATTACACGTGAGCGAAAACCGTTTAGTAAACATATTGAATCAAAATTCGTTTATTTTACAAAATCCTTAAGCTTATCCTTCCTTATTTTATAATACCTAGTTACTTATAATTTAATAACAAAAGATTCAAGAGAGTACTATTAAATTTTCATTTCTAACAATTCACGAATTGTATTAATAAATATAAAATGTGAAAGAATTCAGTAATACTAAGGCTTACTTTTTTCATGTTTTCATTGGACCACAAACTAGACAAAAACCAGTATCTTGTAATTACTTCATTACAAGCTTGAAGCACCCGCGGCTCACAGGACTACATATACGAGTAAGTAATCATAAATGACAAACCATGAGAAAAGAAAAGTACAATTTCCTTTTGGCCGTGTTTGCTGGTTGGATGACATTTCATATGTATGTAGGTATCAGTTGACAATCATAGTACATGAAGTCACCGGCCTTTACAGTGATTTGATTATCTCAACAGAATTCGTCACATTGTTTCATTTAGCCATGTCACCAATTATTGGGATTTATCACGTCAGATTATATCAATCGAACCCATCCAGTTTTATAAAAGCAAATTATAAAGTTAGTGAACAAGATTGGAATTAAACGTCTGTCTGTGAATTCAACAATATCTGATCATCATTGACGCATCGTAAACATAAATTACCAATGCAAATCAATTCAACGTCCGATGGAATTAGTAACAGCTGCATGGGCACTCAAATAGAGCATACAAACAGAACGTCTCGCTACAAGATACATAATGATAAGCAATCAACACAGGAAGTCGACATGTGTGATAACTATCTACGTATTTGTCTGTGTTTCCGTCAATAATCATAGAATAGCGTGTGTTTACTTTGTTGATTCTAGACAAACTAATACCTATTGTAAATAATAACACCTAACACTTTCTAATTAGAAATATTTAATGAGTTATTACGTATTATAATTTAGTTAGAGGTAAAATAGCTACTTTAGACCTATTTTGAATTAATGTTATTAGTTACCAGAAAAATAATACTAACTAGGTGTTTTTCAGATATGAAATATTGCAACAAAACAATAATTTACTACTCAAGTTTTTTATTTCAGATCAATCACGCTAACAACTAAAAAGTAAGTAAGTGCTATACTCTTTCTAGCATGTACTGCGGCCGCAAGTAAATCGGTGTGCATTGAGTATTTTATCTTGTGAGTGCAATACAGCTAACTGCTGACCCATTATCTAACCATGTAAACAGCCCCAATATGCAGGCACACGCTCGTCTCGTGTCGGACGACGTATTACATGCCATAGGCGCCTCATTAGCACACATGATAGATTTGTACGTTAGTGGTGGCTTAGTCGCAAATATCACGGGATACATCTGCTTGCTGATTGGATCGATATGTACTTTTATTTATTTATACACAGAACAGATTACAGCTTAGAATGCATTTGATAGTTATTGATCGAAATAATTTAGAGCTGAGCTATACTCCTAAATATGTGTATATAATATGATCATTTGTTAAGCACTTTATACATAATGACATTACAAATGTGTAAGAAAGGAAGAGATATGTACCTAACATAAAAAATATAACATGTAATACAACATTTATGTGCTGTCAATATAATTTTTCTAATGTATGTCTTAAATTTTGAAATATTACGATGAAATACATCAATAGTGTTATTATTTTTAACAATTTCATTATACTGGCGACACATTCTTACGATAGGATTGTAATAAGATGTATTATTGTTATACACCTGTAGCATGAAGGTTTTAAAGTTTTGATTACGACTTCTATAGAGTGTTTAAATGTATACTTGATAGAATAGAAGAGTTGGGGAGTCAATATATGAGTGCAAAATTTTGAAAAGGTGAACCATATCAATATATTTACGCCGGGGTTCAAGGGATTGTAGTTTGAAAACAGCTAATCTTTTTGTGTATGATTGTAACTCGCGCTTCAAGCCAAATCTGTAACGTAGGACATTCAGACATTTACTCTGCACCGGGTACCCGTTCTATGCGAGTTGTATGTACTTTGTAGAAAGGTGACCAAATCACAGAGTTATATTCAAGTATACTACGGATCATAGAGTGGTGTAGGTTCAGAAAGCTGTTTGGACTTTTAAAATCTTTAGTAATCCGAGTAATAAATTCTAAAATTTGATTACTCCTACAGATAATGCTATCATAGTGGTCTCGAAATGTAAACTTCTCGTCAAGTATTACTCCAAGATCCTGTACGTAGTATAGGACTGGATACTTCAAGTTTAAGTAGGAGATATTGTACAAAATATATTATCGGTGCCCCGAGGTTATTACACGCTTTTTCTAAAGTTTTAATGGAACCCCATGCCACATTCAACCAAATGATCAGCCATTTCACTGTCAAAAACGGATAAGTACCTACACACTCACTCTATAATATTAGTGGGATGGTAAAAGTAACATTAAGATAGGTAGCTAGGTGTCATTGTGTTATTTTATTTATGAACTTCGTATATCTGTTATATGCGCCGCATACTTGACCTTTGCAGCCGATATCGCGGCGCCTCCGCCGACCACAATAAGATATTACCTACATGTTTATCTCTCCGACTGACAGACGCCTTTCTACACTCACTGCGTTTCTAGTTTCTAGATTTTATGAATAATCAATGACTGACAGCGATTGGATTTTTCTAGCTTCAGCTGCGCCGCAGTACATGGCTTGCTTGCAAGGAGAATGTACTTATTTTACGATAACTTGGTACTTCTTGACTAACTTATTGATATGTCTACTTTTTATGATTCTCTTCTTTTTAAGAGACGATTCCATATGTATAAACCGATATTAAATTGATGAACACAATAACATTCTACAATGTACATATTCGAAACTAACAAGTTACCGGTTAGCTCTCGTTTTTAAGATCGCTGGAAAAAGTTAGATCATGCATCAAGTCATCGCAGCTTCATAGCAGAGTAGTGAGCGAGTGAGTACTGACCTCAGTGCCGAAGGTGAAGCTGACCCCGCGGTCGTTCTCGCCCCAGCCGGCCGTGTCCTTGTCGGGGTCGGACCAGAGCAGGTCGCACAGCAGACCCTGGTCGGGCACGTCCGTGGGCCGCATGATGCGCCGGATCTGCTCCATGGCCTGCAGGTCGGGCGACAGACCGCCGTGGCAGCAGAAGATCTTCTCGTCCACTGGAACGATGCACAACAACACGATTAGCATACAAAATCAGAGAAAAATTGTATACTGATAATAGCCCAAGCTGCGTATGCTTTTGTTATTCCGATTAGGAATACTAGAGAGAGAAATCTTATGTCGTTTTTATGAGACTGAGATTCGTAAGTTCGTTCGTAAGGCAACGATTCACGATGTTCAAGAACAAGATCGTAATTTAAAGACTTTTGTATGAAAATTGTAGTAGTTGTACAACAGAATATAATAATAAAATGTAAGCTTACACATAAAACATACATATTTGACAGGTCAGTCAGAAAGTAATCATCAAATCTAAGCTTACGCACATAAAACATTAATATGACAGGTCAGTGATCAAACCAAACATGGTGTAGGTACATGTAGCCCATTCATCATTTCAGGCTTCAATTCAAACCTCCGGCGCAATCTCTGTTGATTGATGACAAATCGATACGAGTTGACGAGTGTCGCAACATTTCACTCCTTTGCGAACATTACATTTTGCTTGTTTGAGTTTTTTTATGATCTAACTGAGGGTAAACAGAATTATGCTTATATTTTCCACTGCCTCTTCAGTTTATTAATTTCGATGTGTTTGTTTGCACGTATGCTGAAAACTTGGCGGAAGTTTTGTTATTGTAAAAAATATTAAGACAAAGGTGTTGTGACTACTTATCTATAATTTCACTAATGGTTCAAAGTAATAGCGTGATAGAAGTAGATATTTGCTGTCTGTGTCGTGAGTAAGATTCAGTGAATTTCCATTCTTCCTGCAAGACGGGCATGATTCCCGATAACCTCTTATATAATTAGCTAGGTATTTACTTATCTACATGCAGCTACACTGGGTCAAGTCAAGTATTTACTCTTAACTCTCCTTTGTCTGAGGTCACTTATGTCATGTTTACGAGAAACATTTTAGATACGGATATATCATATTCACAGTTATAAACACATAAGTCAGCAATTAAAGCTAACTAATGCATTAGCTTATTTATTTATTTACAGACACAAAAACAACTTACAAACTAAAACTTATAATAAAATACAAACTTGACCTTATATGTGTTTTTTTTTTAATTTGTATGTCTAACTATTGTGTACAACTTTCTTTACAATATAATGTTATACTAATAATAAATAATAATAATAATGTTATAAGATGCATATCATGAGATAACAAAATAAGTCTTAGCGAAAATAAATAACCCTAACCAAAATAAAAATAGTGGCGCAATAAGTTATCGTCATTTTGGAGAGCAACGTACGATATGATACAAAAACATGATACGGATTTTCAAGTTTTAATATAATCTTGTAATGTTTGAACTGGTACTTGGAAGACGCGGTCTGCAACGTACTCGGGATTTATTCGATTTATATTACTCTCACAACTGTCTCCTAGGCATTTGATGTGACAGACGGTAATATCTGACGATATAAAACCTACATAATGACGCTATTATATCCAGGATTATGTCACAAATACAATCTAGAAGTAAATGCATATGTATCCTCAAGTCACTCTAGCGGGAAAACCACTAAAGGTTTAAACTTAACTTCAAAAACGTGTACCTACATAATCAATAACATATGTGCCAACTGTATGTACAAGTCTACAATATATGTACATACATGTATGCTATAAACATAATATGGAATATAAATTTAAAGTAACGATGATTCCATTTTACTTTAAGCTAAGCCAAAATTAAACCACCAATTGCGACAACACAATTCGGGTGTTAAATTTGTCAGCATCTTCAAATACGCTTAGGAGATAAACTCATTAGTTTGAAAGGGATGTACATTCCCGGGGCTTGCCTCGACCTTGCGAGGGTGCGAGGCGTTGAATCGAAAATCAATGTTTACTTCGCAGGCGACGTACTTACAATGCTTGACATGTTCACGGATACTGGGAAATAACGCATGCAACTTTTGTTCGAAGACTTTGGATACTAGCAAAAAATCAGCTGTTCGAAACAAATAAATAGTCATAAGTCATTTATTTTCGGCATGTACAAGTTGTAAAACAGTAGTTGTTGCGTTTGACGCACTGAAGACAAAATTGAAAGATTATGCGTTAGTTACCAGTAACCCTGTATGTAACAACATGTTTAAGATATCGGTTACCTCATCACCTGTGCGCTCGCTCGATAAGATAACAGACGGGAGCGGAGAACACGTATCTATGGAAAATATAGAGGTATTCGCTAAATGTATTGTGTCATGGCTCAATTATTTAATTTGTTTATAGTCTTTACAATGCTCGTTTAATTTCATAGCCTAGTTCTTAATGATGCTGTTAGAACTAACTAGCACTTACACCGTCACAACAATTTTATTCGGCAAGAAATATACATACGCAGTTCATATCTACAAACTATATAATGCCCGTCTAGTGCATCAAGATAATCATACATCATTAAACTGCTACACACTCATATACATAAAATCAATATTATAGGTAAAAAAAACTGAAAATTTCAATCGTCTGAGCTAAGCGATCAATACGAGGGGTTGAAAGGCGTGAAGACAGCATGTTTGGTATTAAGTTGCCGGTACCTGCCCTACCTACACTAACAACGGACAGATTTGGCCGCGCGCCACGGCCACTTTGCCAAACTTTTATCCAAGAGGTAAAGGTATTTCTAGGTGGAGCTTAATTTATCGTCCAAACTTATAGCAGGTATCGATCCAGCTCTATCAAGAAATAAGCAAGACAGTATAAAAAAAAGTTTTCAGTAGATAAATACCTACTTCAGTAGTAAACAAACAGATCTAAGTGTCTGAAATTCTGACGATAAATGTCGGCAAGTGTCGGAGTCAACTTCAAACAAAGCCGCCATTTTCTCATCAAATAAATAGACATAATATTGTTAGTTCTCTACATACTTATACTAACTACCGTTCGTGTTGTAGGCGTAAACAAGTTCTTTAAACAGAAAAAGGTTGATGTGACATCCGTTGTATCGGCAGACGCTCGCCGCCCGCGCCTCAGGAATCAATATTCCCGATGAAGCAGTAACGAACCGGATGAGTCCGGCTCGCTCCAGATCAAATTGGCCCGCTCCAGTTTCCACTTCCATCGGTTGTCTCCAATCACGCACCAATCAGACAAGTTCCCTCTGGACCTATTGTTTTCAGGACAGAATGCGCTCAAAGAGATTGCTTCGATAACACGGTTCTACGAAACAAGGGTCTAGTTTCAATATTGTAACTTTTACTGAGAACTACTATACTATCTAACAAACAAGCTATCTAGCAAACATTGACATTTTGTAATAAGAACTAACAAGAACTTATCTAACTATCAAATAAATGCTATATGTACCTAATATAGTTGTTGTACCTTACAAGTTTTAAATAAAAACAATAAATATCCTTCGCTATCGTGCCTCTTCTAAGCCGGTAAATGTAAATGCCTCGACAAAATAATGAAGTCAAGTTCACTATAGGGCGACCTCTAGAACCACAACAGTTCCTTGTGAGGGACAAGGCCTGACCCGCAGTACTATATTTCAATAAAACAGTTGGCTATTTCGCGTGCCCGCGTCAAGCCACTGAAATTTGCTCTTGACATTCAAAGGGAAATATTAACATCCTCGGGCTTAGGTAGGGTTTGATTTACATCGGCCCATTGTGGTTGGTGGCATTGTTAAATTGTTCCAACTTCTATCGCTCCCAGACACGTCATTCCTATGTTTACGGCCTTTGATAGAAGAGCTTGAATGTTTTATAAGCACAAATAAGCTACGATTTGTGTGTACTGCGAAGTAGACATTGCGTATTATTTAGACAAAAAATTGATAAGTTTCATTTCATAATCAAAGTGGGCGTGTGAGGCCGTTTTAAGGCATCTCCTTACAGAGGCTATTAATAATAATAATAAATTTAAACAAATAAATGGACCCGGTAGGTTTAGTTATAACATTTAATTCTCGGTACTGTTTTTCCTTAACAACGAATAGAGATGAGTAATATTATCTTACAATTAGGTAAAGGATACACTTTCATAGAATCCGTTAAATAAATAGCTTTGATGGTTATCTTAATTTGCTTGAAATATTCTCATCTCATTCGACAATATTCATTAAGGGTATGAATTTACATTAATTAACAGTTTATTTATCTCAGTAATTAAAATAACACTGAGATTCAATTTAAATAAACATTCGCAATCAACAATCTCAGTAAAAGTCAAGTAATTTAGACAATGTGGCTCCTTACCAACTTTTTCATCGAACAAAGTGTAATTACTAGTTGCAGAATGTAAATATATCGCCGAGCACTTAACGACGTGATTCAATAGCTTGACATGTGCCACCTTGGATCACAATTTCGATTATAGCGATATGGTGTTCAAAAGTATCAAGTGTAATTAACCACTTAATCAAAAAAAAACGCGGATGTAGCCACTGGTACTAAGTTCAGAGTTTCATGTCCAAGCCGCTACCTTCCTCTCAGACATGCAGCAGACGGCGCATAATGCGCCGTGCGCGCCGCCACGTGAGCGGAATCATCCGCGCCAACATAAACAAACAGCTACCACTTCTACTGATTGCCGCTTGTTAGCTAGCTGATTAAATTGATACTCACTATTAGTGGTTTAATCCTAAGTCCTAACGATGTTGTTGGAAAAGTGCTATTGTAAATGGAATAGCTGTACCTACTGTATTTGTAATGTAAGATGTTTTTCAACTCATTGTTAGTGTGCCAAACTAATTTTCGGGATGAGTTTAGTTAACTTAGCAGTATCTCTATCAGTATGATTCCGTGTTGTCTCAAATACAAACAACAACAGAGACTTTTGTACTGAAAAGAAGAATTGTTTATAAAATTTCCGCAATCTCGTTCAGCTTCCCGCTTGTCATTTCCCATTCCCCGTTCCGAATGCTTTGTTGATTAGGTAATCTATAGCATACCTATACATGACTACATGAGCCCCGCAATATGTTAGCAATCGCTCGCAGCCTCGTTGTGTACAATGTACACATTCCCGCTTTCCAGCCCATTGAATCCGTGTAACAGTTTATTTTTGGGATCGACTTTGGGCCATTCCGATTTCTCAACATCGTGACGTCATGTTGTATTGCTGAGCATTCTAGCTCCAGTCAAACACGTCATATCAAATGGAATCATTTAGATCAGCTCCACCTTTCAATTTTGTACAACATATCTATGAGTCTACTTATTTTGTATGGCCAAGTGATTTATTATAGATAGATTTACAAACACGTAGCTTAATATTCAAAAAACAGTTGAAATCTGTACAGGAATCCCCGGGATTAGTACACGGACAGTTAGATTATACCTACATAAATATAAAATATCAAAACATTTCCTCTACACCTAGTACTTTTAGCACAGTGGAGGAAAATAAAGTTGAGTGAAACATGATACCTACTTCGTTATCAAGAATTGTTTTTGGCGAGATCGTTGTTAAAAGTTTTGATTGAAATATGTCGAGAAGAGAAGTAAGTTTTCGACATCTTTTTCATACCGACAAATAACTTTGGTCTAACTTCTTTTTTCGATATAGAGCAACCACAAACGATTTACAAAAGCGATACATATGTACATACGTCGACAATGTTATGCCCTAGTTAGGAAAGGGGAAAACATAGCATACAGAGACAGAAGTGATACATCTCGGTTGTCAACTGCCTCCTCACCCCACCGCACCCTGGCAGGGGGTGGAGTAGGTACTAAGGTAGCGAGCGCCTAGGGACCGGCAAAATACAGGCGCAGAATAAATTGAACTAGCATTTTAAATTAGTGTGTGAACGGGAATCGGCTGGGACGCCACTGGGACGTAGGAGCAAACACTTAACTGTGTATAAATATTGAACAGCTTCGGTATTTGTCGATAAAACTTCGGTAGGGGTGAACGAGACCGGCATCCCTTTTTACATTAATGCTGTTTAAAAAGTTTATAAGCTGTTTATAAAAAAAGTTAAGTAAAAGTTAAGTTGTAAGTTTATAAAAGTTTAGACTGGCCTGTTAGCTTACTTGGTAGTGGCTCTGCCTTCTAATCTAGAGGTCGCGGGTTCGATTCCCGCATGACACAAGTATTTATGTACTTTAAAAAAATTATAATTACTTGTGTTGAGTCTGGTCGTTTGTATGTATAATAAGTATGTATTTACAAAAGCAAAGTATATAAGTATTATATCCGTTATCTAGTACCCGCGACACAAGCGTTTGCTTAGTGTGGGGCTAGATGGCGCTGTGTGCAATGTCCCGGAATATTTATTTTATTTAAGCTTAAATGTTTTATGTTGCCAACGAATAACGAACTACTTACCTAATTTATTGTTTGCTACTGATTTCACAATCTATGTATTTATTTATATTAAGCGATTTAGTGACAAACTACAACTCGTAGATATTCAAGAATGTAAATAGTCATGCATGAATGATTATTAACTTATCACATCCGACGTTGTTAGTTGAGTGATAAGTTTGTCTTGTTTCCGTATGATGTTATTCCGAGGTGGGTGATGAAAGCCCGAGTTCCTCCAAGGTGAGAGCGAGTGTAGCGATGCGTGATCGTAACCCCGCAATGCGACGAGACAATATACTACCTACTCTATACATATGTAGACAATACGTTGCCGACTAATAATTACATTTCCATTAAACGAGACGTTTTATTGCACTCGCAATGTTGGGTTGGTTATAAGTTTCTATTGTTACAATTGTGCTTGCTAGCGAAACTTGCTGATATTAAGCATCATAATTAAACGTTAACTTACTATAGATTACATTAACGATTTTACAACCTCGAATAAGTTATTGGCAGAAAGGGAGCTAATTAACTTTTAGCAAAGATAAGAGGCACTATTGAACTACTGTTAAAAAGGCACGTGACGCTACAATCTAATCTAATTGACAACCAATGCCACGTAAGATTTGATAGAACAATGAAATCAGTGCCGATAGTGGCTAATTATAATGAACTAGCTGTGCCTGCGACAACGTCCGCGTGGAATACTTATTTTGGGCATCATATTTATTTTTGCAAACAATCTCTTCAGCATTATAAATTATAGCTGTTACCCGCGACTTGAACCGTTTTCGCAGCGCACGCAACGGATGCCCTCAAAGATGAATAATTTTCCTCGTTTTTTCCATTGTTTCTTCGCTCCTATTAGTTGCAGCGTGATGTTATATAAAATAAAACCTAAAGCCTTCCTCGATAAATGGTCTATTCAACACAAAAAGATTTTTTCAATTCGCACCATTAGTTTCTGAGATTAGCGCGTTCAAAGTAACAAACAAACTCTTCAGCTTTATAATATTAGTATAGATGAGAAAAAAAGATTTTTTTCAATTCGCACCATTAGTTTCTGAGATTAGCGCGTTCAAAGTAACAAACAAACTCTTCAGCTTTATAATATTAGTATAGATGAGAAGTAAGGTTGGGAGCGATAACAGAGAGGACCACGAAACGAGTTCAACGACCTAGCGCCGGCGGATACCATACAATGTTTACATTCGGACAAACGTGCTCGTATTCATATTATTGCTTGGTCAGACTGCTCTGCTGTATAGCAGAGTAGAAACTAAACTACTAACTACTAAAACACACGAATTCGCGAGTTGACTCATTTAACGCTTTCCAAAGAAAACGCATCGCATCCTTCATGTTCAGAATTGATACGTGTAAAAATAAGATTGTCAGAAGCCTTATGGACCGGCAGCTGCTGTCTGCAACATATGAACGATGGGTAGCAATTGCAACTTAAAATGTACCTATCTATATAATATTGTATATATTTTCTGTTTATGATTGTGTGTGATATGGATCTCAGTGTCTGTATTTATTATTATTAAACAGTGGCTTTAGTTACGATTCATCGTAGCGGTAGGTCGGTTTTTATCATGGAAATCATATAGACCAGTCGCACTTGCCACACAAGACAGTCCTGCTTCATTGCCGGTATTCTTAAGGCAAATAATGATTTCGGTATTTTATACAAACGACAGAAGCATCCTGAATGCACTAATTGATTTGTTTACAGGAATGAAGGTGCCTTTCAGAGTTCACATGTCAAGTGTGTGCTTAAACACATTCAGAACAAAAACAAATTTGTGATTAGATAGATAGATATGCCAATGCTATCAAAAAACAAACATTGAGAAAAGCATTTTTTTTAATAAAGATAGTAAACGAAGTCGTCATTTAAAAAGTAGTTTTTTTAGACACTCGTACCAATAAATGCATTTTCAAGACATTTGCAAATTTCTTTCAACATATTTAGCTCAATTAATCCATCATCACCTTAGCGTAGGTTTGAGCGAGCTCAGCTTCTTTCACAGTGAATAATTTACTAGAGCACTTTCTCGCTCAGCTGTAGCGGCGGCAAATTGCCCGTGAGCCTCAAATATTCATTCTTTTAATGTCCTTATGAAGGCTTTTTGTGTCCAAATTTCATAGCTGGCTTTTTCACCCGGCCTTTAGGGGATTAACTGAATAAAGTCAAACCGAGTTTGTGATGATAATGACTTGCTATACGAAGCATTATCACAAAGCTTATATCGTCGGTTTTCGTTTATTATAAGAATGACATGGCATTTGTTAGTTAACAGGCCTTATGTCATTGTACGTAAGCTTCCTCCAGCTAAAATGTTTGCGGAACCTTATGAAAACATCGCGTAAAAGCTCTAGTTTTCCTGGTGTAGTTCCATTTTTAGCGTCATGAGTGGCCCAAGGCCGCGTGCACAAGCACACCGTGGGGGGAGCATGTTTCGACGACGAGAACTGCACGTCATTAAGCCTGGCCAATTAGTGAAGTAAGCCGGTGGAAATAGCCTCCGGTTAACAAACATCCTCCTCCCTTGACGTCATACCGACTACGGCAGGACTTTGTTTTTGTCGTTCGTTATTTTCAGCAATAAAGTTTTGATTGGCGCTTACTCAGACACTCTGGTGAAATACAGTTTGACATTTGAGTTAATCAAGATGATAAAAAGTCAAAATAAAGATCAGTGCACGCAATAAAAGCACATCTATTCTTTTCATTTCGTATACGTCCACACAGTTGGAATTTAATCATTTTCGAAAACAAACAAAGCTACGAGTATGATTATAGAAATAAAACCGCCATAAAAAGCATTCGCACACAGGACTAATTTTGGCCACACAGAACCTGTTCCGGTGCAAGATCGTTAAACTTTAGGTGTCTTCTCGGTTGTATAACTGTGCTGTTACATAAAGCAGACAAGCAGGCAGGTAGTTTCTCAGTTGCATAAGAAGGCGCGAGGGTGTCAAGACGTCAGAGCTGTCACGGCAAGAGATGCCACCCAAGGGGTGGTGCCGACACTGCCGACCTACATCGCAGTACCATGGACAGAACAGGGTTACTGATAAAAACCATCACAACTTTTTGGATTGTTCTGATGCAACTTTAATGCGCAATGGTAGAAACTTTTCTTTTAAAACCAGTTACTTCTTCCTTATGAAAACCTATGGCAAAGACAAACTCTTGAACATCTGTTTTTGATTTACATCACGTAATAAGCCGGCATTTTAGACATTAGGAAGCTTCTATGACCTACTCTCTTTATTTACACCGAACAGGAACATGTTTGTCATAAGCCAACCTGGTGGTAATCATTTTATCAACGAGTCACCTAACCAGAACACCTGTACCACGTTATCGTCAGTGCAGAGATAATGGCGCCCACTTGAATGTCATTTGAGTCGGCTGCGAATGTGGGCCCGTATTCTGGGCACGTACACAAAACTGTGCATAATGGTACACCGCGCTCTGGATTCCAGCGTTGCGGAACTGAGAGTCAACCATTTTCGCATTTATGATTGTGGAGTTCACTAGCTAGGTTTTGTCCCAAATTTGCAGAAAGCAATAATTATACAGATATATTTTTTTACGCGGGATAGGTTTGCGTTAGACTACAGCCCGCCTGGTGGGATTCTAGTAAAATATCTAGTCATATAGTAAGGTACGCTAAATCTACGGACCAAACACTTAATTTGAACTCGTTAAATGGTCAGTGCAACTGTTAATAAGATAGCTTAGCACAATACCCGACCATAGAGGCGACAATGTGATCGTAGTAGATGGGATTTGCTTTTACTGACACAGAACTGGCTCCAACGCGTTCAAGCCACGTGGATAGATAGAAAAAAGTATGTGCTGTGTATCTTACGTTGAACCATCACAATCAACGAAGCCCGTCTAGACGCTTCACTATCGAGCGTCTTGGAGGCACTAGCGCTAACCTTGTTGGTTTCAAAGGTCAAGTGGAACAACTGATCAAAGGTCTAGACTTTCTCCTCAATAAAGACGCGCGTTTTGAGTTTAAGTGTCTACGTGCTTACGCAAAGTTTTAAGTTAATTAGCTGTTTGGCACGAACTGAGAGCATTCGCTGAATTCACAAGTCGATATTTGAGAGCACTAAATGTGATTATCAGAGTTACCTTCTAAAATTATACGCAGTGGTTATATCGCTTGCTCGATATAAATAAATACATAATGATTTTATTTTGATTCTATTTTGGAGAGGATGCTGCATAAGAGCCAGTTTGCTTCAATGGAACCTATTCACACATAACTTTGAAATACGTACATACGTGTTGTTTTGATCTACACTTACTTCGCTCGTTATAGAAGTCATGCAACAACACAAGACGTGTCGCGACATTCGTGTGCTGTAATTGCACGGTTGAAAGCATGTCATTGTAGTAGTAATTTCCCGTTAGAGAATTGACACGATCTGTGCGAGTTTCCGCCGGTCACAGGCTTGCGACACGTGGCGATTGTTCAACCAAACAATGGTGTACACCTAGTTCATGTTATTAAACTTGTAAAGGCAATTCATACATGTATTTATAGTATAAAAGCGTCAGTCAGTTATTTGTCTTAACGCATACCGTGAAACACCTTAGAAGGCATAAAGAAAATCGTAGTGGCAACGAACGTGTTTTTGCTATACCAATAGACGGATTGAAATCTCGCACGGCAGTTTGAATATTAATAAAGTTTATCGATCTAACGTAACTTACTAAGAGATTAACTAATACCTACAGATTCACAACGGGATTACCCTAACACAATATTTCTAAGAGGAAAATCGTCTAGAACGAGCATCGTGTTAAACTTTAGCATTGCTATTTATACGTCGTATCTAAACACGGAGGTAAAATGGCAGAAGCATAACACTATCATTTGATGCCCGAGTGGCATCCGAAAACAATAATAATTATCGTTACTTTTGAATACCATCCTACAGAACCAGATATATCTTTTATTGTTTCGTATCTTTAAGCTGATTCTTTTATAAGTTTTACTGAGGGCATTTTGGAAACTCGACCTAAGTATTTGAGCAATGGATGTTCAATATTTATAATTCATATAAAATGGTCAAAGTAAAACGAAATTTATTCTCGCTTCAATCTTTATGAGCCTCAAAGCGATTGAAAAGATGAAATTAAAGGTTAATAATACTCGAGTCGACTAGTAATGAGAGTAATTTCAATGCAAAAGGCAACGCTCTCAGCCATTTGGTTTTGACAGAACGTAATTTCATCTCTTCCTGAGTATAATTCTATTTTTTACAGGATTCAGAGGAAGTTGGGGCTTCGGGCCATTTTCTGTATTTGTAGGACATATTTATCATGGCAACAATATAGGTCAAGGAATTTCGGTATTTAATAACAGAAAAACAAATAAAATGTTTAATGTACCAGTTGATTACCGCGGTGTTTTTGCTATATCTGTTTAGGAACAGTGATCATTTCAAATGTGTACTTTGAATATAATTCTGCACTTGACCTAGTAATATCGATGTTCAACATTAACCAACTAAGTAAGTTAGTAAACTATAGGCAGCTGTATTGGATTTCCAATTCGTTACATTATTTCTAACACAATGGACGAGTCACGGCCCAACGAGCAACCACAATCGACTGAACAATTACCTCTACGTAATATTTACAAAATAAAGTATAGGTAAAAATACTATTCTAAAATACAATATTTGTTTTATTAATCACAGGGCTCGCAAAATCAAGTTCGCTTCTGTAACTAATGGTTTTGATTCAGATGCGTTATTTAAGAATTAGAAATACGTATCACGATGATACATTACTGTCTAATTGAAAGCAAAAATTATAGGTAAGTAGATATAGAGTACACAATGTTTCAGCATTCAAATGGTACTTGCGACGTGGTATATAAAAAGTATGGTACAAAGAGTTCATGTCCTGTTACGGACATCGCAATTGTAATAATTCCACCGATATATAACGACGAACATGTTCTGTAGCACCTGTGCTAATGAAAATAAACAAGTGACACCTGCACGGAGAAGCTGGCTCTAGGCCAGGGATGGAAGGTAGATGACGCAGGTATGTGGACGCCACCGATCAAGAGGATTATATTAATCGAGTCGTGTGCGTTCTCCCAGAACTTAAACCTAAGTTTACATTATGTAGCTGACATAGTTTGCCTACCCTTACTATAAACGTTATACTTTCCATCTTTATATGCGAAAAGCGGTATAATTTCAGTAGAGTTTATTTAAAAGTAGACGAAATATTCGTTATATACATATAGAGCCCACTCGAGTACCGACCGATGAAACGAAAAATTTTATTAAATTTTCTCGCCTACAAAAATATGCTTATTCGTTTTCATTTTGTCCTTTGACCTTTTTATTGTTTGAATGTCAGGTCGAGTTCGCGAGCTCTATAACATATTAGGAAGAGTGAATTGCCATGAAATTAAATCGTAGGTCCGAATATATAATGTGGTGCAGCATTCAAGCGATTTATCAAAAAGAAATGGCAGATGCACTGAGATATATTGTGCTATATCATGCTTGTATAGACGATAGAGTTAAGACACATATTAAAACTGCAAAGCATGAATCAGTACTAAACCTGAAACATTCAAATAAAACAATTCTAAGCACAAAATTTTGTTGCGCAAAAAATACCAACTCGAGAATTGGGTCGAAGTTCAAATGAAAAATATCCAACTTGTTTGCGTAGCTACAACTTTGTGGTAAACAATGTTGAATTGAAGCGAAACTTTGGAGTGGCTACGGGCGATTGCCGTGTTTATCTCTTGCAAAGGTAACATTGTTGTTGTGCTCAAATTATTGTTGGGAATGTGGACTCGCTGTACAGCCAACTTGTGTTTACAATCAATTTGCAATGCCAGTATGTTTATTATCATGGGAAATCTACACTAAACATTCTGTACACGAAACTACTGATATCTCTATGTATCAAGTTTCAGGAATTTCATGCGATTACATTAGATTTAGGGAAGACTGCAATATTAATCAGCAGCCAGCAGATATTGATCGATCCTGAAATATATGATCAACCTCGCTCAAAATAAGATGTCTGTATACTAGCCACCCCTAAAAAAACAAGAGTCGGAATATAACCTATGTCTATTACAAACACAACACTAGCCTGTAGTCTTGTTACTGTGTTTAACACTTTTTGATCAGATGATAACCACGATGAGTCCTCCGCGACCTTCTACCACAAATTCTGGGGGCACGGCAGTGAAAAGAAATCGCAGTAACGAACCTTAGACTTGGCACGACCTTGTCTAGATTTCATTACTTTTTAGAGATAAACAAGCAGCTCCATCGAGACTTGGCTAGTTTTTTACAGAATGTTTTTTGTTTACAGAATGTTTTTTGTCCGTTCGTACGGACTACACACTATTTATATTTTTGTACAATTTACACGCATCATAAAAATGAGTACACTTACTTTGTAGTTACCTACCTACCTACCAACGTACCTACGGGCGGTGAGTAAACGTCACGTCACGTGTAAAATTCACGTGTTTTCAGCAGCGAAGTGGTTCGGAATTAGAGTGGAGACTTGCAGGGGCCTTGAACCGAAGTTGTGAGACAATTGTTGCTAATGTAATCCTATAGCCAGCTCTGTGGTCAAGTTACACGCAGCGCAGGTTTGCTACAGATGATGTAAACTTCACTCGGCCGGATTTATTTCGTAAACATTCGAATAGTTTCCACGAATTCAGAGACATTAATGGTTGTTTAAACTTTAAACTAGAAATCTGCCAGAGTGCAGCTGTAAGATATTTATGCGCCATTGAATATGTAGCATTTTGATAGAAACATTATTAAAATTCACCAAACGGATACATTCATTTACAGCAACAATAGATATATAAACTAATTTGTTTATGTTATGTTTATTTTTTACGACAGGAAATATTCAATGGATGTTTCCTTTTCAAATGATTTACATTATTTTAAAAACCTCACGAGGCAACTTCTTTCCGAGCGCAAATTATCATAAATTGTTTTTTGTTATTCATACATATTTATTTTTTCCTAAATCATATTTAAATGGTTATATGATTTGCACATCACATTTGTGATATAATTAAGTTACAAACAATACGGCTGAAGGTAGTGGTTAGTGTTATTATGCGTATGTCTCATTGTTTCAGAGTAAACATAGTTTAACCAAGCCTCGATACTTAAAGCCTATTTGCATGTACATACATGAGGATCTACATATATGTATGTACATGGGAACAAGTCTAAAAGCGTACTTGACCTTGCGTCCACGACAGTCGTTATCACACCCCGACACAATCTGTGGCATGTTTCCCATTACCCGATTGTACACAGGACATGGTAACGTCACTATGTGACTACCTACTACACCTACTACTCGCTCTAATGATATTGGTTTAGCTGTCCGCCACATGACTTTGCGAATTAGCTCTATCTAGGAGTGGTCTATAAGTGTCCGCGATAACAAACAGCAAACAAATGTAATGTTTTAATGGTCGCTATTTTGCGAGCAGTGTCACGGCATGGTGGGCACATCAAAGCCTATTAAATGGTCGTGTTAATGAACAAAGTTTCAAACTTCAAACCGCTGATTCATGTCACGCGAACCGGACTTATATTATGACGACACAGGAAGGATGAAGCCAATGCCAATATTTGTAGAACAAAAAGATTAAGATTTAAGATTGATTTTAGGCGGAGAAAACAATGCCATTATCTTTAGAGCAATGTATATAAAATACAGGGTTTCTAGAACTCTAATTTTCTTGTGAGTGGCTATATAGTAACACCAATAACTTCTATTCTACGATAATATATGTAAACAAGTTTTATAGGTACTGACTTTTTCGCGTATTTCCATATGATGTAGCAGTTGGTATTTATGTACTAAAACCACTCCCATTTTTTGGTGTTAGTTCCCATTACCCCTGTACATATTTACTATTTAGCCGGAACATAAAACATCTTTCATCGCTATCTCCGAGCAGGCTGGTAGGTGTAGTTCTTTGTTCAAGGCCGCTTTGTTTTCGCAGTTCAGTGTAATTTCTTCTCACGGCCTGCTAATCCATCGGAAGGAACTGCTCAGCTGTACAAACATTCTGAGGCCGTTGTTCTTCCTTTATTTGTCTTCCTGAACGAGGTGAGCCGTAAGTTGTACGGTATATTATGTACGTACGTACGAGTATAACAAGAACATGTCGCCCTTTTTGATACGATATCAATTTTCAATGATAAATTTTGATATGACACCTAATAAATAATACATCTGCAGGTTTCAAGCCCTAAACACTTGTTACAAAATTACAAGATGAAATAAAATATTTTTAGTAGTGTCTTTATACTGGTAATTTAATCGCATTTTCCGGTTATTCCGACCCTACTTTGATGCGCCTGAGAATCGTGTTTAAACACGTTTAATGCGGTATTGTGTGGAATGAGTATGCATTTGCGGAATCGTTATGTCATTCTGCTTTCACCGTCCATTGCGTAACTATATAAAGGACCCTTAACGCGTGAGAGATGAGCAATTTGTGCGAAGAATTAAATGCGAAAATTGCTTCTAATTTGAAGTTTTATGCATGATTCATTCAGAAGATGAAGAGCCCAAGGCCGAATGCCATCATCTAAAAGAGGTGCCTTATACCAAGAAGTATACATTTCAAGCCGATGATGAAGACGCTAATGTAACATTAACATTGGTCACACATTAACAATGTAAAGTAACTTTGCGTGCAAAGAATCACACTAACCTAGAAGAACTACTATTGGTAAGGACTAATGCGCTACTATATGTTACATAATAAACGTATGTACATTGTATTAATTATGTCACACCACACCCACAATATCCCATTCTCATTGTTAGTGACTTATTCATCCAACAGACTCGTTATAGGGATTAAGGGGTTAACGCGATTAATCCAACCCGATTACACTGACATTTAACGAAGGCTCGGAACTTTACAGAACCAAGAGCGATACACAACAAAAGAAGGCATTCGAGAGATTTTTACAAGACTTTTAGTAAAAGGAATTTTCATTTTGCTTAAGACCGGAAGAGAAATTCGCAGCCGTAACCTATTCTTTGAATACCGGGAATTACGTGAATTCCGACCCCGTCAGATTTCTAACGCGACTTTCTACTTTTATTTCATTGGTCTCCTAACACATATCAGGGATAGTGTTACAGATCCATTCAAAGAACAATATTCATAGTATTTTTGGTAGTGTGATTATTAGTCTATCAATATGAATCATTTCTGTGGTGTAAAGCCTGAAGCAACACCTAGTCTACTTTTATTCCCGAATTAACAGTGCTAACTTTTCAGGCTACAAATTACATCCAGCGAGAGTTGAACCACCTTTCAGTATAATTTGCAATGCAGCACTGCATAGTGGCGTAGTGGCGGTTGCCAGGGAAACAGTTACTGCACTGTACATTCCTTCTACTTAGTTTGTGACACAGTACGAGCTGGTTTGCGACCAACATTGCTAATTGTCCACTCGTAGGTACATAATATGTATGTTGGACTACTTCTTGTACAGTCACTAAAGTTACAGTTATTGCCTTTCGAATACTATTTGATATTCATTGAGCGATATAAAAAGTTAGGCAAGTACACTCTAATCTGGTTAAGTTTTTAAACAGCGTAAATCGATTTCTGAAATTGCTAAAAAAGTTTCACAATACATTATTATTGCGTATTTAACACGAGATTCGAGGTAAATGGCCCACATTCAAGGATGCTGACAAGGTTTTAAAGTAGTAGGTATGTATATCTGTGCATATATATGAAATTTCTGAAAAATACCTAAACCATATAACTGTATAGATAGAGCTATTACTCTGTTAGTTTACCGAGTAAAGGGAATATTCTAGCGGTCAGTTCAACATACGTTGCAAGGGTGCTAAATATCTAGAAGTGACAGTAGATATTGACATAGAGTGTGATAACGAAGTATGAGTTCAACGATAACACTAACGAAGGACAATTATTACAAGTTACAAGATGACATTTGCAAAAAACCATGACAATGATTTGTAGGTACTTCCTTTTTCTAAGTGGGTTAGGTTTCGTTTTATTGTTACAAAATATTGAGCATCATTTAGATTATCTTAGAAAAGAACAAAGCCTGAAAATCACATGTGCGAAGAAAACAGATTATGTACCTATAGTTAAAGAATCTCAATTGTGTGAAAGAATATTTGTGATTTATAAAACGAAATGCAATAGAATAGAATTTCACTTTCCGTCGCTGAGACTTTCTTTTCAAGTCTAGACAAAAGTGATAACGCGGAGATAGTGTAAAACCTTTTTTTTTTTTTTTTTTTTTTTTAATATCTTTATTTTAAGAGGGAGTTTTGTCGAAGCCGACTATGTCACTCCCATAAGGCTTATACAATATACAATTACATCTATTTAATATACAATTACATACTATCCATAAAATTAATATATATATCTAGCAGAATCTTGGCCTCGTCCGAAGAAGGTGAAGCCAAGATACTGCTACATAGTCCAACACTGTTGTTATTACAATTTCTAATATTTACAAACAATTTCTGGCGTAAAGTCTCGCCGCGGACACATTCCATCAAAATATGTTGTAAGTCTTCTTTTTTGTCACACAACCGGCAGTTCGGCGAGTCCGCGAAGCCCATCAGATGTTTGTAAACATTGCATGGAATATGTCCGGAGCGAATCCTTAGCAAACCAATTATCTGCCTTCTTTTCATAATAATATTATCGAACCATGGGTAATTAGGCGGCTCATACTGTATGGTTCTGTACCATATTCCTTTACACAAAGAGCGCTCGTCAAAATATTCTCGCCATTGATTTCGGCATTGTAATCTAACGTCACTCAATAGCTCGGTGTGCAAGGGAAGATGGTGGCATAGCACGCCCTCCTCTAAAGCTTGTCTGGCCGCGCGATCAGCCTCCTCGTTACCCACGATCTCAGAATACAGAAAGAACCAGAAGCCGCGTTCAACTGTAATTGCAAGCTACACGCTGTGTCCAAAAACCAAAACAACGCCCCCCGCCCGCGTCACTTCCCACCCGCGTAATGTTGCTAGCTCAGGCATTATTTGCCCGTTTTTAGGGTAAATTTTGGGAGTCTAGGAGGTGAGATAATAATAAAATAAAAATTGTCCTATTCTATATAATTATGTACCTACCTAATTGTCTCAAAAAATCGATAGGTTTATTGAATAAAAGACGCTTTAGAAAAAATTTATTTATTTAATTTTCTTTTTGCTGAGTAAGCTTTTTAAAATATTGTCCAACATAAAAATATAACAATAATGGTTTCCATAACTCTTCCAGCCGTGCTCTTTGTATTATTTTTGTCCACACCGCTTTCCTTTCTTCATCAACTGGGAAGCTAAAATTTGAGATAACTAATATAGAAACATAGTTACATACCCGCTCCCCCTCACCCCTTCTCCCTCACACACACACATCAAAAAATGTTCAGAAATCCGATATTACCATACTATTTAATAGGATTATTTGGTTAGGTACACACGGGCTGCACTGACGATTTATACTTTCTTTTTTCAAGTCGGTTATTTTTTATTAAATTACTTATTAATATTCTACAATGAATAAAAGCCCTCAAAAGGTAATAAAAAGAAGGGTAAATCAAAACTCTTATATTGGCAACACTAACAAGATGGATGCATCATTATCTATGACAATTAAAAACTGAGAAATTTATTCATTAATTAAATAAGTTGATCCCTAAATACGACACTTACACGTGAAATGTGATCCCATCGTGTTTCTTTTTTAGACCCGCTGCATTTTTACAGGTAGGAACGACACAAGACGGCATAATTTAGTTAAATTGGTCACCGTTATAACACGTCATTCGCTCTGACGGTCACAGAGTGACTGATCGGTCGCGCGTCAAACTACTCTGTTTCAGAGTAGTTTTAGTAGCTTCAATATTAGGCGCGCTCACGGTTTCTGGTTCTTTCTGTATTCTGAGCCCACGATTCCGATATGGGACGGGATCCACTGCAGCACTATTGTTTTACCTTGATTGACAAGTTTAAAAATAGAATCAACTATGCTGTAGGCTATAGGGTGGCCTCGAATGTTCGAGGTTAACCTAGCCAGGTGTAAGAGCGCGCTTTTTGAATCAGAAAGTACAACCAATTTATTACATTCTATTGACGATGCATAAGACAGTGATTCAGATATCGCTATCAGTTCACTGTGCATTATGGAAATGTTTGATTCTATTTTTAACCTTGCTACTAAGCCTGTTTGCGGGTCATAAAATGCTGCACCGGATCGTCGCCCGTCTTTAGACGCGTCAGTGTATAGTCTATAGTGACCATGATATTGGTTTTCTATGTATCTATAACAAATTTGTCGCAACTCATTACAGGTAACTGATTTTTTAGAAGTAGTGAATCCTTCTATGTTTACACTAATCACTCTATTTATGTTAAAACTTGATATCCATGTATCTAGTAAATGAATATGTAGTTTAGGCGAAGTCTGGATATCAGATTCCTTGAATTTGGAATTTATTTGTATGAGCAATGGAGTCTTTTTTCTAACCCAATAAAAATCGTGCATAACAGAGTCAAGCTTTTCTATTGTTTTTATGTTCATATCATTTTCAATAGATTTACATTTAAGCCAAAATTTTGCTGCCAAAAATGTTCTGCGTATATGAAGTGGCTGTAGACATAGCTCACTTTCCATGACATGGATTGGAGTACTTTTGATAAAACCCCCTATGACCCGCATTGCTTGGTTTTGGACTATATCTAGTTTATCAAGATGTGTTTTGGCGCTGGTATCAAAAAGAAAGCTACAGTAATCAAGTCTACTTCGTATTATTGCTATGTACAGTTGTCTTAGATGTTTAGGATGTACTCCCCAATCGGAACCAGCCAATACTTTAAATGCATTAAGAAACTTCAAGGTTTTATCACGAGTTGTCATGATATGTCTTCCCCATCTTAGACCTAAATCTAGCCACATACCGAGGTACTTTATGGTATACACTTCCTCTACTCTAATATTGTTGATTTTGAGATCGACTACTTGCTTGGACATGCCTCTTCTAAACATAATCGACTTAGTTTTTTGATGTGACACGCTTAAGCCTAGTTCAGTAACTAAGCGACTAAATACATTTAAAGCATTTTGAACACTTGTGGTAGTCCTTTCTAAGTATCTTCCAGTTTGATATATAATAAAATCATCTGCATACTGAGATATAAATACATCATTGATAGTTTTACAAATATTCGATGTAGCAGCATTGAATAATAAAGGTGATAGAGGATCCCCTTGTGGGATTCCTATGCCTGTAGTTCTACTTAGAGTCTCATCATCATTTACTTTTATAAATATTGTTCTTTTGTTTAGATATTGCCATAGATAATTACACATAGTAGAACCTATTCCAAGCTCGTCTAAAGTTTTGACAAGACTTGTAATGTTTAAACAATTGTATGCATTTTCAATATCTAAGAAACAGGCAATGGTGAGATGTCCTTTTGTAAGTCCTACCTGAATACGTGATACTAATCTGGCCAAATTATCAGCACAAGACCGCGAGCGTCTAAAACCTGTCATTTCGTTTGGAAAACAATCATTTTTCTCTAGAAACCAATCCAATCTTCGCGTTAGTATTGTGTGAAAAACTTTGCAAGGACATGATATCAAGGCGATTGGTCTTACATGCTTAATCAGATTGTTTTCATTTCCTATTTTTGGTATAGGCACAATATTAACTTCTGACCATTGCCTTGGTACAAAACCAACATTTAAAAACCTATTGTACAATGCCACAAGTAACGATTTTGCTATTTCCGGGAGATTATTTAACATTGAATACGAAATGTCATCTAAACCTGGAGCCGTATCTGTGCGCTTCAAATTATTATTAAATTCGTGAACCGTAATTGGAATGCATAGATGTTGATTGGAAGAATCAAAAACTGGTTTATCTGGACTTACAAAATCAGGCGTCAGACTACTAAGGAGATCTTGCAATATCGCGCGATCTACAGGTGTTCTAGACACCTTATAGCCTTTGATCCATTTCATGCGTTGCCACATTTCTCTGGTCGACGTCACGCTGCTGATGCCTTCACAGACTTCTTGCCAATCTTTGGTTCTAGCACGACGTATATCCCGCTGAGCATCTGCAATTTTTTCCTGTAATATTTCCAAGTTAGCTGGAGTAGGATTCTTGCGGAATTGCGACAGAGCTTTGCGACGAAGCGCTACAGACTGTGATAATTCTGGTGACCAATAGCGTTTAGGTTTGAAACCGTTCGACCTCGACGGGTTCCCGAAAATCTTGATAAACCCTTACGAAACCTTGTTCCGAAACCTTAACGAGTCAAGTTTTTGCAGCGAAAACATAGGGTTTTTGTTGGGGCCCTGGCAGAAAATATCTTCATAACGACACGTACAACCACCTACATCAGTATAAAATGAGATTAAGAAAACAAAAATAACTGAGTAACCGTAATATGAAAGTGTACTCAGTAGTTAACTCGTTCCTTCCTATCAGATCCACGATGTACTTTGAATCGACACTGATTTGGCTAGTTAAGACTTTTTGACTGCAATAAGCAATACAACACTACATATTTGATTAAATGGCCAGCATCTATAAGAAGTAAGTACAAAGAAAGTGCCCTTAATTTAAAACTGGTACAACAAGCAGTATATTCTTTCTCTAAGATGTGACGTAACAAGCTATAAACAAGATGGATGCTGTCAACTGCTATCAATCAAACGAATGGAGTCATTAATTCTATCAGGCATTACGCAGTGATAGAGAAACCTACTAAATATTCATGGCGTTCGTCGATACCCTATCAATGGTGTAATTTCTATTGCAGAATGTGATATGTATGGGACAATTAAAAGGTATTTATGGTTATAAAGATGCTGTTTTAATTAAATAAGGGACACATAAGTACCTTAGCCTTCAAGACCTATGTATAAATGTCTACTAAAATCGTGAGAACATTGCTGTTACTTATAAATCGTAATCGCGAATTTTCCGTGGCTAGCACAGCGATCACGGCAAGCCTATGAAAGCTATGAATATTAATCCACGCCTGTCTGTGCATATTAATTACAGTTTAGCAATACACACTATAAGCTACTTCATACTATCTACAATCTCAAAAGCTTTCAATTTAAATCAAATACATACAGAAATTAATGTTACATAACTACCAGTTCTAAAATTTCAAAGGTTCGTCTTAAGAGTTACTACGAATTATATCAACAACAACAATTAATAGTCGACAATAGCCACGCCACATATCCTTTATAAAGCATTAATTATACAGAAAATGAAATTATTTATTAACAAACTAAGTACGTTTACAGGAACGAATCACCGTATCGTCCGAATCAAATATAGCGCCGACCTTCGTTACAGCCGTGAAAAGAGTGTTATTTATAATCCTACCATTTTATCTACATCAAGCGATACTCTGCTAGTTACAGAGACAACACAATGCAGAAACACCTAGTAGTACCTCAGTGTTCAGCAAGTGTTTCACAAATTCCGAAAGTTTTCACTCTAAATCGAAAGCCTAAATGCCATTCGGTTTTAAGTGAAAGTATTTTGAATTTATGAAATAACTGCTATGACTGTGCTTCCTAACAGCATCCAGTGTTATCGCGCGTTGACGCCGCGCGCCGTACCAACCAGCATGTATCACGTGATTTTTGTAATCTAGGATATGGTCATTCTGAGATATAGAACAAGACGTTCCGAGATTTTCGCATTATAATCCTAAACATGTACGTGTAATATAGGTCGTAGTTTTACGTCTTATAATACGGTGTCTACTGGCAGTGCCGTCATCTACATCAAAGATACTCTGGCTGTGTTTACAGAGAGATTACGTGGATCTCGTGCGCTACTTTCATGTTATACCGCTCAAAGCTCCGAGTAGGCTGTCAAACATCTTTACTTGTTTTCTTTAGGCTTCTATTATTATACGCCTACGAATTCGTCGTATCTTATATTTTTGGACGACATAAAGCGGTTTTACAAATTCAATATCAATGTTTTACCGTCTCTGAATTTCGATAAGCCTATTTATAAGTTTCGATGTTTTCTAATTCATAAATTGATATATTATTTCAGTCTGTGCTTTTTCGTATATTTTGGAAAATCGGCATCATTCAATTTCTTTCATTCCATACAAATAAAATCTCATTGTATCACGGCATCATTGTAATACACAAAACAACAGATTGGTTGAAATCGGTTACAGTTTGATATTAAAAATACTACTGACTGATATGCAATATATAACGCATACAGCATCAATCAGCACCATATCTATTCAGGCGTCAAAGATAAAAACAAATGTAATTACAAAACGAAGCAGGTCACGTCACTAATAAAGATAATTTTATTATGTCTTATACAAATAAATGTAGCTAGGAAGCATATGCAAGTTCTCATGGACGGTGCACCTCGGAGCGCAGCGCGCTTCACCGAGCGCATCATTGGATCAACAACGGACGCCGCAACATGGACCAACTGGACTCAAATATACAAACAGGGTTGCAATCTAATTGAAGTTCATAGTCTCCTTATCAAAGCAAGGTTTTTTTTACCAATTTACTAATAGGCAACTAAGAGTTTTCCTACTGATACAGCTATTATATTCAGTGATAAATCACTGTCGTACCAACAACATGTTCTATGTGTGTACATTTGCATTCCAGACGTTGACACTTGTACCTACCAAATAATCTCTTGCGATGTACGCAAAAGTCTGCCTAAGTTGTGTGTCAGCGTCGTATATTTAATCGTAACCTTGTATAATAAAATACAGCTATTTATATGGCGGACACATATAACCTCAATCCTGAATTTTTTGGGAGGACCTCGTTTCAAACTTTTTGGGATATTCAGGCTTTATTTTATTTTATTTTAAATTCTGGCGTTTAGAGAAAGGCTTTTATGAATAAATATTGTTACTGCTATCTTTTTATGGAGCAGGGGTAAATAGACTGAAACATGGAAGTGGATTGAATAATTCTGTTAATTCAACATCAACAGGAAGTTAAAATGAAAATATATATGACTACATCATAACATATGTATTTATCAGACGTACATCGTCTGACAAATAGAAATGCATAAGTAGGCAGAACTTAACAATAGTGTCTGCTTTCTCTAGTTTTAAAACAAAGTCTCCCATCATGGGATAGTCTTACTTGACACTTACTCAACCACAGTTCAAACACATACCACATCTAGGTACTCCTATTTCTAGTTATATAAACCTGACCTGACTTTCCACAACCTTCAAAGTTTTTCATAAAACTAATCAAAGTCAGTAAATAAAACTTCAAACTAGAGCAAAAACAAAACGCTTACCTAAAAAACTTGTCCAAATGGAATAAGTTAAATAAAGTCTAATAAAAAGCGTGTTATATCAAGATAAGTGAAATTAACTATGCCTCTCTTATTGTGAGATCGTCTGGGACGCAGAGGGCGGGCGTCTGGGTTACAAGTAACAAGTCATACTTGGACAGAACGAACGCTCTAACGCTTCAAAGTTATAGAGAATTTCATAAATAGGTACCGAAAATTTTATCGTCAACCCTTTTTGAGATATTTCTTAAAATTAGTTTTTTTGTCGGTAGAAACTGAATGTTGAAAAGTTTTGAATAATAGTCGAACCTAAGTATTCCTTGCCCATTTGCCTTACAATAACAAAGAAAATTAACATGTAAAAACTGCATGAAGCAAAAGTACTTGCATATTAAATTTATTCTAAAACTCATATTTCAAACTTTTATCCGTCGCGACGAAAGCTAACATTGACCTAGCATAAAAATTTTTCGATTATGGTAAGTAACTACCGCTGAAAATGAAAAATGGATAACGCTTTATCACTTGTATTCAGGAGCTTTCATATTCATACTATTAAGTTGGTCCTGGGTAAAAGCTTTCAGGGTAAACGACCTGTGAAGCTCCGTCTTTATTCCACGTTGGTAAAATAAACTTGAAATGTAGTAGAATTTCCGAGAACTTGCTTCAAGCGAGATGAGCGGGCTCAATTTGTGTTAGACACAAAACGTGAATATGAAGTTACAAGTGCCTAAGCAATTTCACCAGATTCAGGTCACGAGGAATGAGTATAAATCAGAAACTGGACGATATTTATCCCGTTTGATTTGATTTTGATGAAAATGAAGCTCTGTAGAGGAATCACGTGCTCGACGTTTAGTCGATAAAGATGATTTAGTAAGTGTGCAGACACACACAAGTAAACTCTACATCTCATTCAAAGCGTGTTGTTTGATTGGAGTTCTGTGTGCATAAATGCATTTTTAATTAACTACGAAGCTTAGCCGAGCTTGTACCTATGACGTAGTACCTTCGGGTTTCTCATCCAATATCGACATTTTAGGTAAATACTATCTGTAATTTCCTAAAATGTATAAAATAAATGTGACATTATGTACTCACCTATCGCCGCGACCGGCAAACAGTTAAAGCAGTCTGTGAATGTTTTCCATAGTTTGATGTTGTACCTCCGTTTGCATTCGTCGTAAAATCTGAGGAAGAAATAACGATATGTTTAGTACTTGACAGGAACATACAAAATACCTTAATGGAAATTATTTCGTATTGAAACTTTTCACATGTCTAATCAATAAATCCAATCTAATTTCATTTGCCTAGTATCTAATCTGAAAACGGTTAGTTTATAACCCGACATGTATGCGCTTGTTTATAATATGATGCCATGTAAGTATATATGTCTTCACCTACCATCAATAATTCAATGAACTTCTCAGCACCTTATTTCAAGAAATCTAGTTACTAAAGAAGAAATCCAAAGTAAAGCGAGTTAATTACGCACGAGTATGTCGGAAAAGTCGGCAACTTTCCTATTAGGGCGTCTGAGTATACTCAATTTTACTAGCTTCTCACAAACTTGGCAAGGGAGAGAAATTAGCGCCTTTTACCAACATGTACTGTACACGACCGGTGATAATATATCGCAGTCAGCTTTAGTAGTAGCTTTGCCATTTCTATTACACATGCATCAAACAAGTTCATCAAGTGAGTTCGTATAAGAGTGGCGAAAAGTGGCGGAGTTTCTAAACCGCCCTAAGGGCTACTGACATGGGGCAATGATTGCCGAACATGTTCATGCAACACTTTTGCATATGCTCGCAGCATACCAGTGTTATTTAACTTAACAAAAATCACAATCATCAGTCGTTTCGTTGTGGCGTGAAGAAGGAACAAACAATTCCGCATATTCAGTTCTATTTTTATGTAATGGTATAAAATATAGAACAATGAGATAGGATCACAGTAATTTGTAGATTTGTAGAAATAAAGCAAACTGTCAAACGGCGTACGTAAGACATGAACTTGACACTTTTTCTTGGCAAAGTACCAACTAGCGAAACGTGGCCAGGCGTGAACTTAGTTATCAAAATAACAGTCTACATAGAACGGTGTATATACGTATTATTTCTCTGATTTTTGTATTTTCTTTTTAACTAAAACAGGTTTGCACTTGACCATAGTTTGCCTGATGGTAAGCAAAAGCTATCGTCTAAGATGGCTCGATGATCTATGTATCATATATTATATGCACATGACATTTAACAGCACAATTACGATTCCAGTACAATTTCAGTATTCCGGAATTTCGCCTTGAGCGGCCTTGACGTAACCCTTGGGTTTGTCAAAGCCACGCCGTGACCTAATTATTACATTCGGCTGCTTGAAATGCCTCGAAAAGGTTGCCTATTACAGACTTGTGGTAGAAGTTAACGGGCGGATTACGTTGGGAAAGTTTAACTTGCTATACATAAAGGGTTGAACTAATTCAAAGTTTGCCGAGGGATTGATTAGTCAGTCAGTCGTAGGGTTGGTAACTAAACTATCAAGTGTCTGTCTAAACTAAATCAAACAATCTCAACTATGCATCAATATCCAATTTGGTTCATCTGATTTCTATAGAGCTATTTTTAAATTTTAACATAAAATATTAACAAAGTCCAACAAGAATAAATTCAAAACACTCTCTCAGTTTCAAGGTGCAGATATAAGCCTGCTTACATAAGCTGACATATCTAAACGCATTACCTTAACACTGGTTATTAACCTTCCAATAGTGAGTCAGCGGTGCCAAAAAGTTTACTGGCGCGGATCCAAATTAGCTTTTAAGGTTCGGATAGATTAGATAACAGTTGTAACACTATGGCTTTTACGGACATACTCTCTGGGGTATGAAATCGCGTCATTTTTAGAGTAATATCTTGTTCCTTACACAGTCAATATTTTAGCCACCATGGGCACCATGCAATACGATTATAATAATGTGAAATGTTAACAAACAAGTGGTCTATCAACTATATTCGTTAGTTATGAATCATTAATCGATTCTAAAAAAAATATAAGTGTTTTCTGAGTCACAAACCACAACACCACACGCAGCCTTACCTACCTGTACCTAGTACAATCAAGTATATATTTGAGGAAAACATGCATTTTCAGTATACATATTTATCGAAACATCTAATTCCAATATCGAAGAATCTGCGTGAATGTTTCGTGCATTCATATTCCCCCAAAAACATAAGTCACATGCTAATAAATGATTCAGAGCTACGAGTTGATATTAAAACCGAACAAAGTACCGTAACATGTAGCTTATTTTGTCAAAATGGTAGAACAGGAAGCATATTTCAGAAGCCTGACTTAAACTAAATCTTATGTTTATCGTAATAAAGGCGAGAATAAGTCAAGATTAGCGAGTGTATCAATCAATGTATCTTATCTACAGATTATATAGTGCTGATGTCATACTAATACTGTAAACAGAATAAAGCCGGGGTTTTAGAGGGACATGACCGACCTAACTACGTAAATATCTTGACAATGAAATATAGGTTCAAGTACCCAGATAAAAAATATGGGAGTTCGAAAAGAAAATAAGAGTGTTTTGATGTGACATTCAAAAGGTACAAATATTTTACGGATTATCGTAATCTGCCTTCCATATAAAGATGATTGTCTGATAAAGAAATAAAAATAGATCATAACGCAATTTATTGTTTGATTTCTTTTTTATATTACATTAATATTGATTTGTCGCTAATGTATCTAATAAAAAAAACAGCTAAAGAATAGGAATACTAGAACTTGCGCCAAATAGATTGCTTAAGCCTTTTGCCAAACAAACAGATAAAAACTTGTAGTTTTAATACAGGCAAAGATAGTAAATTTTGGATATATTAATTAAAGATTTAGCAAAGTAATCTTGCCAAACTTGATATGAGAGGCAAGTGAAAAACTTGTCCGCAAGCTTCGGGGGTAGCGAGACAGCGCAGGTAAAAAGTACGTCGAACCTTATAAGGCTTCCCGAGGGCATGGCCGCTCAGCATGAAGCTTATTTCTTGATCAGCCATGTTCATTATAATGGCTTTGACAAAAAAACTCGCACGACATGACCAGCCTACACAGAGACGCCATTTACATGCGATTTAAGTCTGTGATTGACACATTTTATACATGTCAGGGGGTGAAAAAGTTTGTAGCTAATTTGTGTTTGATAATACGTAGAGATAGGCGATAGGTAAGGTAAGGTACCAAATATGAAAATCAGTGATTTACCATTGTTAGTATTACTAGCTAACCAATTTATTTGACAAATTAAGAGGGCGAAGCTGGCATTTAAGTACATATGAGACTTGTTTTTGACTTTGCCATAAGGCTATCTTATCAGTGGTAGAGATACATTTATACAATGAAATGTGACAACAATACTTAGATACATATTTATTATATATTTGTTATTTACGGTTTTTGGTAAAAGTTTGTAATGTTTTAAAACCATAAGACCATCTCACACTCACTTACTTAGTTCTCTCGTTAGCGTTTGAGTAATTACATTAGAAATCGGTGTTACTATATTTCCTTTGTTCTAAGCAATGAATTCCTTAACACATTTCAAACGAAAATAAACTATAAACATCCAACGAGCTCCATACATTGGCCTTGCCCGTAATGAATCATAATTTGACTCATTGTTTATCGAATTTACTTGTAAAAAATTGGAAGGGTTGCTTTGTGGGCGGAATAAGTTTCGAAGGGGCCGCTGTCTTGACGTACATTTGAATTTAAGAGATTGACCAAGATAAGAAAAGTTAAAGTATGAGCCATCAATGACATTTATGGCATAAAGGGTCTAACCACCTGTCGTCATTTTCAAAAGACTGAAAATATTTCGTTTTTTTTGTGTTTAACTAAGTTATTGTTATGAGTATTGTTTATTATTAGCTTTTAAATCGTTTGCGACTACAAATAACAAAAGTGTGATTATTATAGTTAACAATTATTTTTTCTGTCTTTGCCAATAAAGCCGAGGTTGTTATGAAAATAAACAGGTTGTTATAACATGTCACAATGTTTTTGTGAGCATGTCTACCAGATGGATGGCTCTTTCCTTATGTAGTTTTATTAATATTTATAGAGGCCTTCCCATAATTTGCTTTTTGTCAACAAACGACGCTGTGGGCGTTGCCAGCCGATGCGTAAAGAATAACATTTTTGGACATTCTAAAAAAACTAGTACAAGTGTACAGTGATTAGAAGAGAAACAAAATAAATTAGTCAAGAGATCAGCCACTCCAAACTAATAAAAAACTGAAGCAAATTTGAGTATGAGTTTGAGAGTGTTTGTTTCTTCTGGACACTCAAACATCTTAGTAAATGTCGATAAGTTTCGTACAATATTTTTAAACTCTAGTTAGATTAACGCAACACAGTTACGAGAACTGCAAAACTTAAGTCTAAAATATTGTACAAAACAAGCATTATACCTCGCTGGATCAAAGACTACAACATTCTTAATTTTTATTTATTATGAGAAAGAAATTGTAGCACGCAGCTAGCAATAAGAAAATAAAGTATAAAGAAATATGGTGCAACACAAGCCATGAACCAGCTTGGCTTGCCTGTCAGGAGGGTTAGGGGTTGGGGGCCGTGAGCCATGACGCAGCGGAACCTCTTTGTTTCATACTGCACTGACAGTTGCTAGGGTAAGCTCTGTTTTAGCACAGAATAAAGTACTAAGCTGTACTGAATATCATTCCCAAATTGCCAAAATTTAAGTTTAGTTAGTAATATGTTTAAGCAAAGTAAAATAGTTTAAATGGTTATTTAAGATTGAAGCAGAAGATAAAATAAGAACAACATTAGATAAAACTAGGTAGACTAGGTTATCAAATCATTATTTTGAACAGAAATCAAATGGCTATGTCTGAAATCAAAACGAATTATTTTAAAATCACTATATAACCATCTGTGTTAATTAATCATACAATATTTAGCACATATTGGCATAGATTGGAAGTTTATGTATTTAATGATCATCATAGTCAAATTTCATCTTATACAGTACCTAAATAATACAGGAGAAATTAGCCATATCCCTAAGATAGATTTTTTTGATGCTATCAAGTATTGAAATGTACACTAGTTTTTTTTTTTTTTTTTTTAATCTTCTTTATTTAAGGGGGTTTTTTCAAAGAGAAAATGTCACCCCCGAACGAACTTAATACAGTCTCACCTCCTCTTAATACCTATTTTTACAATTTTATATAGTGCCCTGGCCGCCCGCGATAGCGGGTCGCCCAAAACACTGTTATACCATCCCATATCTATTTTTTTTAAACTATAATTTAGTAAAAAAAGCTGCCTCTCAGCTTCGTTCCGGTCACACTCTGCCAAGATATGCACAATGTCTTCTACCAGTCTGCACTCAGCGCATAAGGGGAAATCAACTCGCCCCATTAGGAATGCGAAACTATTCAAGGGTATGTGGCCAGAACGAAGCCTAAAGGCAGTTACGAAATCAATTCGGCACATATCCGCGCCCACGAACCAGGGGGAGCGGGAGAGGCTTGGTTGTACGGTCCTGTACCAGATCCCCTTGCACCTGGACCTCTCATCGAAATACTCTCTCCACATATCCACACACTTGTCGCGTACATTTGATATTAGATCACTAAAATATGTTACACAGTCCATATCTGCTCCCTTTGTCACAGCTTCTTTAGCCATCCTATCTACAACCTCATTTCCTAATATGCCTACATGGGATGGTATCCATTGCAAAACAATTTTTTTGTTATGAAGTTTACTGACAGAGTCCAAAATTTTGTATGCAATCGGTGCTCCTCGAAAAGTCGAGGTGCAGCGAGCAATGTGCTGCAAGGCACTTTTGGAGTCTGTCAGTATTACATAGTTACCAGATCCTAACGTTTCTATGTATTTGATAGCCTCTGCAATAGCTAAAAGTTCAACATACATAATACACATCTTCACATTAACTCTGAATTGCATCGAGATTTTAGTTTGAGGATCGTATATAGCTAAACCCGACGTGTTCCCTTCTTTCGACCCATCTGTGAAAATGGTGTAGTATGTACAATAGTTTGTATTTATGTATTTGTCACAAATTAGTTTTAAATCAAGAGTATTATATTTATGTTTCCCTTTTTTTATGTTATCTATATTAATTCTAACACAATCCGTAAGATCCACACCGCTGACCCATGTGTCTAATGTATAGCGTTCTAAATTATCCGAAGAATGTATACGTTGTGTAGCAAAAAGCTCAAAAAAAGTGACTAAGATTGGCATCTTTCTACGTCTCCAATAATAGGTGTTATTAAGGTCATATAATTGTTTTAAGAGTGCAATACTTTCGTTACCCTTAAGCGAGTTTGCTTTCAGCCAATACTTGCCCGCCAAGTAATATCTGCGAATATACAACGGTTGTAGATGCAACTCACATTCCATTACATGTACAGCCGTGGTCTTTATAAATCCGCCTATAGTACGCATGCACTGGTTTTGAGTTTTATTAAGTTTGTCAATGATATTCTTAGAACCGTTATTATAGAGAAAACTACCGTAATCAATCTTAGACCGAATAATTGAAATGTATAGTCGTCTTAAATGAGCCGGGTGAACCGGCCGGGGAACACTAGTTTAAGGAGGAACTACAAACACTGGTCTTAATAGACTATTATGCCTTACCAAACCCCCATGTTTAAAATTCCTATTCACATTGTTGGATTGCTCCTTTTCAATAAAAATATTATTGAATAGTTTAAGGAAAATATTATGGCTTTGTTAGAATGTTAAGTTATGCTTTGTTTTGTTTAATGAGTTATTTAGTTCAACACTTTTTTATAAAGTAACTATTTCAGTCTTGAATGCTATAGCTACGATAAAGCCTCTTAAATCACACTTTTTCTTTACATAATATATATTATGATGTACAGCATTCTCATACAGGCATAGATATATGCCAAACCAACATCCAAAATAAAAGCTAGAAATAAGTTCTTTGAAGTCAAATCTAGTGTTTCAACCACCTTAGGGGCCTCAGAAATGATAAGAAAAAGTACATATTACACAATTACAATACAATAGTGGTAGTACAAATCCAACTCACCCATAAATCCTATTAATGCTTGCACACTCATGGTTGCCACGTAAAAGGAAGAAGTTCTCTGGGTATTTGATCTTATACGCTAAGAGCAAGCATATGGTCTCCAGCGACTGCTTGCCGCGGTCCACATAGTCTCCGAGGAACAGGTAGTTTGACTCCGGGGGAAAGCCACCATATTCAAACAGCCTTAGTAAGTCATAGTACTGTCCGTGGATGTCACCTGGAAGAAAGCATGTGTTTTAACTTAACATTATGATACTTTTATTTTAAGAGGACAATAAAACAACACTATTAAAACAAAAAAGAGAAACTAAAATATTAATATGTACCACATAACATAAGGAAATCACTGTATACAGATATACAAATTATACTTTCATTTAAGCGGAAACGAGGTATAATAGTAATATTGAATTTTATGTAATGAATCATAATACATACTGGACTGAAAGTACAGTACCTATGATTGATATCTGTGGGAGCTCCTACAAGTTCATATGCTTGTTATAATTTAACAGTGTCTTATTCAGAGCTGTTTAACCATCAAACTCATAGATCAATCAATAGCATTACAGAAATACAATCCCATCAACAACTTTCTTTAGTAATTACATTACATTCATTGAAAAACAATCATTGCTTTATCTCACATGAGTCACTAATAATGTGGATCTCATTTTTATCAATTTGCATAAAAATTAATGAGGAGTGATGATAGCACATTATTGATAGTTGATAGTGAGTTAGGTACACTTAACAAGTTCTACAATGGCTTAGAAAATGACACAGTAAATTGTGTAAATGGCTTGGAACTGTTTTGCGGCAGATTTAATGCAGTTAATTGTTGTTAGGAGTATTGAAGTATACAAAAGGTTTCTTCCTTTTTTCAAAAAAAATTTACTGAGCTTATTTAGACCAACTACATTATTTCATTGTTAAAAACTATTGACTAGTGTATTTTGATTATTTGTGATCAAATTATACCAAATTAGCATATCACACTTCTACACAATTAAATCAGTGGGTTAAGGGCATGCATTATGCTAACCATAAGTATTGAAAGTAATTTACGTACATTGTCATTTTTATAAATGTTTGTAATCTACTTACCTACTTGCATTTGCAATAACATCAGTGCGCATAAATTGACTAATGTAGACCTCGGACGTACATTGTATTCAGAATGATAAATGGACGAGAAAGTATATGAAAGCGATCTTAGACGGCTTTCAAAGTGAATACCTGCCTACTAAAATAATACCCACAGTTAAATGTTATATGACAACTTCGCTTACCGCATATTTTCAAGGGGGCTTCAAGCTCCAGTAATATGGGCTGTGACAAGAATATTTCTCGTGATTTCAGACATAGCCCTTTGATTTCTGTCTCTGTTAACTGAACATTCATACCAGGCTTCTCGCCTCGTACTGAAAACAAACGTAAACATAAATTCACTGTTTCACCACAAACACAGATACACCGATTTTTCACACTGAATCACTATAACTCACTGAATTAACATAAAAACACCGAGTTTTTGTATTATTCAAACAATATCAACAATTACCTTTTAGTAATTTTTTTATTACGTTATCGATGTTTAACTCATCTGCGTCTCTGTCTGCCATCGGATATAATGTTGGTGCACGGAATATGGCTAAATAGAACAGGTAAAGGAAGAAAGATGACAAAGATTTTTGCCGATTTTAAAAAGGTAGCAACCTATTTCAATTCTCGGCTAAAATGAAATTTTCAATGGCGGATACATCACACTCACACATACAAACAAGACAAAACAACAGTATTGCCAGCAGCGATACGAAAATATGTTACTTAACCGTTACTTGATTAATTTAATATTTTTAATTATAGGTAATTGTCTCCATATAAATAGATATTAAATACTTAACAATTTACAAAATAAATTATTCAGAAGAAGCTTTGCAACAACGACGTGATCGTTAATAAAATTATATATAAACTGTGCCCCTAGTTTGAGTTTGCACAATACCAAAACGACGAGACGTATCGTGTAAACTCAATACTTCAAGTTTTTCGTAAAATCGGTACCTCGAGTTCACTTACTGTGATACGTGTAGTATTGCGTTTACACGATATAGGATATCATATCGTTCATTCGAACTTTTTTTATCTATCATAGTTTGTCTATGCTTCTCGGCTGAAAAGATAAGACTTTCTCTTTCTGTCACGTAGAAAAATAAGAGATATACAATTTGCCGCCATTTGTCTATATTTGACGTATTTCATACTGTTTCCGGTGTTGTTGGGAACTTTATAAACTCACTTAGAATGTTTGGGTGGTTAATGGCTTTGGTCACCTGTGTAATAAAACAACTTATCGCTTCTTGCGAGAAGCAGTTAGCCACTCCTACCACTCTTTGGTAGTCTCCATTTGCGTAAAAAAGCATCGCGCAGAGTACTTAAAACATATTGAATTAAAATTATAGGTTATGTATGTAGTTATGTAAAATATGTTTTAAACACGTATTAAGTACCTTAGTTTCCATAGAAACTCGTTGAGAGTCTTTGAGGTACGGTTTTAAAATGCTACAAACATAGTTAAAACCGTCCTTAGAGAGGCGGTATCTCTGGACAAAATGTGTGTCCGATATACGACTTGGAGACATAAAACTACGTCTCCAAGTGATTTCCTGCCGTTCTTCTTCGCGGCAGGCAGCTTCTTCGTCATCTACAATCGCCCACGCAAGGTAATTTCGTCCAAACATAATATTTTCGGTGAAAATAGTCGCGTCTCACTGAATATTTTTCAGTGAGTAACAAAACGAAAACGTTGTAGTTTCCAAAACGTTAGACTACATGAAAGCTGTCAAATGTAACAAAAAACGACCACTCATACTGCCAAAACGGCCAAAATCGTTCCAAATCATTCACTTGGCTCACGTAAAAAGTTTTGGTTTATGAAAACTTTTGCCGATTGGCACTCGTGGTACCGATTAGTTTCAAAAGTATCCGCTAGAGGGCTTATTTTTTAAAGTGTATGGAAATTTACCAAAACTTTTTTCGTGCAAGTTTACTATGAAAACTCATACTAGAGGTACTGAACACTCAACACTGGACCATCTTACAACTACAACTTTTTTTATTTTGCATCACCTATTTTATATGTAAAACGCCAGCGTGACAAAGCTATTTTAAAAAAGAGTGCAATGCTGTGTTTTACATAGTTTTTGAAAAACTTGTATTTCACATAAACAAAAATAAATCTTTAATGCCTCATTTACATTCAGCCCCTATCGCTGCTCCTCGCGCTGCCGGCAATAATTCCCTAAATACTGCTGTGGCAGGATCGAGGGAAATGTGTATTTACATACTGCCCTTCCTCTCACTTCGCTTTCAAGTTCCGGCAATGGCAGACGTTGAAATTTTTGCAGCGTCCGCGCTGTGTCTTTTAGCGATACATAATTATGTGCGTCAGTTAAAAATAAATCAAATGAAAAAAAAGAAAAGACGTCGTAGAAGATGGTGGATGATATCTATTCATCATAATAGAACTTTGTAAGTACCTACCAACCTGCTTAAGATAATATTTTATAATGCAGACTGACAACTGAGCGCTTGAGCAGAATGTAAACACGCCCTACCGCTCGCGCTGCCGGTCCTTTGAAGTCCGCACAAAAACCGCTCTTTTGGGGAGCGCTGGGCAGCGCGAGTGGCATTAAGCAGTGGCATGAGAAGTATACGTTTACATACTCGTCCTGCCCACTTCCCTGCCCACTTCCCTGCTCACTACAGCTGAATGTAAATGAGGCATAAGAAACTTATATTTTTAAGCTAGAAACATTAATACTGACATCAACAAATGTAATGTTGCTAGTCCTTAAAACACAATATTTTCACCATGCTTTTAAGGGGATTTAAACACTGGTATCATAATAATGTGTGGCAATATAAAAATATTTTTTTCTACCAAAATGAAGAATTTAAATGTACAACCTAAAAAACTTTATGTACAGTCAATCGGGGTAACATTGACAGATCGTCACTATATTTTTTTAGCTAACTTTTGCTAGCTTAATTATTAGACTAAATGGTTTACATAATCTGTGCTCTCAGGTTGGTTTTTATATTTTCAAATTATTAAGGGTGGCTTGCACCAACCCATTAAATCTCGATTTAATTAATTTTAAACTCAGCTTAAGCATAAACGTAGATTAACGTCTTGCACGATGCCAATTATTCGTTAAGTCTCGATTTAAATTTAAACCATCATTTTCGGTGGTTTAACTTACTAAACTCAGCTTAATTACAATATGGCGGATAAAATAACAAGATCTACACCACACAACCACAACAAAAATACTTTTTCTACATTTTGTAAAGTATGGATAACTATTTGCCAGTGGATTTTTCACCATTTAGTAGTGATGAAGACTTGTTATCTGACGAAGATGAAATATTTAACGATTATTTACATATGCCACGATTTTCTAGAAAAGTAAATCCAAGAAGTGATTTGATAAAAAGTTTGCGAGATGATGAATTTGTTAAAAGATTTCGCCTAAGCAAACAAACAGCATTAATGCTTCTTCATAAAATTCAAGATAAATTATTCATTCATACTGGGAACTCTGAGCGGTATTTAATTATAAATGATTATTTTTCTAAATTATAAGGTGTTAATAAAAATTATTTTCTAGTATTAATAACACTTTTATTTTCATTTAAAATGACAACATTAATTATAGGGCAGTAATGGTAGATTTCTATTTATAATTTATTTCTTAACAAATTAAGCTCTAACTCATTTTTTTGTTTCAAAAACTCCTTGTCCATTTCTTTGATTTCCAACTCGATGGCATTACATCTTTTGTCGAATTTTAATTTCTCTTCCAGTATTTCAAGATTTATGGTGTTAATTTTTCTGGTGGGCCGCCACCTGTAATACATATTTGAATGAACAAGACCATAAAATACATTAAACAAGATGAAATATATAAGTAACGCAATAAATTTTATTTGTCAATAAGACAGCATCTTTACATTGTAATAAAAATAATATTAATTATTGTACCAGTGCGTTGTATTTCTTTTTTGAAATTGATATCTTCTTTTTTGCCTTTCTGACAACATTTTCAAATGTTGTCTTGCAGTCATGTGCACTGACGCCCATACTCTCAGAGATTCTTGGCCAATCTTGGCCCATCTCTTCAACAGCACTAACTATTTGTATATCACTACATTGTGATGTGCTGGGTTGTGATAAAGTAGCTGATTGTGATGAAGAAAGAACTGAAACAATAGTAATATTTACCAAGGGACCAGAATACAATGATATATTAAGCCATAAATACCATGCAGTAGGAAAAAACCCCAAAAAAACATACCTTTTAGTGTCATTTTCTCATTTGAGTACTGTTTCTTTACTTTTATTTTTTGGTTTTTATAGCAAGCTATAAGGTTTTCTGTTGTCCTGTGGCCAGCTGAGGTATCTAGTGGAGTTATACTCATCAGACAGTTCTCTCCATGCCTGTAGCTTGTCGCTTGTTGTAACTGCGTCTGTTTTTTTGTTTTGTAAGACAGGGAATTGTTCCACGAGCTTCAATAAAAGTAAAATTTCAGCTGTGGTGAAATTAGGCGCCCTGTTTCTCTTCATTGTAATTCAGAAAACCACAAATCGAAATCTCAGTCCGAAAAGGTTCTCAAACCTCTGAAATGAAATTGAAGTTCCCAAATTCTGACATTGACTTTATTTTACCGCCATGTTTTCGTTTCATTCCACGCGATTTGTATAAAGCACTCGATTTAAGCGTTAGATGGAACGTGGAAAAGTTTAAATTCGATTTAGTTAAGCGCACCTGTCAGACCAGTGGTGCAAGAGAACGTTAAACCAACTTAAGCTAAGCGGAACTTAGCGTTAAATCTCGATTTTACTAAATACAGCTTAGCGACGTTTTGGTGCAAGCCACCCTAAGAGTCTTTAGAAATCAAAAATTATATTAAAAAATGGCAATTTTGTTGTGTGTCAAAGTTATAACCATTATTTGGGTAAGTTTGATATAATGAGATTTTTGAATAAATCATAGCATAAAACCGTTTTAAAGCATCAGGGTAACATTAGTTTATATATTTAACAAATGTCAGATGCAGTAGAACCATAGACAAGTCAATAAAACCATAAAATTGTAGTTATATTTTTATTTAGTCTTTGGTAATCACAATTAGGGTGGAGTGGTAGCCAATGAACCAAGAGTACTCTATGAACCAAACAAATTATCGACGAAAGGCGACGTTGCCAGCTTGTGCAGTATGACACGTAGCAACCAGTTCGCCACTCAGTGGCTTGCTTACTTAGTCGGTAGTCGCTTGCAGCGCCGCGCGCTTGTGTTACATGTGTTTTTCAACTTTCAACCACAAAAACGGAGAAAAAGAAGTGAGTTTATTTTTTTTACTACATTTTTATTTATGAAAGTATTACCTTGTGAATTGCTTATATCGTTTGTATGTGTTTTTGTGCTATTGTTTTAATAATCATAAGCTCTCAAAGTGTGTTTCTATTAGAAGCAATCTAACCTCAAATTTCATCTGAGGGGGGTGGTATCCAATGAATCAATTCACTGACGTACTCAATGAACCATGGCTCATTGGGTACTACATAAAGTTCATTGTGTACTTGATTCATATTTTCTTGAAACATACCAAGTATATATCGCTGTTTTTGTTTTTGTCATTCAATGATCGAAGTTTTGTCAGTATGTTTGTTCCGGGTAATATCCTAAACGACTGGACCTCTTTCGTCATTTTTTTATTTGTACGTAGCAATATGTTTTATCAATTCAACGCAGCTACTATAACCAGCTTTAAACCTTGTAATATTTAAAGTGTTATAAACACACTTGGGTTTTTATGCAAACATTTATATGCAACCAAAATTCTCAACACCGCAGAATTCAGCAGGAATGTCGCAGGTTTGAATCCTGCTGGGCTGAGAATTTTGGTTGCCTATAAATGTTTACAGCAATTTTCTGTTGCACATTCTTAGAATATTATTAATTTCAGAATGGGACGAAATACAAAAGGACGAGAAGCAAGGCAAAAAGGAAATCACACCCCTGAGGATATAAAAAAAGGTATAGACCTTCATCTGGGAGGATTAAGCCTGCGAAAGGCCGCAAAAGAAGCAAAATTACCCTATCCGACACTACGTCGTTACGTATTAAAATATATATCGGATCCCACTTCTAGGTTGGAGCCAAATTATGATAATAAGAAAGTATTTACAACAGACCAAGAACATAGTTTTAAAGAGTATATAGTAGACTGCGCAAATAAATTTTATGGCTTAACATCCAAAGATTGCAGAAGAATAGCTTACCAAATGGCAAAAATTAACAACATTGATTGTCCTTTAACCTGGAACAGAGAAAAAATGGCTGGCAAAGACTGGATGAGAGGATTTCGAGCAAGACACCCTGATTTGTCAGTCAAAAAACCAGAGGCTTGTAGTTTAGCCAGGGCTACTGCATTTAATAAAGACAATATTAAGAAATTCTTTGACAATTTAAAAAACGTGTATAATCGCCACCCATCCTTTGCTTGCGGAAACAGAATATATAATTTGGATGAAACCTCAACAACAACTGTGCATCGTCCACAAAAAGTACTCACAACAAAAGGCAGCAACGTTTGCAAAGTCACAAGTGGTGAACGCGGAGTCTTAGTAACCACCTGTTGTATAGTGAATGCAGCAGGCCAGGCTTTGCCCCCAGCAATGGTGTTTCCAAGAAAAAATTATAAGGACCATATGATTTATGGAGCTCCTCCAGGCACATTAGGCTTGGCCTCCCCCAGTGGTTGGATGAATGCCGACCTCTTTGTTGAAGTAATGAAGCATTTTATAAAGGTAAGTGTTAGTTTATTCTATTATCTTCAGTGTTTTATATTTTTTTTATCGTTTTTACCCACAACCGTTGTATTTTTTTTTTCAGTATTCGTGTGCATCAAAAGAAAACCCTGCCTTACTAATACTAGACAATCACGAGAGCCACTTGTCTATTCAGGCTATTGATCTAGCAAAAGCCTCTGGAGTAACAATGCTAACACTTCACCCACACACTACAGCTAAAATGCAGCCCTTGGATGTAGGTCTAAATGGACCCTTTAAATCATACTACAATGCTGCAGTAGATGCGTGGTTAGTACGTCACCCTGGAAAACAACTGACGATCTACAACATTGCTGAATGCGTTGGGACTGCATATATGAGAGCCATGACACCAGAAAATATAACTCATGCATTTAAAAAGTGCGGCATCTTCCCTTTCGATGATCTAATTTTTACTGAGGTAGATTTTTTACCTAGTGAAGTGACCAATAGACCTACACCAGACGTCGAAGATGCTGACGAAGAAACAGATGCGGAGGCAAATATTGAAGAAGAAACGAGAGGTTCTCCGTCAATTTTCAATACTGATGGAAATGATGAACTTAGTCAAATTGAATTAACATCGTCAGTTTTATCCGAAAAACCTGAAAATTTGATGCATACTGATGTTCAGCCTTCGCAGTTTCAGAAAATAACTCCTCAGCAATCCACTTCCGATATTAATGAAGTGCCATCAACTTCAAGTGATTTTGTCTCTCCAAAAATTTTCAGACCAACTTTGAGAGCAGGTCCTCGCAAAAAAATTAATAGAAAACCAGGAAGGAGCATAGTAGCTACGGACACTCCAGAAAAAAATGCCATAGCTCAGAAGAAACAAAATAAGAATAGACAGAAAAGTTTAAAAAGACCAAAAACAGTAAAAACAGATTTATTTAAAGATGGAAAAAGAAAAAGAACAAATTCTGATTCGTCCGAAGACAACGAAGAAGAATTTAAGTGTAGTGGCTCATCCTCGGGAGGAGAAGACTTCTTAAGCGATGCTGAAGAGGAGGAAATTATCTTGAGTGACGAATTTCCTTCAATAACACGGAACCCTCGACCGAAAGATTTTGTGATAGTAGCTTTCGCATCCAAAAAAAATAAGGTTTACTACGTAGCCGAAGTATTAGAAGAATTGGAAAAGGAGGAATATTTTGTGTCATATATGAAATTGAAAAGCAGGGCTAAAAATTCTTTTATAAGGCCATTAGAACCGGATACTGCTGGGGTTAACATAATGGATATAAAATATATTTTACCACGTCCCAAAATGAGTGGTAGTACGACACGCCGTCAAGCTATATATAAGTTTTCTGTCAATATGACACTGTTAAACCTACGATATTAATAAGCATTCTTTATGTTCCAGTCCATGGTTACGTTTTTTTAATATTACTTATTAGGATAGTGACTTAGCTGATGACGGTTGTAGCGTTCTAAGTCTGATTAAAAGTAAGACCTCATGTAGATTTTAAAATTTGATTATTACTGATTACCTATGTAACTGTGGTGCCATATTTGTAATTTCGACGATTTTTTTTTTTTAGAAAAGTAAATAAAAATAAAAATAAAATTGCTTTTTAATATTATACTTAACCTCCTCTTGATTAAACAAGGACAGTGATTATTTGTGTACCACATGGTTCATTGACTACCACCCCCCCGGTTCATTGCATACCATAAGGTGTACACATAGAACCAATTCCCTTTTTTGTTTTAAACTGCTTAATTCAAATTAAAAATTATAAATAAGCCAAATTTATGTACACACAATGAAAGTTAACTAATTTGCCTAGATATCATGCTAAAATTATTCTCATCATTCTTCACATTGGTACTGCTACAGCCATTTGAACTTTTTGTGGTTCATTGACTACCACTCCACCCTACATAGAATCAACATTAGAATATTTTGGAACATAGCTTTGAAAAGAGATTTTACATTCATCAGAATCAACTTTACTGTATCACTTCACACTTCACATCTGCCAAGACCATGACGTGATCTTTCATAATGTTTTCCTCTTCTTCAGATAGAGCTGTTGGCCTCCCTACTTTTTCTTTGTGTTTCTGTTGTATTTTATTTTTTATTGTATTAATTGGTATTTTGTAGTATTTGGCAGCAGTATACGCACTTAGTGAACCAGATCTAAACTTTTCTAAGCATTCTTCTAAGGTTGTTAGGGTATAATTAGATTTTAATCCATATCTGCGGGTGCCAGGCTCTGGTACTTTCTTTTTTCTAGGCATTTTGTTTGTGGCTGGGCTAAAAATTAAGGGTATGTCATTCATAATGTATGAATGACTGACTGACTGTTTGCTTTAAATATCGTAACGTCTGCATGTGTGTGTTTTTTTAAACATAACAGTTCTATGTCAAAGTTACCTAAACTGAAAATAATAGATCGCAAAAAACCTGGGTAACATTGACAGTGTCAAATTTACCCAGAATTTGTTTGAAATACGACAGACCGGAATTTTTAGTAAATAAGATAGAAATGCAATATTAAAACAACAAAAATGGTTTGTGTATCCAAAATTAGACAAATTAAAGATTGTATTATGATATTTACATATTTTGATAGCAGCAAAATTTGTGTGATATCTTAAAAGTTTACTACTGAGAAAATTAAGCAGTTACACACAGGAACTTTAAGAATTTTTTTGACATTAACATTGTTTGACAGCTTCTTTTTTTTTCAGATAGTTCGTTTACGAAGTTTGTTAAGTACACAAATTGTATAAATTCAATATTATAGGACTAAATGTCGCCACGTAAAAAATAAAATAGTAGTGATAGATGTGACTGTCAAAGTTACCATTGTGAATCAAAGTTACCCCGATTGACTGTACATTAATGTATTTCTGTAAATAATTCTGGTACAATTTCTGATGTCTGCAAATGTACGCCAAATATTGGTTATCTTCATTAGTAATTTTATATGGTGATGCGGTACACAAGCATGAAGTTAATATTTTAAGCAACGTTATACAATGACGATAAAATTAGGATGTAACGAATTCATATAAGTTCATAATAACATACCTATATACTAATAAAAACAAATTACGAACCAAACTAATATCTTTAAGCGAATAAAATGACTCTGAACCTAAGTACGAATAAATATATTATCGTTATTCTTAGCTTTGAACCATAAATAAAGCCACAGTTTATTACATTTTCTGAAAAATATTTTTGCATTGAGTAGGTACGTGACATAAAACTACATGAAAAATAAGTTTACCAACTAAAATTAGTTACTCTAAAAATAGCGTTATTTGGGTTACGAATAATTTGAAGCATGGGATCTTTATATTCAGACAGAGAGTTTGTAAAGTTTGGTCTAGCTGTAGTAACAAATAATATCTATTGTGAGTTTTTGGAGATATGTGTTACCTAGAATAATAAGTTTTGAGTTAGATTTAGAAATACTACTTAATTACGTTATTGCTATACCAGGGTATAGCAATAACGTAATTAAGTAGTATTAACATAAACCTAATAGGGAAAGGTCCCTATTAGGTTTATGTTCAAATCAAATCAAATCAAATCAAAATCATTTATTTGCAGCATATAGGTTTTACAGAGTTGTTCAAAAATAAGATATTGACCGCTACATTCTCACCCATAGGGCGTGCAAATTGGTTTCACAAAGTATAAATATAAATTTAAATTTGAATGCCAGAAAAATCAATTAAAATTAGGTACATCATAAGTCAAATAGTTTCATCGTTCAAAAATATTTTTATGGAATAATAACACTTTTCCAATAAAAACACTGAGTCGTTTTTGAAATATAGCATCAGACTTGATTTCTTTGATGGTCGCGGGAGCTTGTTGTATATTTTTTTGCCCATATTGAAAATGCTGTTTCCATATTGTACAGTTCTATGTTTTTCTGTGCAGAGTCTGTTGTCATATCTTGAGCTTTTTAGTATTTTATATTTATGCAGATTGTTCCTTGTCATAAGTGATGCTTCATATATGTATATTGATGGAAGAGTCAAGATTTTGAGATGTTTGAATTGTGGGGCACATGATTCGGTCTGGCTGAGTCCACAGATTGCACGAATACATTTCTTTTGTGCTTTAAAAGCAACTTCCTTTTCTGTTGCATTTGCCCAAAACAAAACCCCATATTTTAACGTTGAACTCGCATAAGCATGGTAAGCTGTTAATAGGGTTTGTATATTTGCAACTTTCTTAAGTAGGTATAGAGCATACGCATACCTACTGGTTCAGTTTGTTGCATGTCCGTTGGATATGGGTTGTCCATGTCAAATTGGAGTCAATAATTTTTGTTATGTTTGCATTTATTTACACTAATCTAGCTTTATAATGAATAACTAAAAATGGTATTTTTTAGTCATCAGTTAGAATTAGGTACTTAAATTAGTATTGGGCATATCATAATCTACTGTTTTGGCGGCAAAGCTGCCGCCATATACGAGTATAATCTGATAAGTCATATTTTTGCCGTCTAAGGGAGGTCTGAAAACTTGGTTAGATTAGTTTTTATCCTATACATCGCGGAATATGTTCGTCATTTATATTGAAATATGTTTAAGGTTTTTAATTACTATGTAACACATAAGGGTGATTTATTACATGAAAACCAGCAAACTTCTGTTATAAGGCTCTTAGAATATCATTATCAACAAAATAATAAGCTGCCACATACAAAATCTTTATTCAAGAATTTTTCTTTCGTGTGGGTTTTCTATTTTTTCATAATTATTAATTTATTTACACCATTAATTATTCCAATTTATTTACATGTTGATACACTAAAGCTTGCACGTATATTATTTAATGAAATTGACATCTACATAATAAAGAGCGAAATTATCTCTTCCAGTAAGAAAATATACTAGGTACCTACGTATATACATATGTATACTAATAGGCAAACCCTGGATATCACACTAGGTCTATTCCTGTGTTGTGACATCCAGTTTTTCTTATTTTGAACGCAACATAGCACTTAATTGAGGTATGTACCCAAGCTTATGTATTCTGTGCCGCCGGCTAGCAAAAACACCTACGTATATACAAATTATGTAGAATGTATGTCAGTATCAAAGTGAAAGGAGCTGGTTTAGGCAGCAATGTAACCTTGTATACTTCAGTACCGGCTGCCGCGCCGCTTGGTCTACACATCTCGATTCAGGTGATTTTATTTATTTTCATGTAAGTACCTACCTACTTTGTTTTCATTAGCTTTAAAAACATACGATGTTAAGTATCAGCTGTTACATACGATTACATTGTCTGGGTTCTTCTGCGACAAGTCGTTAATCAGGAGGTTTAATTTAAAATTCATTATTAACTAGGTCCTCGCGAATTAGTCTTATCTATTATGTTTATGGGACATTGCATTGCACAGTTGTACTCCAGTTACTATTACTTGTGTCAATCCTAATGTTCAGTGAATTGCAATTATACCATTGTATCGGTGTTTTTTTCTGATTTAGTATTTGATAAGTAGGTACTTTGAGAATTAATTATTACTTTATTGTGATTATTACGTGACTTCTATTTTTATTCAGTGTTACTAACAACTTATGTAAAAATTAAAATACTCACATATATCCAGAATTGGTATAAAATATATTTATGTATGTACTAAAGCTTCCTCAAATTAATGTATTGCGTAAATTATCAGTACCTAACTAACCATATAAAGGACAATGCAAAAAAAAAACATAAATGTACCTACTGGAAGACCTTGAAGTATTGAATAACCAACAACATTCCTAGTTCGGAGTGTATCGGGGCAAAAAATATAGATCAATTATATATTTCCGTGTAAAATAGGATAAAAACCCGTTCATATAAATAAATTGGACAGCAGCTAAGTTCTTTTTTTTTTGCGAAGAAACAATGCGAAATAATCGTATCATAATAAAAGTAGCTAATGTAACGATGTGTTAAAACATTTGAATATTCAACCAATTTGGTATTTATCTGACATTTAAATCGATCCAATTACTTTACGTCCTCCTTGGTTCAAATATTCCTTTGTTTTTTTTTGTGTGAGTTAATAAAACAGCACTGTGTATAATTGAGCAAATAAATAATTAAAAGTTTATTTCTTTCTATTTCCAGCGATAAAAGATGGTGCTAAAACTGTACGCGGTGTCTGACGGTCCCCCGTCGCTGTCAGTGCGTCAGGCGCTGGCTGCGTTGGAAGTGCCATTCCAGCTGATTGATGTCGACTTCGGGAAGGGAGACCACATGACTGAGGAGTATGCTAAGGTTGGTCAAATGTTCATTAAAAAATAACCCTGAAAGTAGTATATAGTGTCCGCCATTCTACCTGGAAAGCATTAGATCGGCTAATTTTCAAGACCTCCCACCACACACGGTTTAGGACAAGACACCCGTTTATTGTCCTCCTGGTATACCTAAGGTGTTCTTTTTCGCGATCTTAAACGTCAAATGTAGGCTGGCTAAAGATCAAAGCCAATGGCATATTAAGAGAGAGGCATTATACCCGGCAGTGGGACGACATCGACTGTGAGTACCTATTATAATTATAATATTAACTTGAAGTATGATAAAACCTATACATTTCCTTAATATCACCCTAACATTCCGTATTCCAGATGAACCCCCAGAAGGAGATTCCAGTGCTGGATGACGAGGGGTTCTTCCTGAGCGAGAGCAACGCCATCTTGCAGTACATCTGCGACAAGTACAAGCCGGGCACCAGTCTGTACCCCACGGAGCCTAAAGCCAGGTAAACTTACTGTAAATCTATGCCCCTTCGATCACAGCGTTTTGTATGCTAGTGTCAGCTAAGGTGACTATGTAACTTAAGTGAAAAATAATACAGAGCGCCTCAAAAGCAACTGATATTGCGTCGCAACTATTTACTGTGATATGCTTTTGTTATTTATATAAGTTTTCATAAACAATACTTTGCTTGGATTTTGATTATATTCTTAAAAGAAATCAATATTAAATCAATGTCAATATTTCAGAGCCCTGGTCAACCACCGCCTGTGCTTCAACTTAGCTTCCTACTACGCCAACATTTCTGCATACACAGTAAGTACCTAGAATAATTAATCAGTTATTAAAATGGCTGTTTTATAGTCATCCTAACAAAAAGCATGAAATAATCACTAGTAATGTCATGATACGTCACAAACAGTTCGGTCAAAAGACAAAGATCAGTTATTTTTCGATGTTATAAGTAGTATAAGTTGACCTGACTGGACATAGAACAGATAGACCATAACATCAAGCAATATACCTTCTTTGTGTATCGATCTCCTATATAATTTTGACTAGGTGGCACCTTCGATTAAATTCCACAGCTATATTGTTTTTTACGTAGGTTTATGTTTGACTACAGCCTGCCTGATGCTAAGCATTGCTGCAGTCTAGAGTGTAACACGCTTACCTAGAAGATACCTATTAACTCTAGGTTTGAAGACCCCTGGATTGCAGTATTATTTTGTAATTGTAATATTATTTTGATGATTTGATTCGATCTTGATTATCTCCCCAGATGGCCCCCATTTTCTTCGACTACCCGCGCACTCCCCTCGGCCTCAAGAAGGTCCACATAGCTCTAGACGTGTTCAACACGTACCTCACTCGACTCGGCACTGAGTACGCCGCAGGAGATGCGCTTACCATCGCTGACTTCCAGCTCATCAACTCTACCATGACTCTTGAAGCTATTGGATTTGACTTCTCCAAGTATACTAAGGTGAGATTTTTGAAATTTACCTATCTATCTACTTGCTTAACAGATCTTCCCCAATTAATCAACTCCACGAAGGATTCACGATCCTCAGTAATGAGTTATACGACTCAAACAGAATATTGTTATAAACCAGACACCTACAATAAGGTGAGTCATCAAATTACGGAAGCACACAGATCTCCAATCTTTCTTCAATAAAGGTCCACATAGCTCTAGACGTGTGCAATACGTACCTACCTCACTCGACTCGGCACTAAGTACTCCGCAGGAGACGCGCTTACCATCGCTGACTTCCAGCTCATCAACTCTACCATGACTCTGGAAGCTATTGGGTTTGACTTCTCCAAGTATACTGGAAGAGATCGCTCTTAGCGATAAGGCCGCCAATTAAAACGCAAATTTTATTTTCTATGTTTTTTGTATTGTTTTTTATGTATGTGGTGTTTTAATAAAGAATTTATCAATCAATCAATTATACTAAGGTAAGTCAAACTCTATATTTAGAATCTTAATCTAGATCATACAATATAAAATTAGAATTGTCCAGCCTCACTGCGCTCCAAACAGCTTTTCTTGAAATATAATTCGAAGGTAAAGCTTCTTGGATTGATTTCTTATTTTGTTTATGGAGGCAAAATAGCCTACAGAGATAATTACGATTATTAGTATAGTATACCATTCATAAGAGAGCTTTCACAATAACTATATTTACAAATACATATTTTAACAATATGTACCTAACTATTATGGATTTCACTCACGTGTAATTTCGTGTATATTGCTTCCGCGTTTTGGGTTCTGTGTAAACAACCATAATAGAAGTTACATATTGAATGTCTCACGAAAGTTTTAATAATAAGACATATTTTACACCGTTATTTCACCAAGACCGATCTTATTAATCTTATTTTCAACTACTTCTATACTTCCAGGTCCAGAACTGGTACGACGGGTTCAAGCAGCAGCACCCGGCACTGTGGCAGATATCTGCGGACGCCTTGAAGGAGATCCAGCACTTCGCCGCCAACCCTCCTGACCTGACGCATATGGACCACCCCATACATCCTATTAGAAAAGTTTAGGTTGTACAACAAGAATATATAGATAAATAATAATAATACCTACATATATGTGAGGATAGTGGATATAAACGATGCTATTAAGACCATTCGACATATAAAGGTAATATTTGCCTTTTGAAAACTGCACTTACCTGCGGAAATTAGGAAAAAATATCATAAAGTAACGGAGTAATCGAGTAACATACTCACAAAAAAAAAATCAGAAGACATGGTAACCTCCATTTTTGAAGTCGGTTAAAAAGAGGTTTATGAGGCTATTTTATTTTTTATTTGATATCAGCGTCATGCATGTGGAATAGTTACTGAGAAAATAGCAATTGTATTGTTTAAATCGTGCTAGAATTGTCTACCAACGCGTGTTTAAGTAATGTGAGTGAAATGAAATAATAATAATAAGTCTTTTAATTAAAATCTGTTGTATTATTTTTCGGCGAACAATTCATTTAATTTCATGCGCTTTAAGTCACTTAATTATTGAGGAAAGAAAAACCACACAGAATAAGTTTTGAATGAGTATTTAATAGTATATGTACTCTAGATACATAAAAACTACGAAAAATAATTAAAGGAAAAATACAATAATATAACAATCACAATATTAATCAACTTCTAGTCCTTCTTGGATCCACGGTATGGGTGACGTTTCCTAAAAAAAGAAAAAAATAAATAAATAAAAAGATACAAAAAAATGCTTTATTGAAGTATGTGTCAAGTCATTATGACTTGCTTTAAGAAACAAACTAAAAATTAAATAATTGCGGTTAATTTTTCCCGAATACCTAAGCTTTCGTTTAGGTAGATCAAAATTAAAAACTCGAAGTTACTAAAACTGATCTCAAGTGATAATGAATCCAGTAAAGTATAAACTAGTATCTCGGCCACACTGTACAATACCGTATACATATAAACAGAAAACATAAAAGTAAACATAAAAATATATATAAAAGAAAACAAACAAAACATACGCGGGGATAGTAAGCGTGTAGATGCCAAACTTGGTGTTGACGTCCTCCAGATGGAAGATTCCCTCGATGTACTCCCTGTCGGCGGGCTCGGCCGGTGTCTCGAACACCAGGTTCATTATGTAGTCCTCCACGCAGCTGTGAGTGTACATGGATTATCAGTTTCAATCAAAATAGGTAGAATGTTAGGGCAATGTTCAGATTATTGGATTCAACAAAAAATGTTTTAAATACTTCAGGGATTAATTTTTTAGCTAAAATATACTCCACATACGCAAGCACACTTCACAGGTAGTACACGGATTATCAGTTTCAATAAAAATCACACCTTGCTCTATAACGATTTTCTACAACAACACAAATATAGCTAGTACAAAGTTCGCGATAAAGCAACTGAGAATGTGTACACAAATTATGTGTTTTATGTTGTTCGTAGCATAGAACCTCCCGAAAAAACTTACTTGCAGTGACACTAGAATGCCAACCAATGAAATTGTAGTTTAGAGCTTAGACCACAAAGTATAATTATTATTTAAGTACCTATGTCTTGTGCATGTCGTTTTGGTATTTTCAAAAAGATGACCTTTCTCTGTTTACGGAGGTTTTACTAAATATTTAGGACGTGTGTGTATAATATTTAGTCAACGAGACTCACTAAGCGCAAGGCTGGTAAGGCACCAGTTTCTCAATCCTGTTTGGCTTCAATGTCTCCACGTAAGGGTCTGCCACGAGCTTGGCGGCCGGGGGCGGCGGCGGAGCGCCCTTCGGGGCTCCCTTGCCCACCTTCGGAGTTGGGGCTGGCGGCTGGAAAATATTTTTACATGTATCAAACTACCAAATGAAGAAAAAGAACAACAGAAAGACCATTGATATAAGAAATAAGATGATAAATTTTAGTACTTCTTTAGTATTGAAATCGTCAGGGAAAACAACAATTAAATAAAACAAATACTATAAGTGGCGCCGCCATATTTTGGTCACTTTTAGGTTTTTCTTAAAAACTATTACCTTGACAGCTCCATAAACAACTTCAATGAGGCTCTTGACCTCAGTCTCCAGGATGCGGAGGAACTTCTTCACGTTCCACTTGGTGACCTCTTTGTGGTTGCCCAGCAGCGACAGCAGCGGCGTGATGTCGCAGCGCGCTAGCCTGGAAGAAACTATTGCTTATACAAACTACAAAATGTCTCCGCCGGAAATGTTATACCTGTGTGTATGTTCATGGATATGATATAATTAAAGAAACTACTGCAACAATTTCTTTTAGTGCTATTAAGGTAGTTAGTTCTGGTACCTTGACCACGGAGCAATACAATTACTCTCGCTTGTTTTGTTGGTGCAATTGGCTTTAGTAAAATTCCCACATCAGAAGAACTTCCAAACTGAAGATTTAGACATGAGTATCAAACACATTTCCGATCCAGCTCATTTCAACATAGAATCACACTAGTTGGCTCCTATACTATATTTGTCCAAAAAACACTAACCTGACTAAGTCATCGATGCCTTTCAGCACCTTCATGATGGTAACATCAGCCTGTATGTTCTGGTCGAGCTTGGACTGCGTCTTGGCTCGCTGCGCATCTGCGTCGGACGTCATCTGAGCGATGCGCTTCTTCTGCGTCTCCTCGCGAGCTTCGTTTATGTCGCGTTGGTCCACTGTAGGAAAATACAAAAAAATCGTGTAGGTATATTTCAAACCTCTATTAATGTATAGTCGACTGTAGAAAACATGTAAAAATTATGTGTATCTTTCGAACTTCAAGCCTATTAATATATTTATATTTAGTCAGAACAGAAAACCCACAAGTTAATCAATACTATTCAATATTTCATTTGGTGCGAGTATTAGTAACTTGAGCCAGAAATCGGCGATTTCATTTTGTTACTCTGCACGTTCATCGGTCCTAAAGATACTAAATATGCCGCAAAGAAGCATCGGCGTGATTTTCGGTTTGAGTAGCAGGTATAATTATTTGGTGGTATTCTGAGTGCGACAGTAAAACAACGCGACCGTATCAGTAGGCAACAATAAATACAGAGTGTCTCCTATTATACTGACTAATCCTCTGGCGCAGCCCCTCCAGCTCGCGCCGCATGATGATGGACTCCTGCAGCACCTCGCACAGCAGCAGGAAGCACGAGAAGTTCTCCATCTCCGTCATCTGGAAGCGGCTGATTATGCGGCCCACGCGGTCCGAGCCTGCGTAGCCCTGGGGAAGTAAAATATAATAGAAAAACATTTATTGAGACAGATTTACCAAATACACGCACACACACACACACGCACACACACACACATACATCATCATCATCAGCCTGCTATCGCCCACTGCTGAGCATAAGCCTCTCTTCTTGTACGCCACTCGTCCCGGTCCTGCGCAGATCGGATCCAGGTGCTCCCTGCTGTTGTTGTAATGTCGTCAACCACCGCATTGGTGGGCGACCTCATTAGAGACTTACAATAAATAAATAAATAAGAATAATTAGAGAATGACACAATACAATACAATTTTATTATCCTTTTATAACCTTACTGCATTAATCCTTTATTAGTCTGTCTCATCACATAGAGAGTAACCTTTTCAAGCAGATGGATATGGATTAAAAACTTGTAGACAGTAAAACTGAGATAACGTTTAGCTTAATATTATTCTCTGATTGCAGTCCGATTTAAAGTTTCATTACTTGGCGGATTTGTATAATCCCGCTGGCACCAGAGAACATATGAGATTTCTGGTCACATGTTTACTGTCCCTCCAGAAATTATAAAAGTCTTACAAATATATCCTCAAGCAGCGCGTCATGCCTCGCTATCTCGCTCTCGCAGCGCTGTATCTCCTCCTGCCGCTTGATCTCCTCCTTCTCGTCCGCCTCGCAGATCCTCCTCGAGCCCTTCACGCGGAGGAACTCCTCCAGCTTGGCGAGGTGGTTCAACTCCCCCTCGTATGATTGCATCTCCTGGGAATTAGAGGAAAAGATATGTCTTCAATGCACACCAACAAATACATAATAAAAGAAAGTTAAAAACATATGGACATATATTCACAGTTATATACACCTAGGTATCATGTGGACATAAACACTCCCATAAGCTGGTACAATCTTATCACTTTTATGTTGGCAACAATATCGTTTAAAACTTACTAAATATTACCAATTACGTGTAACTCTCGGATCTTCATCCTTCTTACCTATCATAATAGTCATAACTCTAAACTTTAGTATTGAGAGTCAAATTATAAAGTAACGTTGGTGCTGTATTTCTATTTGTCCTATCAAACACACCACAAAAATCTTAGTTGTGTAATTGAAGCATGTATGATCTGTCATCTGTGATCGACTAGGTTTACATTATCTGTGTCGTTGAACAAATATACTTACTCTCAAAGGAATCGCACGCGTTTTACTCCAAAACCCTACAAGCAAGGCAAAATCGACCTAAATACAGTGAACCGAAGGAACATATTCGAGCAGGATGCAAAAATTTGCCTTGCATTTTTTCCGGAGAACGCCATTGTGTGTGTGTGCTAAAAATGGAAGACGCAATTACATTGTGAAACTGAAAAGTAATTGCGAAATGTCACAAATATCTGCAAACCTTGATTTCGTGCTACCTATCTGTTGAGATCTGTTGGTGGCTTAGAAAATGTCGAAAGCGGAAGGACTTCAAATTGAAACCACGAAGGCAAAGTTAGATGACATAATTAACGGCATCAAGCGATCGTATGAAAATTTCAAGAAATGCCCAAAGGTGCGACGCACAAGTGCGTACGCAAAGGTTCGCATAGAACATCTCACACAAAACTGGGCAAAATTCTGCGAGTACTATCAAAACTTGCCATTAACGGAACAACGTGCTCATACGCAAGAATACGGCGAGGTCGAGGAACTTTTCCTAACCTACAAGACTGACATGATGGAAGTGATTGAAGCCAGTATAGTTCAGAATAACACATCGGCGGCGTCGACGTCGGTGGATGGCATTCACTGTCACACTGGAGGAGTCAGTCTTCCGAGGATTAGCCTACCAAAGTTCGCCGGAGGTCATGAAGATTGGCAAGGTTTTGAAGACACCTTTGTATCACTTATTGAATCTAACCAAAATTTATCTGATGTCCAACGCTTGCATTACCTGAAGTCGTGCCTCACAGGCGAGGCCGCTGCTGCAATCAAGTCGTATCAAGTGACTGGAAGTAATTACAAACCTGCCTGGGATTGTTTAAAGAAAAGGTACTGTCACAAAAGATTAATAATCAACGCCATTATGAAAAAGATGTTTGGTGCTAGAAGGATTTCATCTCAGTCGGCATCACAGTTGAAAACATTGATTGATACCAGCCGTGAATGTCTCACAGGCATAAATAACTGTGGAATACAAACCACTGATTGGGATCCAATAATAATCTATATGATATCACAGAAGCTGGACATTCAAACTCATAAGGAATGGGAGGATTATGTAAGTAATAATGGCAGTGAGCTACCATCTTTAAAGAACTTATTCGATTTCATTGAAAGAAGAATACAAACATTGGAATTGACTACAACACCCACAAACAAGTTAGTACTCCATGCTTCAGCTGCAGCGGAGCAAATAAACAAATCAAGGATAAAGGATAATATTAAGATATGTGGATATTGTGATGAAAAGCACTTATTACCTAATTGTAACTTATTTGGTAAGTTGGCACAACCAGAGAGGAGCGATTTTGTAAAGGGTAAGAATCTTTGCTTTTATTGTTTGTCGCCCGGACACTCTGTCAGATTCTGTCGTTTAAAGGGTTCTTGTAAGATTTGTTTACGCAGGCACCACCCCCTGCTCTGTTCAAGTAAGTCAAGTGCTAAGAGGGAAGCTTCTGAGCCCAAGGCTAAAGTACAAAATACAGAAGTTTCATTACACACACACTTAAACACAGAACTTTTAAACGAAGTAAGTGAGCCTAGTGAAGTCAGTATGCAAGTAGCAGTAGCTACCTTATTTACTTGCATGGACTCACCCGGTCTGCTGGCCACAGCATTAGTGCCAGTCAGAGACGGCTCAGGAAATATTACAATACTACGTGCTATCGTAGATCCAGGGGCCCAGGTAACACTGATAAGCGAGAGGGCAGCTCAACGATTGCGCTCAGAGAAAAGTCCCATACAGGGACATGTTTCAGGTACAGGGTCAGCAAAGTCAGCTGTTACACATGTAACTTCCTTTGAGATTGTTCCAGAGGCAGACCCAACATTCAATCTCAAAGTCATTTGTTATGTGACAGCCGGTAACATTACATCATTCTTTCCCAAAAAATCTGTTGATTCCAGGAGCTGGCATCATGTACAGGGATTGAAACTTGCAGATCCCAGTTTCGACCGTCCGGGAAAGATAGACCTGTTGCTGAGCTCAAAGGTGTATGGCAAGATAATAAGAAGTGGTGTCATACACGGAGAACCTGATCAACCGACTGCGCAAAATACCAGGTTAGGTTGGATTATTTTTGGTGAAATAGGCGAAGATAGGCACAAAGAAGCACTTTCTTTGCACATACACACTGATCTGGATAACATGCTGAAAGGCATGTGGGAATTAGAGCCTACAGAGAGAAGAAAACTCACTGCAGATGAGAGGCTCTGCGAGAAGATATATGAGGAAACACACACCAGAAACAGTGAAGGCAGGTATGTAGTTAAACTACCATTTAAGACACCAACACCAATATCAGTTCAGGGGGAGACTAGAGATATAGCATTGAGAAGATTACAGCAACTGGAAAAGAAATTCCAGCGAAAACCTGAACTGAAAAGTGAGTATACTAAGGTCATGAAGGAGTATTTAGACATGAACCATATGGAACCAGTTCCGGAAGATGAGATGAAAAATCCAGCTGTGTACCTTCCACACCATGCAGTGGTGAGAGAAGATAAGGATACTTCAAAAACAAGAGTGGTTTTTGATGCATCAAATAAAGGTACAAATAATGTTTCGTTAAATGAAGAATTACTGGTTGGACCTCAGCTTCAAGATGATTTACGGAATTTAATTATGAAATGGAGAATGAAAAAGATTTGTTTCATTGCAGATATTCAACGAATGTATAGAGAAATTTTAGTAACTAAGGAGGACACAGACTACCAACGCATACTGTGGCGGGACAGTGATGAGCAAGAAGTACAAGACTTTCGTCTGCTGAGAGTAACCTTTGGGACAGCCTCAGCTCCTTACCTAGCGGTAAGAACTTTGCAGCAACTTGCAGAAGATGAAGGAAAACATCATCCCGCAGCAGCTAGAACAATAAAGGAAGATTTCTTTATGGACGACATGATGTCAGGCCAAGACACAGTAGAGACCGCGTTAGAAGTAGCTCAAGCTGTAAAGGACATCCTCAAGAAAGGAGGTTTCACTCTGCACAAGTGGGCTTCCAATAACCTCAATTTCCTGCAATATTTTCAACCTGATGAATGTAGTACACATGTAACACATGTCAACCTTGATCTGCAAGGTATGGTCAAGGCACTGGGCATAGCCTGGGATGTTGGTCAAGATGTGTTCCAGTATCAACTCACTCTACCATCAGTACCCAAGATAATCACAAAGAGAGTTATCTTATCTGAGCTGCAGCGACTATTTGATCCTCTTGGTTGGCTGACGCCAGCAATACTACCTGCAAGAATAGTCATGCAAAAACTATGGTTGAAGGGAATCAACTGGGATATAGAAGTGGATGACCAGCTGAGAGAAGAATGGTTGAAGATTCGACAAGGATTTGAGAATCTGAAGGAAATAGAAATACCTAGGTGGTTAGGAACAACCACAGAGAGACTGAAAAATGCCACAATACATGGATTTTCAGATGCCTCAACAAAGGCATATGCAGCAGTTGCTTATATGAGAGTAGAAACAGAAGATGGAGATATCAAAACTGGAATTATAGCTGCAAAAGGACGAGTTGCACCTGTAAAAACAGTGTCGTTACCTAGACTAGAGCTTCTAGGCGCTTTAGTACTATCAAGACTTCTAAAACAAATAAGAGAAGCAACTGGTTTGTCAAGTGACAAAATATATGCTTGGACAGACTCGACCGTTGTACTGTCGTGGTTGAACGGCGATCCCGGAAGGTGGAATGTCTTTGTCAGTAACAGAGTAGTAGAAATACTTGAAAATATGGGAACTAGTCGATTCTATCATGTTGTTTCTGAAGAAAATCCTGCAGATGTCGCCAGTAGAGGCTCGTCTCCTTCCGCACTTGCACAGAATCATCAGTGGTGGAGTGGACCGTCATGGCTGCAAACAAACAACATTCCTTTCAGCAAGGATAAGATAGAAGATACAAACCTAGAAATGAGAAAATGTTTCCACACCATAGTTGATATCAACGAAGAAGAGAAGATAGATTTGAAAGAATTTGATACATTGATTGAACTTCAAAAGGTATTAGCTTTTGCTAGAAGATTTTTAAACTACAAGAAGACAAAGACAGAAGATCCTAAGGGAATGACAACAAAAGAGCTAGAAGAATCTTTAGAAATTATGATAAAAAGAGTTCAGACAGAAGAGTTTGAAGAAGAAATTTTGAGACTACAACAAGGGAAACCTGTTAAAAGGACAAGTAAATTAAAAACTTTGAATCCATTCCTTGATTCAAAAAATATACTCAGGGTGGGCGGTCGCCTAAGAAACACAGATTTACCTGAGAAGGAAAAACATCCTATTATCCTAGGACACAACAATGATTTGCTTCCTCTGCTCATCAAAGATGCACACAAAAGAACACTACATGGAGGAGTTCAACTCACCTTGACTTACCTGAGATTCCAGTACTGGATTTTAAAAATAAAAGGTTCTGTACGACCATACATACATAAATGTCTTGTATGTGCAAAACAAAGGGCCAAGGCTAGAGAGCAAATTATGGGTGACTTACCAGAGGCTCGTGTAACACCTGCCCGACCATTCAAAAGGGCAGCAGTAGACTTTGCAGGACCATTTGAGATATTAATGTCAAGATTTAGAGGAGCTAAAACATGTAAAGCTTACTTGGCAGTATTTATTTGTATGGTAACACGATGCATTCATCTTGAATTAGTGGGATCATTGACTTGTGAAGGATTTATAAATGCTTTCAAGAGATTTGTAGCAAGAAGAGGACGATGTGCTCATATGTGGAGCGATAATGGTACCAACTTGGCCGCTGGAAACACAGAGTTGGCCAAACTATGGAAGGAAGCTCAGTTAGATTTGCCAGAACAACTACAGCATTTGCTGGCCGAAGATGGTACTCAGTGGCATCATATACCACCATATAGCCCCACTCTAGGCGGACTATGGGAGAGTGGTGTAGCTTCAGTGAAATACCATCTCAAGAGAATACTAAACACTAAAATGACATTTGAAGAGTTTTCAACTGTCTTATGTCAGATTGAAGCTTGCCTAAATTCTAGGCCGTTGTGTCCCACTGATTGTGATGACCCTGATATAGTAGAAGTTTTGACCCCAGGACATTTTTTGATAGGCGAGTCATTAATTAATGTTCCTTCCCCAGATCTGAGTGAAGTTCCAGCTAGCAGACTATCTAGGTGGCAGCATTGTCAGCGTGTAGTACAACATTTTTGGCGTCGTTGGCAGCAGGAGTACCTGACTAGGCTGCAGAACAGACCTAAATGGCATCGCCAAAGGCCTGAGTTCAACATCGGAGACATTGTACTGGTTAAAGAGGATAACCTCCCACCAGGTAAGTGGTCAATGGGTCGCATAGTTCAGAAACACACAGGGAATGATGGAGTGTGCAGAGTGTACAGCTTAAAATATCATGGTAAGATTACACAGCGTGCTGTCTCTCGGTTGTGCCCACTTCCAATTAATGATGAATAACTTGCATATAATTTGATGCTAATGTGTACAAATTAACTCTAGTTACCTACAAGTTTACTTATAGATTCTAACTACTTCAAATGAAACGATGTATGTTTATGATAATGTTTATTGTTTACAATACTTGCAAGGCTTCATATAAACAAGTAAATTGTACTTACATTCGATTGATTTACCTAAAATGTTTTAAAAATGTATAATTTGAACGTTTTCTACCTGATGTTTCCTTAAAAGGTCATAAAAATCTGATGATTACAACTTATTGTAATAATATTTGATTTCACATTGTAACTAGTAGGTACTTGCAATTTTGTGCAGCCTTTATTGTGATCTTGTGTACTTGCTGAACTTGTATTTACTCATTTCGGCTGTAAATAAAGTTATAGATTTCAATATCATTTGCTGTAAAGATAAATTTATACTAACCTCTGATTTATTCAGATTTCATACATAAATTTGGTACTTATCATTAGCTGTAAGGTTGAATTGTTAGTTAGATATGACTATTTATTACTTGAAATGTGTAATAATATATTGCTAAATTCGGTACAATTTGTGAATATTTCAAGAAGGTATAGTAATTCCAAGGATAAATTGGATTGCAGGTTATGTTTACTTACACTATTTCATAGATTATGTATAAACGGTCAATTGTCAAAAGATTATCAAATGTCAAATTGAACGATTAGGGTCAACGCTCACCATACTATTGTATCAAATTACGGTTTTTTGGTGGTAAATTCAATTTATATTTTGTATAGCTTTATAGAAAAACTACGTTTTTGGTGGGCGGTATGTATGATCTGTGATCGACTAGGTTTACATTATCTGTGTCGTTGAACAAATATACTTACTCTCAAAGGAATCGCACGCGTTTTACTCCAAAACCCTACAAGCAAGGCAAAATCGACCTAAATACAGTGAACCGAAGGAACAAAGCAAATTTTATGTCCAATACCGAGATATCCCTGTTGAGTTGGAACAGTCCCTTCCACTTGAGCGCCTCCAGTTTCCTGCAGCACTCGTCCCTGTCCCCGAAGGCCACGGCTGCGATCTCGAAGATGTCCATCAAGTACTCCTTGCCCTTCACCAGCTTGCCGATCGTGCGGTTCCATTGGATGTTGAAACCATTCCTGAAGAATATCACACAATTTAAAACAAAATTAGATTCGTACAAAACACGCTCGTCCTTTTAAGCGAAAAAAAATTATAAAATTTTATAAGTATGATACTAAGGTTCCCAGAATATTCCAGAGTACCTATGTTTTATTTTTATGTAAGCGTGTCGCTTACACACAGTAAGACATTAAACATTATATTTTACAACATCTATAAATTCGTAGCTATTTCCCATTGAAATTTCCTGATCTATCTCATTTTATTAATTTATTGCCTACGAGAAGCCTCTATAAGTAATCACCTCTCCACGAGCAGCCGATGTATTTCCTCCCGCACCTGCTTGTTGTTCGCGTTGACGACACAGAACCGCTTGGTGGCCAGGTCCAGCCTGTTCTCCATGCGGCGGAGGCGGTTCGCTGCGTTCTCAATCAGCTGCAACTCCTGGAAAATATTTTAGTGTTTTATGTACAATTCTTGTATTCTTAGGTTTTTTCTCCCTTATTATTTTATAATCATCCTAAATTTGCTAATACTAAGTTTAATCCGGTCCTTGGATAAGCGACGATTAAACCGCTGTTATATATAGGTACATAAATGGGTATGTCGTGTGTGAATAAAGATATTTAAAATACTTCAGTCACAAGTGTCATGAAGAATTTCTTTCTAAAAAAATGCCAAGGAACTTGTGGCGCCTTGCTGACCTATTGTTTTTCTCTTCTTACTGGGTGAAATAAATTTGTTGGTCTGCCACTTACATCTGCCTCAGTGGGCACCTGCTTCATGAGTTCCACGAGCTGCTTCTGCGCCAGGTAGTTGAGGCAGTCCAGCTCAGCCTGCTGCGCGCGCTCGTCTCTCAGCTCCGACTCGAAGTGCTCATACTCCACGATGGAGTTACAAGTGCCTTTCTTCACTTGGTTGTCGCGGAGCGCGTGCTGGCCTTTGCTGGCGAGCTGGAAAATGATAAGATTGTAATGAAAGAGCTGACATTTTTATCCCAAGAAAAAAAAAACAGAACCTACATAGTATCCCAATTATATCTCTGATACATCTTAATAATAATTTGTCAGATACAGACTTGAACCTAATGGGAAAGAATTGTTTTAAAAAATGTGATCTGATTATATAAATAGCCTGAACGACACTGCGGTCAAAGGTGGCGCCGGCTTAGGTATACTGGAACAGATTTGGTCACTGGTAGATATTATGGAAAGATGAAGTTGTCTGGTTAATAATATATTAATGTTATTTAGTAAGGTATTGTATACCTTGATGCAGAGCAGAGTCTCCTTGAGCTCAGACGCGAGGATGCCAAGTTGCTTCTCCTGCGGAGCCAACTGGGGAATGCCGCCAGCTCGCTTCTCCACGCTGCACATCGGTGCCAGCTTTTGGAACTGGAATACAAGTAAATTAAACGATGGCGAAAAGCTAGATATCCTGTCACCTATCTATTTTTCTTTTTATCTATAATATTTCAAGAAACATTGCGTTTAGTTCGCAGGATCCTGTTTCCGTAGCGAGCTTGTAAGTTGTCAAAGCCATTCCCAATTTCACACCTCTATCAACATCCCATTTACAAATAGTTTTTTCATCATCTTGTTACACTTTTACGCCACAGCGTTTTTTTAACGATACACCATTAGTGACAAACTACCTTAGGTTACTAGAACAATGCAAACGCACTTGCGGGCATCCACTACTTTCAATATAGCTAAATTTACTAAAATTAAAGATATATGTAAGGAATTATAAAACTTACGACACGCTGGACATTGCTGAGCTCTGCCTCTGGATCGATCACCTTCTGTTCAACTTGCTGCGGCATTTTAACTTTTTCTTTCTGATTTTTACGACAAAAACAACTAATTCACAATAAATAGGCGCTTCCAAAACGATATTCAATGAAAATAATGTTTTCCTTCTCTCATTTCAAATTCTCCTGCTGACATTTGAATTTTGAGTGAGTTTAATTGTTGAAGGTTTTGGTTTTCTTCTTTTCAAATGATGTTGTAGGGTGTAGCGTTTGAAAAGAAGGTAATTACCTAAAGTGAGGGTATCTATATAATTAGATGGCGATGTGTGTAATGTCTTGGAATATTTATTTATTTTTATTTATTTATTTATTCAAAACCGAGTCTTCCTCGACCAAAAAGTGTAGATAATAAGGCGGCGCCACGAGTACGTATTGAATTTTAAAAATTTAATATATATTTATTCAATAATAAACAATATATACACATATTATATACACTAATAAAACTAAATAAGAGTATGTACATTTAACCTAAATTTAAAACATCTACATGTGGTATGGAGCCAAGAACGCTGGCTGCATTCCCACGCTGGATTGCTATAGAAATCCTTTGCGCAAGGAACCAGCCAGCGTTCTTGTCTCTAGTGATGTCATTCAACCTTTTATTTAATTTTTTTACAAAAGACTTCGTGCTTTTACTCCACGGACCAAAAGTTTCGAAGCCAAGCGGTACGAAAATATAATCAGTCGATAATGATGTATATTTTCGCCGCTTGGCTTCTTCTGCTGCATCCGCCGCGGCTCCTGCCGCTTGTACTGTTCCACTGAGGCGAGAAGGAGCTAGTGTATCGACGCAAGTTGCGTCCCATACAAGAGCCCTTCCCCGCTCCCAGGGAATCAGTGTGAGGCCGTCGGGGCGCTTACCATCGTCACGGACCATGCCAATCGGTTCAAGAACCGATGGTACGTTGACGGTGGCAAGTGCCCGTCTCACTAAGTCATTCAGCGAGCCGTGGCGGGAGAATCTGCCTGCACTGCGAAGGCATGAAAGTCCGTGGAGGCCCTTCCTGTCGACATCGCTACCACATGTGCACCTGTGTTGTTCGACAATAGCAGCTCCAATTCGCAAGCCGATAGCGATTCTGAAACTGCCATTGTCGAAAAGTGTAGGTACCGAGGTTGGCAGAAGGGAGGGCATGTAGCCATTGGCCAGATTCGTGTTGAGACACTGCCTGAAGCCTTGCGCGATCGTTGTCACCTATTAAATTTTGTTTTAAAAAGTAAGTAAGTTTTAAAAATTTAATTAATTCATTAAGGTTTACCTAAAACCAACTTACGGAATCAAGTAACTTGTTTAAATAACTTAAGAATATAAAAGTTAGGATTATTTAAAATAAAAGAAAAAATAATTTACAATTCATTGTTTATTTATTAATTCCACAAACAAATATTTTTAATGATATCTTATTCTAGTCATGATTTAGATCTTAAAATATTAAAATACAGTTATTTAAGTAGTTTTCTTAATAGTATTTTAAGTACATTTGCACTTATTATTAGATGAATGATGGATTAGATTTTTCTCGGCTAGGTGTTGTAAGTGAGTAGGTACTTCTGTGTAGCATACATAGGCATACTACAATGAACATAGGAAATTTAGTACATTTGTATTTTAAAGAAGAATTTAAATTCATTTTAGTGGGGTATAAAGAATTATTGATATAATTTTGGTAACGAAGAAAATAGTAGTCAAAAGAAATTCAATTGTTTAGAGTTTTGGTGCTATAAGTGTTATTATACTCGTATATGATATTATAGGCACCTAACTTTGGTTGCATTTAATATCCACGCTTTTCGATTGTAAGACACAGTCTTCTGAGAAGTAGGCAAAATGTACAACGTTATTAGAGAGACTATTTGGGATAAATGTACTGTGTATATTATTAGGATAAATGTGTATATTAATTTATCGTAGTTGTGAAAATGTTATTTTAAATAGGATTTAGAATTATTGTAAAAGGATACATATCTATAGGTATGAAAAAGGCAATTTTTGTTATTAATATTTACGCTTCTACATATATATAAGATCTGGCTAAATTGTAATTTGTATTCAGGAATATTTAAAGGATTTTTTTGTATGTTCATTATAGTAGCCTTTGAAATAGTTAGTAAATTAATTGTGTAGTGTGTATGAACTTAAAAAGTTGAATCTATTACAGTAACAGTATAAAACAGAATAAAATAATGTCTAAGAAAGTTACTCGCCGTAAGTTTGTGCTCAAAATAAAATCATTAAGATTATTGTAATCGATTTATTTTCTTGTGTATTTAGTATAAATTTATCAAATAGATTAAGTACGTTTCTTTTGTAACTTGATGAAATTTATTTTTTTATTTATAATATTTGAAATTTATGTTCTGAGATATTTTTTTTACGTGGTAGGTATAGGTTTGCGTTTGACTACAGCCTGCCTGATGTTAAGCATTGCTGCAGCCTAGGGTGTAACACGCTTACCTAGAAGATACCTATTAACTCTAGATCAAATCTAGAGTAGGCCCTGGATTGTAATTCGCACGAAACATAGCTCCTTTTAAACATAGATACCTACAACTGTATCAGTTACCAGTAGTTCAAAATAGAATCTTGCTACTAATTATAAAGAAACGTACTTAAAATAGTTAAAATCTTTAAAGACATAGCGTTCATTGTGGATTTTATTTTACTAATTTACGCCAGTGATATTTTTCATTCAGTCTTAAAATAAATAACTAAAATAATATACCTATATGTATATAAATTGCACAATAAGTTGTAAACGTAAATTAAACGTGTTAATGTCAAAAGAAAATAGATTTTTATGCATTTTTTTACAATGTGATACTTAGGTGTGTTGTCTTAATTTCATTTGTAGCAATGAAAGAGTATATACCTATCACATTTTTGAGGTGCTTTATAATAAGAACAGAATTAAGTAAGATTTATTATTTTTCAATTCGGTTATTTGGACGGAATTGTTTTTGAAAACGAATCTCGTAATTTATAGATATGCATGAAAAATGACTTTGCTGGTCTTTTACCTTAAGAGGTAGGCAATATATTTACTAAGATTACTATGTATTGGTTTTAATGTTGGTTTCATTAACTGAGCAGTGTATTTTGAGCGTTAGAGTAGGAAAAACTTACTACTTGCTCTTTCTAGGTCTAAAATTTATTAAATATTTAAATACATTCATCATGTTTATTACATTAAATTGTATATTTTCATTAACTAAATACAATTGACATTAATTTGACGAAAAGGCACTACGACAGATAAGGCCAGGTACTTTCTAAGGCACAATAATTTATTTACTTTCATATATTGCAAAATATACAGACAATTATATGCTTTACCTATAACGATACAAATGAAGATTTTTGTAAAGCGATTACTGATAAATTCAAATATTGTTTTGCCAATTGGATTATTATAAAATTTCATTTGATTTAATAATAGTATTTTATGATCATTCTTGTTGCATTATTTTTTATATTTTATTGTATTTAATATGGCTATTCATGTTCTTCCTTAATTATTGATAGTTACAATGATAAAATTAATCTAAATCTATTAATTTACACATAAAGTGCACCAAACTTGTCACTTACAGTGAAGTAAAATTATTATACTCTAGATAAAGTATAATCTCAATGATTAAAAAGTGTTATATACAGGAAAAGCAATGGAGAGGTTAGATTTTGTAACGGTTAAACAAGATGGCGGATGTTATTTATAATGGCTGACGTGACGATGATTACCAATTTTTTATATCAATAAAGTTATAGGTTTTCGATATCGTATTCATGTCATGTGTCGTTAAATTCGTTACACGGACTCGAGTACAAACAAGTCACTAACAAGTCCTCTATAATAAATCTGTTGTACCCAAGTTATTTCCACATCCGCCTCAACCTAACCAATCCAAAACCTCTCGAACGTCACAAGTGTATTAAAATGAAACTCGTAAAAACATTACAAAATACATTTAGGCTAACTATTAACATTCTAACTACGACACTAACTATCACTGCAAGGGTGTAGACACCACACGGTTTGACGAATAAAATGAAACAATAACCTAAAAACGCAGTTAAAGTTTGAAAGTCAAACAAGAAGGCGGCGGTTACAGCCATTTTGTTTTTATTTTTCAATAGAAGTAGAATGATAGCAGTCGAGAAGGATATTGGATCGTAGTGTTTGATTATAGCTAGGTATATTAATGTAGGTATATCGATGGCGTCACGTGGGGTACAGCAGATCACCTCTGAAAAAATCCGAGGATCCTCGAGGTGCGCGTGGGAGCGACCGGCTCTGGCAGCTTTCTCCGCTTCTCTGACGTCAGCTTGTGCTTCATCTGCTCGTCGATCAACTCTTGCATGTCCATCTGGAATGGGGAGAGAAAATATTAAACACAATAAAATTCATTTAATTTCTTATTGGTTTTTGTATCACTGAACCTGTTATGAAGTAAAAAGAAAAAGTAAAAATATTATGTTTATTTGCCATTTGAAAACTTAACCTACACATTACAATATTCGTATTTTAGTTAATTTACAATACAATGGGATTATAGTATTAACAGTAGACCCCAAACTAGGCGTTAGCCAGTATCTTGGTGGTCCAATTATAAAAGATCCTGTTTTCCTGAAAGAAGTGGACGCTAGTAAAAGACAATAATAATAATATGTATAGTATATCCTTCATAAGAAATATCTCTGAGTCGTGGGTTCGATTTTTTGCACATATTTAATTTACCAACGAAGGAGTTCTCTTAGGCACATTTTGTGATGGGCACCCAAACATTTTCATGGTTGACGCATGGCCTTGGATTTCAGGGTCCTAAACACATCGTTTTCCTCACTATGCTTTCCTTCATTGCGAAGCAAGAGCAATCCACGCATAACTTTAAAAACAAGTCATTGGTGTAAGGCTGGATTCAAACACGAACAGAACTAGGAGAGTTACTGCGTTAGGATAGGAAAGACACTTGCCTGCCACTGCTCAAGCTGCTGTCCCAGGTCCACCTTCTGGCGCACCGCCTCGTACAGCTGGCTGTTGGCCTGCATCAGCTCCACGCGGGTCTTGGCCAGCGACACCTGGAATACAGACATAATCATGTTAGTTTCATCTTGATTATTAATTATTATTATCTTGCACTAGTGTGTGCTCACGGCTTCGCTCGCATTAAGAAGTAAAATTTGATTCGCTGAATCACGCCTTTAAAAGTGGCATTTCCGAAAATCCTTTCTTAGCGGATGCTTACGTCATAATATCGACCTTCATTCCAAATTTCAGCCCAATCCGTCCAGTGGTTTGGGCTGGGCGTTGATAGATCACTAGGTATATCAGTCAGTCAGTCACCTTAGAGTTGTATATACTTATATATATAAATATTTGCCAAACAAAATAAAGAGTAGCGCTCGCCTTAAATGTCAAAAACCAGTTATAGGAGGCTGTCTTAGCTTGTTCATTTCACGGAGTCCCTAAGTACCTACAACTTTAGGACAATATAATGACTAAACTCAGATAAGTAGTTTTTTTTCAAGTGCAAGAGAAATTCTTCCAGTGAAATTCACATCTCTGATATTTATAGTGGTTATCCTTGGACATTCAATACAATAAATGAACTGGGGTGGTTAATCTTCAAAAGTCTTTTGTAAGTTGTTCATGTCCATATTTCTCTTCTCTCTACATGCTATATTAAGGTGAGGCACATACCTCAGCCGCCTTCTTCCTCTCGATAGCCTCGTCTCTCTCCTGCCGGGCGCGGGTGACTGCCTCGTCGTTCTGGAGGCTGTTGTAGTTGGCGTCATTCAGCAGTTTGTCTCTTTCTTCAGCCGCTTGGCGCAGTTCCACCTCGGCTACTGAGAGCTGGAAAAAATATATATATACGATTGGTATGCTTTTGTTAAATCTTGGTATTCTTCTGTATCTATGCCAATGTCTATGCACTTATGGTATTCATTGCAGGTTTTTTATAGGTAGATTTCTGAACAGAATGGCTTAAGAGATAACAATTCAATTTTGGCGAGTCCCTTTGTTTGCTTAAATTCTTTTTTAAGATCTTTTAAGAAGAATAAAACATTTTATCAAACTAATTGAAAAAAATATTACATTTGTATGTATCCTTCTGATCGGAATAACGATATTGTATCATACATTTAAATCTTATCTATGTTTAAGTGGACAATTTATAATCAATAGTTATTGCAATAGTGATTAATGCAAAACTTATATCATTCTTTAATTAGATCACCATCTATTGTAATTAATAATTATGACAATATCAATTAGTGTAAGATATCATTTCCCAACCTCGTTTCACAAAGGAAACGAGCACAGTTATCAATCTAGTCTCAACGCTACATCCTGCCAACTTTCTGAGAACTCAATATAAAAGAGCTACTTTTTCCCGCTAAATTCTACGTAAAATGTGAAACAAACGACAAGAGAAGAGAACGCTTTCTCCCTCCCACGCCCTGTTTGTAAAGCTAATTGCAAATCTTCCGCAAGTTACGATGTCTGTAAGAACCATAAGAACACCATTGTCTTATGGGTTTACATACCTAAGTTGATGTCACAATACAGCTTGCATAGAACGGGGTAAAACCGTGGGTACACAGTTTATCTCACTTCCGAAGCCATTACCATTATCTAAAGCCATGTTTAAATAATGGTTATAAAACTCAGTTTGACGTAGGTACTGCTAAACCTAACATTAATGAATAGGTACCTAAATAGGAAATAAAAACTTAGTCATACAAAAGACATCAACGCGCAACATATGAGATTTGGTAATGATGGTGATATAATCTGATGCTAAGCATTATTACATAGATGTCATTTACACCCTACACGGTTATATACTATATACTACAGAACTGTTATTACACCTAGCTGTCTGGCATCTGACTATTTAGCCGCCTGAGACAGTATTTATTCTAAGCTTTCTATGGTCTACGGTATACCGAAATTAAAACATGTACTTTAGTTTGTGGGTAACATTAAGATTAACAAACAGGGTAATGTTTATGTCAGATTACGGCGGGTAATAACGCACACCTTTCCTCGTTAACGAAATCATAATCGAACCGCTCTTTAAAACAATCGAATCGCAACAATCGGTCGATTGTCCGAATCTCTATTCCCCTTTAACTATAATTTGTCGGTCTTCAAGTCGAGAGTAAACCGGTTTCTTCTAAGCAAGCGCGCTAGATCGTAGATTATAACGTTGCTTAACATCAGGCAAGTTGTAGTCAAGCGTGAGCCTATCTCATGTAAAAAAATAATTGTATAACAATATCGATTATGATCGATTACAAGATGGAATTCCTCGCTGTCGTCCCGATTAGTGCATGGTTCATCTTGTTAGTGGGAAAGTGTAGCGCGATCCGAGACTTGTTGCGTCATTATTCAAAAGCTAGATTAATGATATTGCGACAATCAGCGTAAGGTGTCACCAAACAAATCAAGTTATTTTTATAATGCTTTGGTTAGAACTTGATTGGAGTGTATATTGCAGGATAATAAGTGTGACTTGCTTGAGAAGTCGCCTGTATGTATGTTGCTTTAGTGACTTGCAGAGAGTTTCTCAAATTCGGTAAATTTTCACTCAAAATTTCAACTCCAATCAAACATTATAGTGGAATGATTCTGCAGGCGGTTAAATTATTTAGTGTCATGGTAAATCTCCTAATCTTCTTCCACCCCTGTTTAAATCTTTTAATTATGATATTGAGCTCTTAATTTCATAAAATAATAGTTACCTTTTAATTGACAAAGAAAAAAACATTTGCAACTATGTGTAAAGCTTTCTTTATTTTTTTCAACTATGGACTGTATATTTCATACTTTCCATAAACACATAGGACTGTATGTACTAAACAATCTCAGTGTTTGATCTAGACTAGACGTCGGCTAGCGTGACCCGCGTCACGTCACGGGGGCAACGACCGCCACTTCCGGACCACCATGATTGTAAGGGCGGAGAAGGTTCTATATCGAGGACCTTATTCTTACTTTATATCACATATGTTTGATATCTAAATTATCTTGCATCATAGAGACCTCTCTCTCTCTTTCTTTGAGTCGCATTTGTTAATGAATGATAGTCGTGACTTCCCCTCGGAATTAATTTGTTAGGAGACTTATCTTGGGCCAAAACATCGGTGGGCGAGTTCCTTTGAAAGAGACAATTAAAAAAAAAACAAAATTGACATGCGTTTAACCACTACTTGCCTTATGTTAAATAGAATAGCCTGGTCAATAGGTACTTATGTTCCACTTCTGATCGTGACTAAAGGATCTCCCACTCATACTCCTACGCAACTCCACATTGTTTTATGTGGATATCCTTTAGGCCTAAAATGGCAAAAAGCAATTGACCTTAAACATATATTATTGATCAGGGGAACAATAAAATGATTTCATACATTTACTAGTCTATGGCGTGAACTAGTTATAGGTACCTACATATATTTTTTATGTACATATATTTGTAGTAATAATTTAATAGGTTGAAATATGTATAGTAAAACATACCACTATATTAAAATCAGTGCTGCGCATGTATAGGGTAAAGTACCTATGTAAGTCAGCGTTTCTTCCGGGACCAGGGGCGCTCAAAAACCAATTGATTGTCAATTCACAATGGGTATACCTAAATACTAACTATATTATATTGTTTTTGGCAAGTTAAACATGAATCTATTAAAGGCAAAAACACTTCATATCGACTAAATTTAGCTTAAACTAATAATAATAATAAAAATAATAAATATTCCGGGACATTGCACACAGCGCCATCTAGCCCCACACTAAGCAAACGCTTGTGTCGTGGGTACTAGACAACGGATATAATACTTATATACTTTTCTTTTGTAAATACATACACAACTAACCACATACTTTAAATTCTGGTAAATATTGAGTTTAACACCGTTAAAAAAACCGAGGGTCAACTTTAGCAAAGGCTGACAAAGACGTCTAACACCAAGTAGACACGCTAATTCTTTCTGAGCTCCTTATTGTGACGTATGAAGACTTCCGAAGGTTTAATCCGATGCGTCATGTTTTTATAAGATTATGAACTATAACTTGTGCCGTTTTTATTTTTAGTTTTACATGTTAATGTTGAAATTTAAAATAATGCCTAATATTTGTACTCTTTATTCTGTGCTATTATGTAATACTCGGTACATACGAGTATATACTCTTTGATCTACAGCCTGCTGTCACAGATTAAAGCCTTTCCTCGCTATTTAGTTACGAGTTTTTTTTAAATTGTGTTTTCAATTATACATACTTTTAAATTATATTTTTTTTGTAACAAGTGTCTTTCTCCAGTTAGGTATTAGATATTACAGACAAAGTATTTTTTCACAGAAAAAATAAACCTTTCTAGTACTTCATACATAAATATAAGAAAATATAATAATCTCTTCCACATAATAATACATTTTACACGTTTTTCTGTCATTATAGTCGAGTACCATAAAATCGACCGCAATACAAGTCCTTGCAGCACCCAACAGTTTCAGTAATCGATTTAACGGTATCGATATCGCAGTTACCGTGAAAACTATGTGTTTCGACCACATTAACATAATACAGTAAGTAACAGGCCTTAGCTATAAATTATCATCATTATCATCATCATCCATAGCCTGGTTGGTCTCTCTTTGTGTATGTCAGTTGCGCCGGTTTTATACAGACCTTATCCATAGAGGACCAACTATTTAAACTATATCTTCAATTCAAATAAATTTCCATCAAAAATAATTAGCTCTCATATCTAGATTAGCACTAGTTGATATATGGACAGCAAGTAAAACTTGATATATCATATACATACATACTACAGACGTTCTATACAGACGTTCATGTACCTACACTCTTCTTATTGGTAGAGATAGTGAAATTGGGCTAGTGGCTAAACATGTAGTATTACTCTCTCAGTTTGTTCGCGCTTCCGTGGGTCGAATGACAAGTTAAATTGTAGGTCCCGGCTGTTTTTCTAGTTCGGCAGTCGTTAAGCCATGTCAAAGGTTCTTAGGGCGGCTTGATAAACTCTCGACATCAGAGTTGGCTACTGTCATTCGATAAGAAGAAGAAGTTTGTATGAAACTCTTTGTGCGTTAAAAAAAATGGTAGGCATATGCCAGTCCATTGCTGTTCAATGTCGATATACGACCATTATTCAGTACGAGTGACCGTTGTGGGAGCGAGTTGAATCGATGCTGTTGTGATCGAATCGAGTTTTGCAGATCACGTTATCATTTTATAATGGGGCTGATTGAAAATGCCAGTCGATACTAATAAGGCTGGTTACTACATTTTTTTATGCAGACTGATTACAGATACAGTTGATTTTTTTGTGTATTTTTTTTATAAGTATAAGTAGTATGGATGAAATCAGCGTGCCTTATATCAATGTAGTTTTAGATCTGAAACCATTCTTATTTTAACTTTTTTTGGTAGGTTTCGACTTTTTGGTTAATATTACTTTTTAGACAGCTTACAAGCCTAGTTTTGTAGCTAGAAAAATTGGTATTGCGACCTTATTTATCCTATTTTAAGTAGCGAATGCAATTTTTTATGGTTATAGTCTAGCCTGTGTATTTCTTTTTCATTCATTCTTCGTACGTTCCCTTTGTTATCTGTTTTAAGTCCTATTTACTACACCAACTTTATTTCGATTTTTGTTTGACGTACCTTTGAGGACAGATCAGCAATGATCTCATTCTTCTCGTCGATCTGTCTCTCCCTCTCCATGGCTCGGCGCGCATGCACGGCGATGGAGTCCCGGACACGTGACCCCTCTAGCGTCGCGTACGCGGCCACTGCGTCCGCGCAGGCGGCGGCGAGCGCCCCGCGCCGGAGAATCTCGCCCTCCTCGCCGTCCAGCGACGTCAGGGAGAGGTCGGAGTGGAGACCTGGAATATAGGGAATCGTATGTTAGTTATTAAATAATCAAAATTTTCAAGAAACAACAAAAGGTACTCATGTCCTGCAGTGGGTTTTGTTAGATATGATGAGATATATAAGTTATATACATTTGCATGCCGTGCGGCTACAATATGGAGCCCATACTGTTATAATTTGAGATCATTTCAACCCATAGTGTGCTTATGAATAAATCAATTGAATTGAATTGATATTTCGAAGTTAATGCAGAATAGTTTATGGAATGAATTAAATGGTCTCTTCAAATCTCTATCAAAACGACAAGTCTCTAAAAGACAGTACACAATCGAGCATATTTTCTGAATTTCATCCTCAATTTTTGTTTTAATTTGCTACAAAACCCAATGATAACATTTTGTCTAATTAGTAAACAAGTATGTACTACTAAAAATACATTTCAGTCACATTACAGTTTTTTTTACTAAAATTGAGAAAACTAGACTAACTCTGCTATAACTCGACACATCGCCAGACAATTGCATCATTATCATTCAAAGTGGATGCGTAACTCGGCGACTCGTTGTACGCCATTTGTAATCAATTAACTTTCTTTCCATAACAAATAGGAGGTGTTACTTCCTAGGAATCAGTATTGGTTTTATTATTTTTTTATCGCACTAATCACCAAGCTACAGGAGCGAATTTTTACAGGACATACAATCTTCTGTTAAATTCTATGCCCGATCTATCTTGTTACTAAATTTTATTACTTTTTGTCTTAAAAACTGCGATTTTTTTTGCTTCCCCATATATTTTGTTAGGGTGTTGTTATATATTGAACAGAACGTTATTCCGCGAATTACCAAAGAATGTACAGAATGTTGATGTTTTTTTGTTGTATTTTTTGATAGCCATGTATTGGATTTTTTATCCCTGATTAACGCCGACAACACCACGGAGCAACACTAGCTTTTTGTAATGACTAAGACAATGCAAATAGAATATAAATAGTAGATACAACGTAACAATACATGGACCGTACACTTTCCTTTTCAACGATCAGACGGGTAATCTATGATTACAGGTTTTAAAAGGTTATACTTTTGACCCTAGGATCAAGGGTTTATGGCATCGTAGGTCAAACTTTCTTCTTTATAAGACGTGATTTCTTTACGGAAATCAAATAAAGGTATGTACTTTGTTTTGAAATGCATATTAGAGAGATAGCAAATGCCATGAATTTTGCGAATTCAAGTCAAAAAGTAGAATTTTAAGAAGTCAAATATCGTGGAACAAAAGTTTAAATTTAACAACAAAAACAAAAGTTTTAATGCGGCTTTACTTTTACCAATCTAATGACTTTGAAAGTTTATGCGTCAGTTACTAATAACCCTGTTTACTAAGTTCAATGCAGTAATTTCACTTTAAATGCATCACACGCGTGGTGTAATGCAGCTAATGCAACCCTCATTCTGAATGCATCTGATTACGTCAAGTGCGTTATGATCTATGCAATTGAGCATGAAAGTAGTGAAAATAATGAACGGGGATAAAATTCAAGAGTACCCAATATAAATAATACTCCAAGCAAAAATGGGTGATATTATCTAAAATAATAAGAATTGTATTTTATTATGTAATTTTATTCCTATACATGTATTTTATCAGATTTTTGTAATTTTTTTGGGCAGCACTTTCCTGACGATTTTTTGGTCAGGATTTGGATTCTAATTTATCTTAGTTACCAAGTAAAAATAAGGGCTTTTTATTCAATGAACCGACAGTTTAACTTAATATAGTACGGAGTAGTTCTAACACTCTACATAAATGTAAATAAAACTTAATATACTATGTAAAATAAGCTTGAAAGCCAAAATGACGAGTTTCCACCATCGTGCGGGCCATCGCCTTGGATCCTAAACGGTCTTGATCCTAATCTCTCACATTACTCAGCCTTGTTAAGTTTTCGGTTCAAATACAGTTCAATGGTGGCAAACCTTTTTCTCAGTCATAAAAAACTATTTAAATCTATTGACCGAATAATACGATAAGCTGTTATTCTATTGTATATTTTTGTTATTAAGTACTTACGTGTGTTTAGTTTTTAGTTTAATAGATAGATAGATAGATAGATAGATTAACTCTTTATTGTTGACACATATTAAAAAACAGTACATAAAACAAATTGTATCTAAACTAGAGCCACAAGCGGCGGCCTTATCGCTAAAAGCGATCTCTTCCAGGCAATCTTCGGCTGGAGAGAAATAAGCAAAAAGAAAAAAAGAAGAATGTGGTGTACAACAACAATATTATGTCTACAATTGAATGACAGTTAATATGTCTTAGTAGTAAGTTTAATTTTATACTCGTGATTAGGTTTGAATACGTTAATTTCAGTTATTATCGTTAAGTTATCATGAGTTAATGGATGTTGAAATACACATAATATACACACACACACAATATACTCGGATTCAGCACATGTACCTACTCTTCAGTTCACAAACAATCTCAAAACCAAATAAAATTCTCACTAAACAGTTTTCCAGCCTCTTGGCGAGTACTCGCATTCCATAACATTGTTACAGACAGACAAACAAGACAGATGTTGTAATGAGTTACCAAACGAGACAGCACTTTTTACCGCTCTTTTAACACCGTTAAGTGGTAGAGTTGTTTATTTTGTATTAAGTACTACAAAACAAATTCAATTTAAGTTGTAATTGTGGCATGATTTTTTTCAACTTATTTTTTATTTTTGTGGTTAAATGATGGGACATACAAGACACCGGCAAAAATCCGAATTCTAGGTTTGATAATACATACTTATTATAAATACAAACGACCAGACTCAGCACAAGTTTTTTTTTTTAATTTATAAATACTTGTGTCACGCGGGAATCGAACCCGCAACCAAATGAAATCAAATCAACAAAAGAGCTACGTTGTATTTTGTACAAGTGGATTCTTGCTATTTTTCACGTACTTTCAGGTCTTGTCAAACTCAAAAATTGTCTATGACACTCTTAGGACTTCACCTATACTATCAGCATACCAAACTCGTTGCCGCGTGAAAACGGAACAATCAGACCAACGAACATAGTTTCGCTTTTATAATATAATAATTGTATGACTGCAAATTGTTCGTCAAATTTAAGCAGTGATACGAATTGTGATCCTTGATTTTGAGGTGAAATTCGGAAGAAAAAACGGAAGAAAGGAATAAACTCATGTATAGTTTACATACCTTTAACGTTCGCTTTTAAAAACATTTGTGTGATTTATGTGTTTCATAAAACACACGAGTAAAGAGAGAGAGAGAGAGAGAGAAAGAGAGAGTAAAATTTGGGATCAAAGATAAAAGTACAATATTATTATCTATTTACTAACATCAGCTTAGTAACTGTACAGACGTGACAACAACGGTACCACGCGGTGCCTCGCGGTAGTTCCGAGTACGTGATAAAATGATACTACATGACCGTGAAACCTTTCATGCCGGAACTGAAAAAAAAGCTGAAAGCTTTTTTAACTGTAGCTGTATGATGATTCACGGTAGTTTTTTGGGTGTACATGTTGAAGAAAATGATATTTTCTAGCCAAAGTATTTGGACCAAATACAATATTCACATAGAACTTTAAGCTAGATTTTAGAAACCTCAAAAGCTATGTGGCTTTATCTGTTCTGCATTTAATTATTTGATGATATGTACACTTGTATACCTAAAGCAAATAGCAAGAAATAGGCAATCAAATCGCTACTTTTTTAATTGTAGTTTGCCATTTAAGAGTGGAAATCGACACTTAAGTAAGGCTCTACAGACTGTTGCTGTTTCGTTAAATGAAAACCAATCAATCACATTAGTTACCGCCAACTGTCCGGCCTCCAACGCTAAAGCGTCGATTTACGCCAACGATATTCTACAGAAAAGACATCTAATAATCATATAAAATAACGGATAAATATGGATACAATCAAATAAATCTATGTAAAAGGCTAGATGTAAATATAATATATCGATATGTAAATAACTGTAGCAGGATAAAGTCTTATGGCAAACTCAAATAAGAGAATGAGAAGTGGATACCTCTGTTAAAATTCATTATAATTTCAAGACGACAACGTTAGTTTCAGCTGTCATCTATCGCTCTAAATAGATTAGCTCGATTGAAATTGTGATTAATTAATTGATTTAATTGTTACCGTATTGCAAACTGGATGCTAATCACATTTATTAATTTCTCATAATTAGAACCGCTAATACGGATACTTTAGATTATGGATGACGTAACAGTATGTAGAGAAAATATAGATTGGGGGTCTCTGGACTATTTAGTCTGTGAATCACGCCAACCTCGATAACTAGTTTCGGCATTAACACGCGATATCGATCCAAAAACACGCACCACTTTGTCTACCACACTATAAAAAATATACAAGATATTCTCACACCTATTCCAAAGTTATAAGAATTGAATTCGTGTGTAAGAACTTGGTAAGAAGGTCGACAATCTTGATTTATGATGACCATAAGATAGTAACTAAGCGTGGGACCTAGATCATGGGAAGACAATAAAAAGATCCGTTTAGAGAAGTTGAAAGACTGGCTTTGATAGGATCTGGTCTGGTTCGAATGAAGATTTAGTTGGCTTGCTTTATTATAAGAAGAATTATGATAAATTGAATTGTAATAGATTTGCTATCGTTATTTTTATTTTTGACGTCATTGTAAAATAGTGGTTCCGCTATTAAATAGAGTGAGGGTGCTTTAGTGTAAGTAGGTAGGTAGGTAATACTGTTTCTAATACAAAGTAAGGGAGTAATTGTAGTATGTATAACTATAAAAGGTACTGTCAACTTTCAAGTTAGTAATTTAGATATTTACGTTTATTTATCTTTTGGAAGCTTGAATTTGTGTTCACTACTTAAATTCATAAAGAGTACTTATCTATCCACCAACAAAAAATATGAGCTAGCAACACTCTACAACACCTCTCTAAGGACAAAATGCGAATTACTATCAAGCAAGTTGGTTTGCCTTTTAAAAAACAGAGTTGCTAGTGTTGAAATGGTTGTTATGAATGGAGACAGACCCAACAGTGGGACAAAACCGTCTGTGGATGATGAGTGTTGTTATGTAGTTAAATAAAAACAAGGTACAAAAGTCAAACAATCAGTGTTTGTTTCAGGCTGCAGAGCTTTACGTTGTTTTATGTATGTATATGAATAAATCCGCAGTGATTCCAAACACGGAAGCATAAACCACCCGGTTACTCCTCGCGTGACCATTTTGTAGGCTATACAACACTTCTACACGCAAATATAGGCTTTAATGCCTCAACTTTTAATATCAGAATAGCTTGTTTTAGCAGAAAACTAAAAGACAAGCCCTGCCAATCAATTTTGGAAGTAGACACTAATGAAATTAGGTACAGATTTGCATATCAAATGTGTGCCGGTTAAGTCAATAAAGTATGTTAATTGAACCCTATTAATGTCTGATGCCCTCAAAACAAGCCAAGCTTTTGCGCTAAAGACCTTGGCCTTGATTTGCAAAGATAGCGGCAATACATCATGTTCACACATATACGTCAGATGTTATACAAAAAGCTATGGCATGGCAAATTGATTTTAAGATGTAAATGGATTCACTAATCACGACTACGATGTACAATAAAGCTATTATCACAAGTAGGCATTAACATTTGAATCTTACTAGTATGCTGTAGAATACCTGGCAAGCTTTATTGTTCCAATAGATATTAAAGTGCAAGAAAATACGGGGAGCAAAAAAAAAGGAATCTAAAAATCTTTACAATGATGTACTATGTTTTATTCACGCGGCCAATGTGTGTTGCAGCGTGAGCATCGAGCTGGAGTGGTAGTGCTGGTGGTGGTGGTGGTGCCGTGCGGCAATTATGCAAGCCGTGTGTTTTCGTGTCAAACATCGTTTCGTCTCTTTTAGATATCTTTCAAGGGACACAGAAAAATCTGGCTTAGCCCCAGTGTTGCCCGACTGATAGATAGATAGATAGATAAATACTTTATTAAAACACCACATATAAAAAGAATACAAAACAAAAACAAAGAAATACTGTCATATGTAAAAGAAAAACAGTTACTTTTTGGCCGGTTTCTGCAAGAGTGTCAGCCAGTCTAAAGGTAACAAAAACATCAATGGGCCAGTACTAATGCCTCAATGACCGACCTTGTCATTACAATAGCCCTACCAAGGGTATGCCCTTGCCTGCCACCTAGAACCAAGGGTGAAAATACCGAGGCCACACATTGCTCAGGAAAAGGGAACCTTAAAATACCTACGTTTTTTTCAAAGGTGATATGGCAAATTCGAGCGCTGTGGCTCTCACTTAGAAGAATATACAGTAAAGCAGCCTTAGTTGAGAGCTTCGAGCATCAATCGGAGTAATTTCCATGTATTAGAAATATTAACAACAGAACAGAGTATGACTTTAAATTGTAAAAATGTATATGGGCAAGTACATATGAATAAAGCATCCACACTATATATCTATGTGGATGTAGCTACATGCGATCTGGTAATTAAATGCCTGACTTCCTCCTCATCAAGATGTTGTCCTCAAAGCCGTCACTTTCGCCACGAATCAATTTTCCTACACAATCTTGCACCATTGACTCTGAACTTGTCCTGCTTGATCATAGAGCCATCTATGAACGTTTTTCTTTATTAAACGCTTGTCTATAACATACTGACCGGAATCATCATCGTGCCCCGTGTTGAGCTGTAGCGCCAGCGCTCGCAGCTGCTTGTACACCTGCACCGCCTCGCTGCGCAGCCAGCCCTCGTCCTCCGAGTCGGGCTCCGACTCCATCTCCGCGTGCAGGGACCTAGGGAATCAGGAAATAATAAGCTTAACATAAATAATATTCTAAGCAAATTTTCAGCTCGCACATCTTTGCTAATGGCTAAGCGCAAAAGTGGTGACACAAGATAGTGCCAGTGTCAGACTAATTGAGACTAGTGCAATAAGTGCGACCTAGAGCAATTCTTTTCGAGACGAGAAATATCTTAGATTGAAAGAGTACACCAAACGTAGAGATACGTTTGACACATTTTTGAACATATTTGTAAGGATCCGGTATATTTTCTGGCTGCATAGGAAAAATTTCATGCAAAAGTCTATGTACTTAAACAAGCTTCAAAATAGCAAGTGTGGCTCAGCGGTTCCAGTGTCAGTGAAACCGACATGTTTGAGGACCACAATATCCGAGGACATGTGTTTTCCGTGGAAGGACCTGGGCGCCCACCACGATGTATCTGCCCAAGATAACTCCCCTGACGAATTAATTCTGCGGGTCACGACCCTCAGTCAAGAAGGAAATACGACTCGCAGAGATAGAGAGATAGAGATACATATATAACGGCACGGACTATACACACTTTACAATTGGTCGACTGAATACTTGGTAGAAATGGCTAGGAAGCCTCACCTGGCGGTTTCATTAGCATCGATAGGCTCGGGCGCCCCGATGCGCTCGGCCAGCGTGTCATGCGAGCGCTGCAGCCGCTCCAGCTCCTTCAGCGTGTTCTGGTACAGCACCTCCTGGGGACGGGTGGAAACTTGTATTAGTGTTTATAAACTTGAGAAATGAACAAAAATAATCACGACCGGCAGGAAACTGGGTTTCTGTTAGGCGCAAAATTTTACACACAATTCCAAGCTCTCGAAATAACGATGGGTATATGATGGCCAATGGATATGTCAGTATTGTTGCCAAGAAGGTGGTAGAAGAGTTTATTATGCTTAAGAACTTAAAAACAACTATCATCTTTAAGTAGGTACTAATTTGCATCAGACGGTAATACTTTTTAATTGCTATTTAATCAATTTGAAACCCATAGTAAAAAAATAATAATATGGAGTCATCAAATTGAATTCATTGTGTGTTATGTAACCGTGTGAACAATTAGGCTATTCAAATCAAACTTCACGAAAAATATTCTGATCACATACGGTGTTATGGAATCAATCGCACAATATAGTATAACATAATTGGTAACAAAACAATAGGGCGGTGGGTCAATGGGTAACAAAGATGTTTGATTCTCATAAACGTTATAACAATGATATTGTAAAGGTCAGGATGTTATTTAATCGGTTCGATCATCTCGTGAGATTCTTTTAGCCGATTTTAAAGTTAAATTGGGTTATTATTATGTAATGTTCTCAAATACGTTGGTTCCATTAAAACCGTACTTACTATAGTTTATATACTTTTATAAATCTAATCTTGATCAAACAATATATTATTGATATTAATACCTACAAACGCCTAACCTGACCAATTAGGATGAAACTGATTTATTGCGGACCCAATTATGCGTAACAAAAGGTAAATTTATGTAAATATTGTGTTTTCTGTAGTTAATTGAATAAGTATGTATTCGTTTTTTCTTTTTCATTCATAGAACTAAGTGATACAAGTGTTTACCTAGCTCGATAAATTTCCTTTTTTTACATTTGAAAAACGGTTGTAAAACCACATTAGCAATCAGCACAATAAAAGAGAAACTCGCAATTGAGCAATATTAAATCACACGTAAGTATAATGTAGATAAAGTTGAATGTGATAAACGGTTTGCGGTCAAACTCATAAATTGGAGTAAAAAGTGAAACTGACATTGATATACTACTTTGTGTATAAACGTAACGCACACACAATACCTACATATTTTCTTTAATGTTTAAACTTAATCATAGAACCTTTAATATTAAATTGTAGCTAGGTATTTCACCTTAAATGCAAATTACAAATTAATTTATCTACTTATAAAAAATATTGAATTTATATTTATTTAATTTCCAGTACTTATCTATTTTAGTTATCTTTGGACATATTGAAGCACTTATAACAAGAAATAAAAAAGTTAATGATGCTATGATAAAACTTCATTTGTGTAATTAAATTGAAAATCTTATAAAAAGAAAAAAAAACTGAAAATTTAAATAATTGCCTATAGCATCAAAAATAATTATAGTGTCAAGAAAATCATGGGTAAAGTTTCCTAATTGTACCCTTTGGCAACAAAATTCACAGAATATAATAGTGGTAGAGTGAACTACAGATATCTATAAGTTCTGCGAACCGTAGATCTCGCTTTTTTTTGTTTCGTAAGTTTTGCGACGTTTAGCAAATTTGGTTTTTATTTAAGCAGTGATTCGTTTCGAAATTTTGCCTACCCTTTGATAAATTCACCTTTAAAATTACTTACATTGAACGAAGTATCATCAGTAGCGAAGGATGAATATATCTAGGGAGGTAAATAAACATTCATCCGAATAAACGCTACATTATAAATAAATAAAAGTCATTTATTTCAGGCATATTCAACCCAGAACTTAGTACTAATAGAACACTGTAAAGAGGTATTGTCAATTTAAAAAATATTATAACTTAATGATATACAACACATTTCCACGAACAGATGAATAACAAAAATACTAGTTGATACAGTATTTGAGACGTTTCACTCACTCCGCTCCCTCGATCAATCCACCACCATGGTATTACCCAACTCCACCTTCAAGTTTAGATTAGCGTTAATTACCAGCATTGTTCTGCCAAATCAGCGGATATTACACAAAATATCAGCGCCAGTGAAAGGGCAGTCTATGGGCGTATTGTTCTGTGAGCATGTGAATACGTTGTAACATGGGGGAAATTTTAGTCGTTAATGATGTTTTACTTTAGAGCTATTTGTAAAACCATGGTTGTATTTAAATATTAGCAGAATTTAAAATAGTAGCGTTTTAAATACAATCATATGTATAACAAAATATATTTGCTTACAAAAAAATATAGATAGGTACCTAACCTAAACTTTGCTATTCGAGACGTTATCTCGAATTTATAGTTACCTACTCAAAATTATAATTACCATTTGCTTAAATTTGATGTTGTTCTTAATAACCTTGTATAACGACCATTAGATATAAAATATGAAGCTAAAGAGAAAATACAAAAATGCAGGCAAAATTAGGTACAACACAAAGTGAAGTTGTAAAAATGGTGAGATTATTAGTATGTTTAGAATGAATGTAGACGAAATTTGTAAACACAATGTGTTTCTCACTAACGTTGGAAAAGAAATTAAAAAGTAGTTTTTAATGGCTTAATTAGTTACGTGTTTATATGTGTAGAAAAATTGAGCATTACCCACCGGATATCATACAGATATTATAAAAGCGAAAGTGTATTATATGTGTGTGTATCTTCTTTTCTTATCGTCACGCTCAAATAGTTTAATTTATTTAGAAGAATATTGTTAATATGATCTAATGGTACAATAACTATTCTATAGGGACGCTTGCATAATACATAATGCACGTGCAAGTCTCACTACCCTCGAGTAGAATAATACCTACTTAGAATTATATCGCTTGCATCATCAGAGACATTGCTAACTCAAACTGATGCGATCTCAAAACTTCTACTTTCATATAGCTGTTGATCCTCGTAGCCATGTTTTCTATTGATGGCATCCGTTTCCTATAAAACTCTATTGGCAGATACCGTTTTTAACCGACTTCCAAAAAAGGAGGTTATCAAGTCTTCTGAAAGTTTTTTTTTGTGGGGATGTTACGCGATTACTCCGTTGTTTATCAACCGAATTCGAAAATTCTTTTTTTATTCGATGAGGATAGTTTCCGAGATGGTCCCATAAACATTTTTTTTCATTCGGTTCAGTATTTTTTGAGAAAAACCAATAAACCAACAAATTGATAAAGTTTACGCCAACTAATTTTACCAATATTTCCAAAACTACTAGTCGGATTTTGATACAGTTTTCTGTAATTTGTTGATGTTTAATGGGTGCATCTTTTTAGCTATGTATTACGATGACAACTCACCAGGGGACGCTGCTGTATACACTATATCTTCTGAATTATCAGCCCGATTTTGATGCGGTTTTCTCTGATAGGCTTAGATTTGTTTAGCAAATGAATTTATGTTGTAGTTTTTTTATAGGCTTAGATTTGTTCAGAAACGTGACAGTAGAGTTGAAGTCGATTTTGCTTTTGTTTACAAATAATTATATTATTATACAGAGCGATTGCCATCAGGCTTCTGCAATTCCGAGATAACCAATGTTTGATTGTAAAACTTTCGTGAGACATTTTATCAATATGCTCACGTGTAATTCGCGTATGTTGTTTACGTAAACAACGCATAATAATGTTTGATTGGTAAGAGCGGGTGTCATATAATTTCGAGGCTGACTTCCCACGAGTACTATTTTAGTTAAAAGAAGACATTAAAAATGTCAGTTAGGTACCTGTTCCTTCAGCTGCCTCTGCAGCGCCAGAATCCTGTCGTTGGCCTCGTCAAGCTGCTGCGTGAGGTTGTCCTTGTCCAGCCTGCTGCTGGAGAGCCTCTTCTCCAGGTCTGCCTTCTTGTCGCTCACCAGCGCCAGCTCCGCTTTCAGGGACTCCAGGCTTTGGACGTGGTCCTGGGGAACAAAGATTAAAGATTTTAGTCTTTCGAACGCCACGCCGCAAAGGCCTTACCGGTCTTGTACGCTACGATTAGATACGGAAGTTTTTGTCAACTATAGATGTCGTTGGCGTACAGGGCCCGCAAGTGCTGGTCCAGTATAAATGTTTTTGACGTTGAGAACGTTAATCTGTAGCAAGGAAGACTATGATAAACTGACACTTAGACAAGATTACCAAAGCAATGCATACAATAAATGAATGATCGAAGAGTTGCATCCACATCTAAATATTTTCATGTGTAAGATGCCATGTTAAATTTCAAGTTCACGACAAATTTATTAACACTATTTTTGTATCACTGGTAACGATGAAAATTCCGGAAATGCTGTGTGGTCTGGTACAGTCTCACGTTTGCCTAGAAGACACCCACCTGCAAGCTGGTCTTTCTCATGGAGCACTGGTCCCGCAGCCCCTCCAGCTGGGCCAGCAGCTGCTGCTCTACTGCGGAGGACTCCTTCAGCTGCGTGGTCAGGCGCGAGTTCTGCGCGGTCAGCTCCGCGATCAGGTTCTGTTTCTCTTCATCTCTCTGTAGACATATAAAAAGGAATATTACTAAACTGGCACTTGGATTATACTTGTCTATTGTAATTTCTATACAGTGCCACAGAATACATAATAGAAACAGTACCTAAAAACATGTTTTTAAAATACAGTAGAACCTCTATAAGTCGAACATCAAGGGAGACGCCAAAAAATTCGAGTTATAGAGTTTTCAACTTATGGAGGATTTCGACTTAGGCGGATTTTGATTCGACATAAAGAGTTTGAGGTTTATTCTTATAAATTTTGAGTTAGAGAGGTAAAATAAATGAAAATTCAACTTGCAGAGGTGACAAACATATTTTTATTTATTATAAATCAACATTATTTCAAATCATTTTAAAATAAAAAATATGGCATTATAAGACGTCAGTATTTTTTTTTTGCTTTAGATAATTTGGTTGTTCTCTATCTATAGCATTTTTTTTTAATGTTTTTTTCTATAACAATTTTCTCATGATGTCTGATTCATTTTTTATTATTGTTGAAAGAGTACCCATTGGCAGGCCAAATTGTTCAGCAACATCTTTCTTTTTTTGACACCTCTTCACAGCTTCGAGCACTTCTAATTTTTCAGCAAGACTCAAAGTTTTTAGTTTACGTCTCACAGCACTCATGTTAACTGTTGTACTAATTGATGTGTATTGCAGTAGAACCAAACTACTTCTGACAGTATTTAAGTCGAAAACAAATGACTTGCTTAGCTAAATTTCAAAGGAAATCAAAATTGAACACCTGACACCAAGCAAGCCAACACGTGTTTACGTGAGTCATAAATTTATTATCGTATACTCCTAAAATGTTTTCTAAGAAACAATAGTGTACTCACATTGTCGGCAAGTTCTTAAAGTCGGTAACTTATTTTTGTTCGAACAATAGAGGTAATAAATTCCAAATGATCAAGTTGTAAAGGTTGTAAAATAAAACGTTGCTATGTTCGAGATACAGAGGTCAAATTTAATTTTACGAGTTATAGAGTGAAAATATGTACCAAAATGGCTTGGAGGGACTCGGTGATTATTTCGACTAACAGAGGGTCAAGATTTCAAGTAATGGAGGTTTTGGTGTTTGAAGGGAAGGGAACAAAACATTTTTTCGAGATTTGGAGGTTTTTGACTTATCGAGGTTCGACTTAACGAGGTTCTACTGTATTCGAATCGGGTTAATTTGTATGTTCAGCAAACGTGATACATTCTATATTAGTCAAGCGCAAGCCAAGAAAAAGACTATCTAAAACTACATCAATACACCGGATGATGTTATAGAATATAATATTTTTCATTTGCAAATTGTTGGCAAATTAGGTAATTAAAATATTTAGGTTGCTCCAAGGGAAAGCTATCATTTCTGGCTTTTGTTAAGACTTTAGAATTTCATACTACATCTACATCTTAAATTGCTGCTCAGAGTCTTATTTGGTGCCTCTAGCTACAAGTTGAGTATTTCTTCTCCTTTGATCGTCAAATTCTCGTTTCCCCAATAAGGCAATCAGAATGCTTATCCATATAGAACCCCATTGTTCTAACCACCAAGCATAGTTAATCGTGTTAATCGCTGTGACCGCTTCTTGTTTACATTTCCAACGAAATTGCACTTTATACTGTCAATTTTAGAGTTAAAAATGCGTTTAGACTGATTTGGATAAGAATTTGTGTAAATTATAAACGAAATTGCACTTTATTGCTAACACTTTAGGGTTGAAAATAGGTCTTGAAATATTTGCGAAAGACTTTTTGCTAAAACATTTGGGAAGGACGTCCAAACCGTGACGAGGTGCTTGCGACTTTTTTTTTTGTTTTTAGTTGTAAGATACATGTTATTCAAGAACAATGATTTGCATATGAATTTCGTATGATATGAATATTCTACTCGTATTGTTATGATGGCGTGTTTTGATGTGGCTGTTATTGCATTTGTTTCGCATTTTTGCATATACTTGTAGTTAATGCCCACCGTATTGGCGTGTTTTACTTTGTAAAGTCAGGCCTTTGTCCATTAGACCACCTAAAGTAATATCCTAACAAGGGAATACTGAAGTCAAGTTACTGCACTGTACGTAGGACTTTAGTGTTAGCATACCTATAATGCAATGGATAGAATACGTAGAATACAACGTTGCTTAACATCAGGCGAGTTGTAGTCAAGCGTGATCCTATGTTGTTTTAAATAAATAAATAAACGGAACTGGCTCTCCAATGAGTCTGCTGGAGCACATCTTAAAAAAAAAACATTATTTCAGGCATTGTGAACCTTTAGACAAGTTTATGGAGTTGGCCACAGATTTCACGTATAGGTAATCTGCTCCAAAGCTACAGTTACTTTCGGTGTTATGCACACTTGGCTTCACCGCGTATTCCTACAAATTGGACCATACATATCTTCCCTAATTACAGTGATTAGTCAGCGGACGCAAGGGACGGAAGACCAGCGAGGTGATGTTACTTCCTCTCAGCGAAGGTAGCAGGATGGGACACGTATATCATTGTCAACGTGCAGGAACAGGCCAATTTTATAACACTAGAGTAGTTTACAAACTTATTTAAAAAATGAGCAAAATTAATCACAATCGGTAGGGTTTTACAATGCTTTACGATATGGTCATTTATGTTTCCAGGCTCGAAAACTAATGTCTATTTCCAAACTTTACGGCTGGCGACAAAAAAGCAAATAAGATTAAAGTTGTTAAAACATTAGCGTCATCTTGGTAATACTGTGCTGTATAAATATTATACACTCTATGCTACTTAGTTAGTCTTCAAACAGTTTTGAAAATATAGGTAAACATTTGAAATACAAAACTTCATCATTCATTCGGCATCTCTGCAGAATGATCACCCATAACATTCTACAATGTTTGCTGGTCTTATCTTTCAATTACGTAAAAGCCCACTATAACATCTAGCTCAGTACATGAATAACAATCGAACAAAACGTCACAAACGCGTGACTATAATGACCTAATCGTCCCTGAAAGCTTTCAGGGTTGGTCCGTGCTTGTAAATTGGGTGAAATTTCGTAACTATCGCCACTATTTATAATTAGTTTAGGACATTAGCTATATTTGTGCGACCTTGCTGGTGTGACGGTGGAATGGTATGTTCACACCCTGCTTCACGGTCAGACGAGTTTACTATATTTGGCAGGTTCTGTTTTAATACAAGGTTTTTTTTATATAATAGCGTAAAGTAGGACTTATAGCCATCTGGACTAGTACCTACTATTAAAAAAACACATTCATATGAACAGCTTTGACTATCTACTATTTTGTACAAAGTATTACTTAGTATGAGGCTAGATGACGTTGTGAGGAGTTTACTTGTCTAGACTGAGTTTTAGAAATGCTATGCTAGGCCTAAGTAGTGATGCGAAAAGATAAATATTTAATGATCATATTTATTCACGGAATTGCGGATTAAATATTCTGTAGGTACACAATTTTTGGTGGTCGCTACACTTTGCTCTACATAGTTCGTAAAATTTCCACGTAGTGAGCTGGGTCAACCTTTTTAAGGTATTTTCTGTAATACTTTACGCCACTTAGGTATTTCATTCTAGCTCTTCCACCAAATCATGTTAAGGTCTTTGCCCTGAACAAAGACGCATACTTAGTACTTACTTATGCATATTGTATAGTTACTTGAACTTAATATTGACTCACGTGGCATTTCACGCTACTTAGACGAAGGACGCATTTATTAAGAATCATTTTAATAGGATTGGTTCCACAAAAATGGTGAAGGTTTTTTCACTTACATAGTAAGGTTTCGTTAGACTGTGGTCACAGTTTGGGCGACAAGCGGAAATAAAATCTGTTCTGTGTATGAAAGCCTATTTTGAAATATTATGTAACAATAAGAAGCGTTCAGAATATTGATAATTAGGTATATCTTGCATTCATTATCGCCTGACCTATATCTCCTACGTGTGAAAGTAATCTTCTAAAGTGTCATATTAGAATATGTCACTCTAATAAGTATTGTTCCTGCACAATAAATTCTACTAGGAACAGTATTCCCGACCGCTCGCGCGCTTGGTCTAAAATGAAAATACTTAGTTTTCTCTATATTGACAGTTTATTTCCCACTTACCCCTGTGTGTAGCGCCCCACGGGACCTTGACTCAGTTCGCGAGCCTCGTTCAATGCTACTTCACCGAATTTTGGACACAAAGACTTTTTGTACGAACGTGCGGTCAAGGGTGACGCTTTGTTTTATACTTGTGGGATGAAGTAAAGGATAGTTCTGACAAGGAAACTAAATAGTTTAACTTTATAAGAACATCTTATGTAAAAAGTTTTTATAAGGTTTCATTATTTTCCTAAATGATTGAAGCAAAATCACTCTTAAATAGGGCGTTAATTTGATAATAATGTATCAATGCTTAATATCAGACGGGTCGTAGTAATAAAAAGCAAACCTATACCCCTAACTTTTACTATAAAGTAGTTTTTTTTAGATATGGCTCAGTAAAATATTCTGGTCTTTTAGATTAGATTATGTTGTCGTCGCAGTAAAACTTATATGTTACTTTTCGTTGTTTTTATTAAATTTTATATCAATATTTTCTTCTTCTAAATATCTACGCACGTAAGTAATGATCTACAAAAAAAACAATTATAATAAATAACAATAACTTCTCAGTCAGTTAGTAACTAGTCTAAGGGTAACAAAATACTAGACAAAGCGCATTGAACTGTCTGACAACAAATGCGTGTAAATCTGTAACTAATTGTGTTCTAGACAGTACTGAAGGAATGACGTCAAAAGTAGCTAATATATATTATGCCTGAACAACATTTTAAATCTATTTTTAATACCTAATAGTATTTTGTGCTTGGCTGATGGTAAGCGATAAGTGAGATTGGTAAACGACATTTTTATGATCGAGAGTAACTAACTATATGCACATCATTATTAGCGCTTGCTTAGTGTGGGGCTAGATTGCACTTTGTGCAATGTCCCGGAATATTTATTTTATTTATACAATTAATTAAAAAAACATTAAATTTCATTCTCCCAAGAGTAAAATGGGGGCAGTTTCCGTAAGAATAATAAGTAAGTAAACACCATCTAAAGAAGTTATTTGAATTAATTTAACTTTATGACGGATATTAGAAAGCAACAAATATCCTTACAAAGTGCCCAATCACCGGATACGGCCTTCAGATTCACACATAAAATCAGAATCGCACCGACACAAGAGTCTTGCGACAGATCATTAGAATGTCTTTACATTAGTTTACATCCTCTATAATGACAGCTGATTTGTTTACCAGATAATAAGTAACTAGAGCCCAAGTAAAATAAATCTGCATGTGGATAAGACTGGAACTAAATAGTTCTATTAAATTCTCAAGGCAGAAAATTTTCACTTAGAGACGAAACTATGATTGTATTATTGGCAAATAATGTAATGGATTGCACTTGACCGTAATTCACCTGATGGTAAGCATTCATTACGGTCTAGGAAGGAATGTGCTTACCCAGTAAGAACCGATTCACTCTCGCTTTGAAGATCGCAAAAAATATAATGTAAAATTTTAGCGCTTTTCAAAACTTTGCCTGGTGTCTTTGATCTCAAATGAATCTATCGTACCTATAAGAATTGTATCTTTTTACATTCTAGTCCTACTTAGGTTCTGAAAATAACACCAATAATGTACTAATAGATTATTAGTATTTTGTTTTGTATATAATTAAATAAATTGTTACAATAAATAAATAAAACGCTTGATAAAAGTGCTGCCATCTTTCGTGGGTAGTTATTTTGCTGAGTCCAAGTGAACGGTACAATATTAGCTAGATTGGATGATGGTGATTTTCTAGGTGGTTATAAAGATATTCATCGAGTTTTTGTAATATGCGATTACAGCTTGTTATGTACTTATATGCGTCGATGTATGAAATTATCGGATCTACTAAGAGTGGCATATTTCACACATCACATGTCTACTCGATGGCTTTCAATAAGAAAGTATTGACTAAAGTAACTGATTTTAACATCTTTTATTTTGAATGATTCAGAATGAGCCCACTTCCTGCTTTCCTCAAGAACAGTTAATATGATTATAGAAGAAAAATATGGTTCTTTGCGAATTTTCGAAATCAATATTATAAAGACTATGACGATAAAAGTATTTATTACCTCAAAGTTTAAAAACTACCAAAGTAAACTCCCTCTTTTCTTGTCCCAAAACTAAAGTCTAAATTTACAATACTTCTATCACGACTCTGCAACAATTGCAAATCGATCATCTTGCTCGTCCGAGCGTGGTGCGACTGGTTGGCCTCTCACCCCAATTTACACTCACTACCGAGCAACTTGAGCGGAACACAGGTAGCTACTTTAGTAAGGTGGTTAGGAGGATTCTGAGCCATTTTATTATTAAAAGTTTCGTGAGACATTCTTATCAATATGTTACTTAGACCAAAGTTATTGCTCACCATCAGGCTTATGGTCAAGTGCAGTTAAAAAAACCAATACGGTTTTCAATCACGTGTAATTTCCCGTATGTTGTTCACGCGTCTCGGATGCAATGGCACCCATCGTCAGAACGTACGTTCTGGGACCGCGGCAGCGCGCAGACTTCTTCTTCGGCTTCTAATATTATTTTTAACCGACTTCCAAAAAAAGGAGGTTATCAATTCTTCTGAAAGTTTTTTTTTATCTGGTCTTCTTGATAGGTAAAGTGACTAACGTAATTCACTTACGGTAGTACTTCTGTTTTCTGTACTTACGGATAAAATGATACCTTCTACTGATCACCAATTATGAGTATTGTCGAGGGTTTATAAATAATTTTGAGACCCAAAACACATTAGGCATTTTTTTATTCAACTAGAGAGGCTCAAGCTTTAGATACTATAACTCGCCCGATATTATGCAACGTTATAATCTAGCACGCTTGCCTAGAAGAAACCGATACAAATGTAAATGTTATCGCTATTTTTTTTTTTTTTAGAATCGCTTTTCACTGGCTAAGAATGCTCCATCCTAAACCATATCGCTAATTGTTTAATTTAATGAATTGTTTTTCAAGTGGGCCTAAGAAAGTTTACTTAGTTGACAAGTTAACATGATCATGACATGATGTTGATATCCTATAAATATCTTGTATAGTTTATCAAAGTTTAGATTTTTTTATTTGGATACACCACTTACTATAAGTATGTATATTTAGCAGGTCATCATAGCGCGTCTGACAATCTTAAAAATCATACAGACCTGTTTAACAGATGTATCCCTGGATCCGATCTTGTTGGACAGCTCCTTGATGTCGTTCTGCAGCTCCAGGATCCTGGCCTCGTACTCCCCCTGCGTGGTGTCCAGCCGCCGCCGGAGCAGGTGCTTCTCTTGCTCCAACTCCTGGAAGGAAGGGAATACAGCTGGTTAGAAAATGAGAGAGAAAAAGAGATCAATCAGTCATCTGCTGGTAAGTTTTTTTTAATATAGTGCTGTCTCGTTATGGAACTCTGGAACACTGGACCTGGAATTGTTATCATTAGTGTAATTACTGTACGGTTCTAATAAGAATACATTTATCTTTTTACATATGTAAAAAATAACTTTATTTACATTAATAAAATATAAAAACAAGGGAAGAAAAACTAAACATACTACTTCTAACTACTACAAAAAGGGGCACTTAGAAAATCTTTAGAAAAGCCTAAAGATAATCTAAGTGCTCCAGCCCAAAAATACATTAATTTGAATTTGAACTCCTGGCCTGACTCCTTATATCCCATGACTACATGTCGCTACATAGCGATACCTCTCAGTCATGCGTTTGAAGCGAAGTGAGTGAATCGGTTTTCACTGGCTAAGAATGCTCCATCCTAAACCATCTCAGTCATGCGTTTGAAGCGAAGTGAGTGAATCGGTTTTCACTGGCTAAGAATGCTCCATCCTAAACCATCTCAGTCATGCGTTTGAAGCGAAGTGAGTGAATCAGTTTTCACTGGCTAAGAATGCTCCATCCTAAACCATCTCAGTCATGCGTTTGAAGCGAAGTGAGTGAATCAGTTTTCACTGGCTAAGAATGCTCCATCCTAAACCATCTCAGTCATGCGTTTGAAGCGAAGTGAGTGAATCAGTTTTCACTGGCTAAGAATGCTCCATCCTAAACCATCTCAGTCATGCGTTTGAAGCGAAGTGAGTGAATCGGTTTTCACTGGCTAAGAATGCTCCATCCTAAACCATCTCAGTCATGCGTTTGAAGCGAAGTGAGTGAATCAGTTTTCACTGGCTAAGAATGCTCCATCCTAAACCATCTCAGTCATGCGTTTGAAGCGAAGTGAGTGAATCAGTTTTCACTGGCTAAGAATGCTCCATCCTAAACCATCTCAGTCATGCGTTTGAAGCGAAGTGAGTGAATCGGTTTTCACTGGCTAAGAATGCTCCATCCTAAACCATCTCAGTCATGCGTTTGAAGCGAAGTGAGTGAATCAGTTTTCACTGGCTAAGAATGCTCCATCCTAAACCATCTCAGTCATGCGTTTGAAGCGAAGTGAGTGAATCGGTTTTCACTGGCTAAGAATGCTCCATCCTAAACCATCTCAGTCATGCGTTTGAAGCGAAGTGAGTGAATCAGTTTTCACTGGCTAAGAATGCTCCATCCTAAACCATCTCAGTCATGCGTTTGAAGCGAAGTGAGTGAATCAGTTTTCACTGGCTAAGAATGCTCCATCCTAAACCATCTCAGTCATGCGTTTGAAGCGAAGTGAGTGAATCGGTTTTCACTGACTAAGAATGCTCCATCCTAAACCATCTCAGTCATGCGTTTGAAGCGAAGTGAGTGAATCAGTTTTCACTGACTAAGAATGCTCCATCCTAAACCATCTCAGTCATGCGTTTGAAGCGAAGTGAGTAAATTGGTTTTCACTGGCTAAGAATGCTCCATCCTAAACCATCTCAGTCATGCGTTTGAAGCGAAGTGAGTGAATCGGTTTTCACTGACTAAGAATGCTCCATCCTAAACCATCTCAGTCATGCGTTTGAAGCGAAGTGAGTGAATCAGTTTTCACTGACTAAGAATGCTCCATCCTAAACCATCTCAGTCATGCGTTTGAAGCGAAGTGAGTAAATTGGTTTTCACTGGCTAAGAATGCTCCATCCTAAACCATCTCAGTCATGCGTTTGAAGCGAAGTGAGTGAATTGGTTTTCACTGGCTAAGAATGCTCCATCCTAAACCATCTCAGTCATGCGTTTGAAGCGAAGTGAGTGAATTGGTTTGCACTGGCTAAGAATGCTCCATCCTAAACCATCTCAGTCATGCGTTTGAAGCGAAGTGAGTGAATTGGTTTGCACTGGCTAAGAATGCTCCATTCTAAACAATACTGATGTTTTACTGAAATTAAATCAAAATGAAAAAGCCGATGGTTTTGTTTATGAACCTAATATCTCATTTTTATAAATAATAAATAGCCTCAAACTAAAAACAAATAATTGTCTAAAGATATTCTAAGGTACCTACTATTTCAGGAATATCTTAGCATAGCAACGAAGACATACGTATACATTATCATATATAAGTATAAAATATAACCAGTTTCAGTATGTTTGTAACTACAAAGACCACGACCAGGCTATGTTATCAAAACATTCAGGGTTACTATGATTGTAAAAACAAAGATAGTATGGTACAGACGCTGTACCATAATGTTATGTTTAGAGAATCTAATACCTATCGCGTTCTGTTACACCTGTGGGAATTTTTCACGTGATTTTCTAAACATTTATGTTGTTATTCCAACCCCAGTTGCAGCAATTTGTAAAGTATTTCAGTTTGTTGTTGATTGAGAAATATTTAAAATTTGTTCTCTACACAACGAAAAAGGCTTATCTAATCTATTGGCTAATCTTTGGCTTTACGATGCTTCTCACAAAAGACCTCAACGCGTGACTCTCTGCGAATATTTTTAACACTGTTATACTGTTATTTTAAACTAGCTTTTGCCCGCGGCTTTGCACGCATTATTGCATGTTGTTGCATTCTTCCTGAATCACTCTATCTATTAAGAAATCTGCATCAAAATCCGCTGTGCTGTTTTAAAAATCTAAGCATACATACAGTCGTAGGGACAGACCCGGGAAGCAACTTTACTTTGTACTTGTTATATATAGTGATTATGTTCAAACTATAGTGAATCTAAAGATATTTTGATAAGTGTTTGTTTTGTATAATCTACGTATGTATGTACTTAACAGTAAGTACATCACGGGAAGAAAGAAGTAAACCACCGCATGCTTTCTAATGCCTCGCTGTTAATTGCACGAGGTAGGATGGGAGGCAAAATGGCGGGCGGAAGTAGGTTCGCTTCCGGTGGAGACACAGCCTTTTTGCTGATACCACTCACAATTAGTAACGATTAATTAGTGATCAAGGTCGTTAAGTGGTTAAGTTTGGTGTTAATTATTATTGTTTTGTGAGATTTACTTTACAAGAGTAGTACTGTACTTAATGTACGAGTTTATGTAATTTTTTTCTTATATGGAAACAATACGTGAATATACAAAATTAATATTATCAAATTGTAATAGACACTTTCAAGACTACTACAGATCAACTGTGTGTAAACTACAGAATAAATAATTAAAAATACAAATATGTAAACCTATATAATTTCAAAAATCATCTCAAGCGTATTATTTTCAGGTTTACAGTTTCAACAGAAACCTCGGACCTATTAACTCATCGTTTACAGTCATATTTTTTTGTTATTCTTGCAAAAGTTATATATTAAGACTGAAACTAAACATTGAAAACCATATTTGTAATTTGAAATCCATGACATCACCTTTATTTTTATTGCTCAGACTATTTGCACAAATGTTCCTCCCTTTGACGTCGGTTATGACGAATATGCTTATTGTTCAATATATCATATTTAATCATTATTGAACCAGTCTGCAGAGGAACAATGATAGCTTTTTGCAATTAACTTCGCATTCAATTCCAAACAATAGAGACCAAGTCGTGCTAAATGTTGTTTTGTTTTCAAGAACGTTGTTGTCTGTGAATTTAATATTGTATGCGCTCTACGCGTATGCATTAAAACAAATAAAGTGATCTATTTCAAAAGTCACAATATTAAAACATTATAGATTGGCTACATTACACTCATTTCAGAAATGCAAGTACCTTTTCTTTGTCAATTACATTATTTTATCAAAATATTTCGGTGATAAGAAGGATAATACATAAAATTGTAGGTATATAATATGTTTATGTACCTATTGTACCCACTTAGCAATGAAGTTTTTATAACAAAATTCAATTTTGCAACAACACGATATCTTAAGAATACGATGATCACATAAAATGACTTCATATCTTATGCATCATCAAGGCAACACGTCATATTTTGAGCCTCAATATAAATTAATATAAGCTACAGTATAAAATCTAATAAGAGCTAATCTTTAGAAGTCATTATGCAAATAATAACCTACTTGTTCTGCATAATTAAACATACATAATAAACATATATATCGCGGCACTATTAGGTAAAACCTAACGCAAAGCTCTACAAAAATACTTTATTTCAACAAACTCAAATGTAATTAAAACTTTATATACATCTACTACCTATACAGTAATAAAAAAATAGTCAGATAATTGAGAACCTCCTCCGTTTTAAGTCGGTTAATATTATACAAAGACGTCACGATTTGAGCCAAAATAATTATAATTCCGCGGAGCTCGCCGCGTGGTGCGAAACCTCCCATGTGTCATAAAGACATGCTTGACATAAGCCTCTTACACCGCTTAATCTGCCTTGTATTAAGAAGAACACGTTTTGAAATGTGTGAGAACTAACTGGATTAGTTATAAGGTGTATTTAAGGTGCTGATTTAGGCAGTATGGCTTTGAAAAGGTTGCTTATAATATTTGTAAGGCGCACAAAATTTCTATGTAGGTATGTGTATACCTTGGGCCACAGTGCATTTTTGTTTAAGTGACCTAGTGGCGAAATTGACTGTATGTATTACAAAAATATTTACCTTAGTTCACAGTATGGTAAACATTTTACAGTCTAGGCACAGTATAATAAGTACAAGACCGTGGCCGAAAGGTTAGGCGTTCTGGCTGGTAATCAGAAATACGCAGGTTTGAATCCTGCACGACCGTAATTATTTTCGCTCATTTTCATAAAAAGTTTAAAATAAGAACATGGTCTAGGTTAGGACAAATGTGGCCAATTGGATACTTTGCGGTTGTGGGTCAGATTATAAAAAAAAACTTGTTATCATTTTTACTACGACTTTCTTTAACTTTTACTAGCCGCAACAACGTGCGAACAATTGTTTATTGTTGTCTAGGAAATGTGACAGTGAAAAATATGATTTAAAAACTACAATTACAATAACCATATAAGTCACCTCGCTTCCCTCGTAAACCAATTTACTTAAACAAGGCTCCATAAGTGAAGCGGAATTGGAAATTGCACTAGAATCATTCTGTCACAAGACAATGACATTTCTCCACTGCGACCCACATATACAGGGTTACTGGTATTAAATGAGCATATTAGGGTAACTATATCAAGTTCTATACATTATGTATTTTTAGATCATATAAATAGATCGCTTTTTCTTTTGTGAATTGTGATAAAATATCATTATATGGATGGCTTTAGATATTGTCCACTTATTATATGCAATGCAGTACCTATAACTTATTTGCAAGTAAACTTGTAAAGTATCACTTTTTAGTCGTAGGTATAACCATTATGTACTTTTGTTGATAGCCGCCTCTAATAACTAATGTATCTTACTTAGGCACTAAACATGAGAATAAATATTTTTTTTAGTTAACATATTGATAAAATGTCTCACGAAAGTTTTTACATACTTTTTTTATAAAAGCTTAATATTTTAATAGTTTGTACATAAGTTACCAATAACCTTGTATACATACATACGAGTACATACATGAGATCTGTCAACTTATGAGAAGCCCTGAACCGTGGTGGATCGGGGAAAGAATGCCAGCTTACTGCAAGTGGGGCGTTTTCACAATAGTATGTACTTTATTATGTATTCATATTCATATATTTTCATAAAACCAATTTACACATCAAATTAAAATAAAATACATATTTTATAGTCTTATGTCCATGTACGACTAGACTTGGACAGGTATAAAGGGCAAAGAGTTTATATATGAGGAAGTGGGTTTGATTACAGGGATCTCAATTATATATGATGAGTCGTATAAACCTGCTCTATCTTAGACCATAATTCATCAGGTAGTGTACGATATATAGAGAAAAAAACACCATTTTTTCTGACAATTGTATTGAATTAGGCGTTACTTTAGGGAAATTCATAACAGAAAGCAGATAACTAAGACTTAGGAAAAATATCTTGTGTTGTTTTTGTGTTGTGTCGCAGCAGCCCAACTATATATATTTTTCCAAAGTTTTAAATTTCTAACACATTTTTTTATTCCACTCCAAAACCACAAAATCTACATATATGGTAGCTTGTTTAGAGACAAGTTCTTCGTTTAGACACCTTCAGTTTGAGGTATAATTGATGTCAGTAACCAGTAGTGCCACAATCACAATGGCCGCCGTCTCGGTGTCCGTCTGCGCCAGCGCAGACCGCATATCACGATACGCGTGTGACTCACTCACGTCCTAACTCACTTTCACTCTCTATTATGTACCAGCTTGAATTATTTGTTATCATTTATACGACTATTTTATAGCTATTTAGGTCCTACCCTAGTCGCCACCAAAAATCTTGTATGTCTGCCTCTTAGTATTACTTCCATACAAAACATACACAGTAAACTATTACTAATATCAAAACGAAAAGAAAAGCTTTAGATTAACATGTTCAACTGTCTTAGAAAGTTATTCTTGTAAGGCCGGGATTGATCCAAAGAGCGTAGTCACAAGTTCGACATTTTCTTACCGGCTCTTTAAGTTTTTAAAAGAGCATCACAAAATATTGATAAAATTGAACAAATGCAACTTACATGATTTTTACGTGTTTTTTGTGGTAGTTAGAAATAAGTAGTATGTTTAGCTTTCTTACTTAGAAGAGCGTCCAAAAACTTCAGCATTTTGAAGTTCAAAGCCCTTTAAATGACTCGTATGTCATTATGCATTGTTAAAGCTCTGCTTTCTAAGCACATCCTTCTCAAAATGTGTCCTAAATACAGAGAAAGTATCTCTAATGTCGATTCAGATGAAACATTCTCTTTGCCGCTTGAAATTTAATACTATTATAAGTAAAAGTAATAGAAATTAGAGTTGTAACAAAAAAATAATAAAAGATTTGAAGGATTGTAGTGATATGGTAATACGATACTGAAATTGAAAAAGTTTCAGACTATTATAATGTCTTTGCTTCTGTGAATTGATATTTTAATTTCTGCCTGTGTAATCATTATACTTCTGATTTAGTTTTTTTGACCAATCATGTCTCAAATTGATAGCAATATTAGCCACGATCCAATACATTACTGATACGGTTAGGATAATTCTACTCTAATCCATTTCATCATTTAGTAATAACAAATTTACAAAGTATGACACCATAGATAACAGAAACAAAGTTCTGACACCAAACCCTCTGAGAGATAAACATTAAGAACCAATTAATAAAACCAATTTGAGTCTGGTTGTTTGTATGTATAATAAGTATGTATTTACAAAAGAAAAGTATATATTAAGTATTATATCCGTATCCGTACATTTATGAAAAAGACACCGCAACCTGTAAAACAAATACCTACAACCAGTCAGAACAAAGAATAGCAATCATCTCGGGCACTCCAATATTATAAAGGTACCTCTCGGAACAACAGAACTATAACCAAGAAACAAGTTAGTTATAAAAAACACTTACAACTCCCAGTACCGGTGGTCGCGGTGGGAGTTTCAGACCATAACCTTCCTTGCAACTCGAATTCTACACTTACTCTCCCTAAACAAATCAATCAAATAAACACGGAAAAAACTACGAAACAACACCTGAAAATATGTACTTATAATATCCGATCATTAAAAGCGAGTAACAGACTAATTGAACTAGAAAATGTACTTCAAAACATTAACTACGACGTTATAGGACTTTCTGAAGTAAAAATAAGCGGAGAGAAAATAATTGATAAAACAAAATACCTACTTATGTACAAGGGCGACAAGAAAGGACGCAACGGAGTGGGCTTTATAGTAGCTCCTCATTTGAAAAAATGTATTGTCGACTTTCGTACATTTTCAGATAGAGTTATTCGACTTGACCTGCAAATCAATAGTTCTAAACTATATATCATACAAATATATGCTCCTACAAATACAAATAAGACCACAGAAGCTGAGCTATATATTTTTTACCAGGACATACTAAAAGCCTTGATAGGGACAGGAAAAAACACGATCATAATGGGGGATTTTAATTCAAAAATTGGAACCCCATTACCAGAGGAAAAAGATGTATGTGGCCCGTATGGATATGGAGAACGAAACGCTAGAGGAGAAACCCTATTGAGTTTTTGTCAAGAATACAGATTTGCCATAGCTAACACATTGTTTAAAAAACGACTAAAGCGGAAATGGACTTGGCAATCTCCAGATGGACGTACGCGTAATGAAGTTGATTTTATAATAGTAAAGCAGAAACAAAAAGTGTCCAATCTGGAAGTCTTCTCTACAAAGTTTCCTACTGATCACAGACTCGTCAGAATGACGTATTGTTTTGATAATAGTTCGAAAAGTCGTAGTACAATCCGTCATAAAAATAGAAATTACTCGCCAATTGAAGAAGAGTCTTTAAAACACCTTATAACTCTACAATTACCAAATACGGACAGCAAAAATGTCAACAATCTATACAACTCTACAATCTCAGCAATCAAGTCTTGCATAACAAAACTACCACAAATTATGAATGATGAATCAGACCCAGAGATAATTACCCCGTATGTGAAAATTCTGATAGATGAAAGAGAAAAACTGAAAAACATATATCCGAGAACAAACACACAGAAAAACAGGCTTAAACACTTATACAAAAAGATAAGTAAAGCAATAAAAGAAAACAGAAACAAAATTAAACAAAATAGCCTAGAAATTGAACTAGAAAATCGGAGCTCTACAAAATATAGCAGGAAAAAATTCGATCACGACAAAGAGTGGATAAAAACAATAAAAAATGCGTCGAATGAAATAATTACAAATAGGAATAACATTTTGCAGATTGCAACAAAGTTTTATTCTAATCTGTACTCCAACCAAGACAAGGAGAGCACCTCTTACCACACAACTGAAGAAAACCAAGAGGCAATACCTCCTCTTCTGTACTCAGAGGTAGAGCGCGCTATTCGTCGATTAAAAAAGAATAAGGCCCCTGGTGAGGACGGAGTTACCAACGATACAATTCAGGCGATGCTAGAGCCACTGGTGATTCCATTAACAAGCTTATACAATCAAATTATAGAAACAGAAGAGATCCCGACAGACTGGGAATATTCGATTATTACTCTATTGTATAAAAAAGGTGATCCAAAATGTATGGATAACTACAGGCCCATAAGTCTGCTGCCCACACTCTACAAATTGTTTTCCTCGATTATACTACACCGAATCACAAGAGCGTTAGACGAGCAACAGCCCCGTGAACAGGCTGGCTTTAGATCAGGATACTCCACCGTAGACCATATGTTCACACTCATGCAATGTATAGAACGATGCAAAGAGTACAATAAAACTCTATATCTGGCATACGTCGACTATACAAAAGCTTTTGACTCATTATCACACAGTCAACTATGGATTAGTTTGGGAGAGCAAGGCATAAACAAAAAATACATATCGATACTGAAATCAATATACAATTGTTATAAAGCAAAAATAAGAACGGAAACCATTGGACCGCCATTTGATATTAAGAGAGGAGTAAAACAAGGGGATCCAGTGTCCCCAAAGCTGTTTTCAGCCATTCTAGAGTCCATGTTCCGCAAGCTAGATTGGTCCACGTACGGCTTGAATATAAACGGAGAGCGGCTCACACATTTACGTTTCGCAGATGATATTGTAATAATGGCTGAATCACCTACAATTCTAGAACAAATGATAAACACTTTGGATAGAGAGAGCAAGAAGATCGGCCTCTATATGAACTTGTCAAAGACAAAGGTAATGACAAACGGTATTCAGACCGCAATAAAACTGCAAGATACTATTATCGAGTATGTTAGTGAATACATCTACCTTGGGCGCATTATATCTTTCGAAAACGCAGACGTTAAGGAAATAGACAAAAGAATTGCCACAGCATGGAGGAAATACTGGGCTAATAAGGATATCTTTAAAAGTCGTATGCCTACATACTTGAAAAAACGGTTGATGGATAATACGATCCTTCCTTCTCTTCTATATGGGTGTCAAACATGGGCGCTGACACAAGACTCAGTCGATAAAATCGCTAAATTCCAAAGAGCGGCAGAGCGTTCCATGCTGGGACTTACTCTTATAGATAAGGTAAGGAACAAAGAGATACGACAGCGAACCAAGGTCTTAGACGCAGTAAAAATGATGTGTTGCTTGAAGTGGAAATGGGCGGGACACCTCGCCCGCTCTACCGACGGCAGATGGAGCGAGCGCATCGTGCACTGGTGCCCGCGGGACACCACGCGCACGCGCGGCCGACAGAAGAAGAGGTGGAGGGACGACATCGTGGAGGTGGCTGGAGTCACGTGGACCAGACTAGCCCAAGACCGCAATGCCTGGGCCAGCAAGGAAGAGGCCTTTACCCGCTTTTGGGTGCCCTGATACAAGAAAATACTATCAGTAATCAAGAACTCAACGTAATTTTTTAAATAAACTAAGTAACTAAGTATATGTAAAGAAATAATTGAATTCAGGAAATAAAGGCTATTTTATTTTATTTTATTTTATTTTATTTTATTTATTTTATTTATTATATCCGTTATCTAGTACCCACGACACAAGCGTTTGCTTAGTGTGAGGCTAGATGGCGCTGTGTGCAATGTCCCGAAATATTTTATTTCTTTAAAAATTATGCAAATAATAACCTACTTCTGCATAATCAAACAAACATAATTATCTATAGACGCCACGACCTATCGCGACTCTACTAATACCTATCGCGACTCTACTAATACCTATCGCGACTCTACTAATACTTATCGTGAATCTGCTAATGCTAAATAATAATAAAGCTCTAGACAGTAATCAATTTCAAAGTCGTCTTTACAAATGTCAAGGCCACAAAAGCGGAAACATTAATGTGACTAAGCTTTAAAATCAGTTCCCAGATCATGACCTCAAGTACCTAAGTTACTAATCTAATGACTAAGTCGTTTGTTAGCGCATTAGCAGTAAATACCATAAGGAATAGGCAGTCATTATACAGTCCGTTTGGGAAAACCTTTTCCGGATTAGTTTATTTTGTCTCATTCAGACTACGAATAAACAGTATCATTTAGGATTTAGGTTTCGTAACTAGCCCTAGTTTTTATCTTATACTTATCTTGGTACCGGAGGAAAAGGTACCGCAATTTGCTAATACTTTCCTTGCTACTCATAAACCAAACTTCATTCAAAACAGCAATATCCCTCTTAACATTTTAATAGTAACAAGCAGGTAGATATCAAACATTGTTTGTGTTAGTTTGTTGGTCAGTTCCTTCCTTCTACGCTACTTTTACCCCGAAACGTGAGTAAAGTCACAAGCATTCACTCACTACTATAAACTAATTTCTGTTACAAAGGCTTCGCAATGCCATCTCCTATCAGTTGACAATCAAGATGGTCCGCTCGCAGCATTGTTACCAAACTGCTGTTAGTAGTCGTCACGACAATGAGACTACGAGAGGATGTTGCATGCAGCCAATTCAATCTTACATTACGAATTTCGTGACTCAACTAGTATATAGCGGTTAATGGATCCACATAAAACTGCGATGGACTGGTCTTAGACGACCACCGAGAAGATTGAAGGCAACATCTTTTATTAAGACGACATCGAAAAGATGAGAGAGAAAATGAGAAACAACACCTAGGCAAGAGTAAGTAGAATTGGCATAAGAATGAGGAGACCTTTGCCCTGCAAAGAGTTTTATAAGCTGACGATGATGATGACATATTGTCATGCAAACCAAATTCAACTACGGCGACCGCATCGTTGAAGCGTAGTTGGCACGATCTGTTGTGGCCAATTTTAGGTGTTTTTTATAAGTAAAAAACTTTTAGTTAATTGATATTATTAAGTTATGCTTCAAACAAACTTAAAACCGTATCACAAACTATACATGGCAAAAAACGTTCCAGAGCCTTATGCTTCATTTGATATCCGTCTACCGATAGCACTAATCTAAGCTACTCATTATTTTGGAGAGAAAGTAAGGCTTGTATGTTCTTGTACAATGTCGATGACTTAATGGAAGGCTTTTGTCGTGTGTTGATGCCTCTGAGAAATAGTTGGTACTTATTTTAAACGCAGAATACACTTAGTCTAGTTAATGTTAATGTATTTTATCGTAGGACACTAACTACATTTCATTTCAAATTTACTAAATTTAAATGTAAACATTAATATTTAAATAAATATGCAGTTTAAAACTAGCTTGTGGTGGTGGTGAATATACCTAAGTAAATGTATAAAGTTGCCATGTCGCACGGTCCACCGATGGTCGATGGAGTGAAAGAATACTTCACTGGTACCCGGCGGAAGATCAAAGATCCAGAGGTAGACCACGAAGACGGTGGCGAGACGAAGTTTGTTGAGGCAGCGGGCAGTACCTGGACAAGACAAGCACACGACCGAAAACACTGGCAGCGCATGGAGGAGGCCTATGCTCAAATTTGGGTGCCCAATAAAACATCAAGAGAAAGTGTAATTTAATATTAATTAATAATGCTTTACTAACCTAGAACCAATAACTCCAGAATGTTATTTAAGTTGGGAAATAAATGGCTTTATTTATTTATTTATTTAAATGTATAAAGTGTACTTAAAAAGATGGAAGTGCAAATATGTACGAGTATGGATAGGACTTTGTGCTTGGTCGGATAAAAAACGACACTGGTCGCTTTTACGTCCTTAAAATACATACATGTACAGAAATCCGATGACTTTGATTTTTTGTTTTCCGAATACTTACCGAAAAAAGATTAATATACAGAGTCTTAGAAAAACAAAGAAGAAAATAAAAATGAATAAATTTATTTACAGAAGTTATTGTCTCTATTCCTACTGAATAATAAAAAACAAATCATAAATTAACAATAAGTTTCCTCAGCAGGCGGAAGACGAGGCGGAAAGAGGAAACCCTTAATGATATCATGTATTCTCATCGCTCCAGCTTCATCCATGAAGGTCACAAATCATGCCGGTTCCGTAAGTTCGCATGAGAGTGGCCAACTCTGGTGTCGAGAGTTTTCAAAACGCCCTAAGGACCTATGTCATGGCTTAACGACTGCCATTGTATGATTAACAAGGTAGTTTTTTTTTTACTAACACGGGTTTGCACTTGACCATAGTTTTTATTTGGCGTTTATGTATATACTAAATTTGCTTACGCTTGACCATATCAACAAGCATGGCTGATATACCTATCAACAAGAATACCTTTTTTTTTTTTTTTTCGTGGAGGAAATGCATTTTGCTGGCGGCGGGGTATGTCGGGCTATCAACAAGTATACCTATCAATGGAGTGAGAAAATATGTCATTTTTATTATTGAGATTTGTAACGTTTATTCTATTTAAAATTGTAACTAATTAAAATTTCGATACACAAACTTTAACAACGTCTAGACATAAGCGCTTTTATTTTGTGTTATAAGATTATTCTCATACGTCTCTTAACACGTTGAAAGACTGCAGTATAAATACTATAATAGTTTAAAGTTAGTTTTAGTTTACAGTTTTATGTATGTTTAAAATCTCTCACACTTCTTGTACTAAAACCTCTCGTACAGTCATCCATTAACTTTCTTCACGGCAGCGAAATTGCCCGCGAAGCAATCTTGTACGCGTAATTATACTGTGACAGATGACAGTTATACTGGCTTACATTGAAATAAAATAAATAAAAGAAGCCATTTGTTTCAGACTTAACTCCTAATTGCTAAAACTAATTTGGAAATCGCTTAGGAATCGTTAAGATGAACAATAAATGACAAGATTGAATTTTAATTTAAAACGGAAGACATGAGTTATTTTGCTTACACTGTGTCTGTGTTTTACTGTGTCATTTGATCAATTAGCTCACCAATAGGTCACCTGAAGCGATATCCGTTTTAACAAACACTATGCGTTTAAGGCTTAAGGAGAAGCACGGATACTACTACTACTCAGGTGAAGCAACCTAAACCCACCGTTAGGCGCTTGGTTGATTTTAAATTAAAAGTGATAGCTAGCCAGAATTAACATTTAATAATTAGGTACATGCCTGGTGATGACATAAATTCAAATTAGAGCAAAAAAAAAACATGGCTGAATCTTCAAAAAAAACAACCAATTCTTTTACGATTCTGGCCAATGGTTCTGTATTTCTTATAGCGTTTCAATTTTAACAATAACTTTCCAAACTTCATCTAGACCATAACAAAGCCATCTCAACATGACCGTGCGTTCATTATGACTAACTCTGTACTACAACACTAACTGTTATAATCTACTATACACCCAGCTTAGTTGTGACTTAATCACTGTTAGATGATGACATATATTGATGATAGAGGAAGATGTCTATTTTTGACATGCTATCGATGCTTATTGTGAATTAAGTTGCTTGTAATACTTAGTTTTAGTCATTACTATTGTAATAGGATATTAAATGTGCTTAATTGCTGTCTTTGTTGGCATGCAATGTTCAATTATTATTGCAGAGATAATGATATCTACAATATTGTAAATAATCACTAAGAAAACGCTATAAATCACTATGAACAAAACTAAACGTATTCATTGCCTGTTATCTGCGTTAATCTAAATTTCAAAGCCAAATCTTTGCTTCTTAATTCTTAAATTTAAATAAAAACCATTAAATTCAAATTAAAATAAAAACTTTGAAGTGCCTTTTGGGGCTCGTAACAATACTTTAGATCATCTTTTTATCGAATGTGAGTGGCCAACTTCGGTGTCCAGACTTTATCAAGCCGCCCTAAGGGCCTCTGACATGGCTTTACGACTGCTGTACTAGACAAACTGCCGGGACCTACAATTTAACGTGTCATCCGACCCACGGAAGCGCCCAAAATGGAATGCCACTTTTCGGTCACCCAGGATTGACCGCGTCGACCTTTGCTTAACATTGGTAATCGCATGCGATTGCCTTCGCTAGCTGAGCTACTATACTTTTGATAAATCGTAACAGTTGTAGATTCATAGATCTACTTATTATCCAAGTTGCACCATTAAATGTCTATTTATAACTTCCGCAATGTTTTACAAGATTTAGCATGTAACACTCAAAGTAACAGATTCACATGAATTCTTTACAAGAAACGCTGCAATTATTGAGGTTGAAAGTTGACTAATGAGAGTTTCAAGGAAAACGTATCATGTGAGAATCGACAGCTTTGTAATGTTTTTACGTAATTTGAGAACAGTTCAGAAGTTGAAACATTATGCGAGAAATATTTGCTGTACCACAGGCTGTACCTACATATGTGTTGCATACGCTGATGCATTTAAAATACAGATATAAGTAAACAATTACCCAAGAATAATACATTTGGAGAACCTGTACATATAATATTTATATTCTTTTGCCCGAATGTAGGTGGAGACGTTTTCGGACGAATGAAAATTATTTATCTATTTTTTTCTGTCTTGTCCTTCTGTATATAAGTCGGAAAGTTGTAACCAATATAAAAATACTAGTCCTCTTAATGTACGGTTTGTTACGCTGCTTCTAACATTTCAAGTCTGTTATAACTACAGCAATTCTACCACAATCACGTATTAGTGGAGGCAAATTGACCGCCTTTTTAGGCACAATTAAAATGTATACGGCGGCAATATTGCGAAACCTAATCGTGCGCTCGCGCAATGACATTCATACTTACAATGTTATGTGTAAGTATTGTTAGCGGCAAGGTTTTTCTAGAATACATTGTTATTAGTTGTAGTGTTTTACATACGTTATTTCTGCAGGCAAAACTCTAGAAATAAGATTCTAATCAGATGTAAGTTACAAAATAAGGATTTTGGCAAACTACAAAGGACTATTTTATCCACTATCTGTCCGCTAAGCTAATATACCTATATAATTGGGCAGCTGTGGTAATGACAAACATATTCATTGAACTTATCCGATGCGTTATTTTAGTGGTCAAAATATGACTAAACTATCGATCTTTAGCACACTTTCATTTACTTTTTGCAGGTTTTAAACATTGTAACTTGTTAAATTTAAAAACATACTCGTACAAAAATCACCAGATAGCTTACGCACACGGCTCCAAGTTACAACTAACGTAATTACTTTAACTTGAGCATGGAATAATTTAATTGTGACTCGAGAAAGTAGTGTAACCGATGTAAGTAGCGATAGTGTCTAATGGGAACACTTGATGAATGATATGTATCGTTACATTAATGAAAGTGCGAATTTACTTACTGAATTGGTCAGCAAAATACTTATATAAAAAAATACTTATATGTACATTAAAAGTAACATAGTAAAAAAACAACAAAAGTCTTACTTTTTACACATCTATGGACAAGCTCCATATTCCTATTTATTTTCGATTTAAATGCCGGTTAAGAATTTCACAAAACGCCTATATTATGTAGTTTTAATTTTTAAGACAGCACCAAGTACTTACTACTTACTATATTTGACTATTTATAACGCTGACCAAAAATCAAAGGCTAACGTTTGATTTACTGATTTGGAATGCTTCTCGATCCTTGTAATAGCTGACCAAATAACTGTTCCCGTGAAACATTGTCGAATGATAGTATCGTACATTTAGAATGTTTGCACAAACAATGATCTCGATGCTTGTCTATGCAAAGTTAGTTGCCTTTTGTTCTGAGACTCACTTGGTTTGGTGCTTACTTGGATGTACTTCACTTAGATTAATTTATGTTTCCGCAAAGTGTGTGTTAAACATAATAGTATCTTGCTAACTAATCGCGTAGGTAATTAAACAAAAGCCTTATAAGATACTAAGGGATACGTGACTATTTGTAAATTAGCGATATATCGATACTTATCGAGCTTGTGTAGATGCAAATTCGACTCCTAAATGAGCCTTTCATTTGTTGGCTTTTAACTTTTCTTACGCTACACCATTTTTACATGCGTTATTTATTGAAAAAAAGAACAAATATAACGTTTTGTAAATATATAACAGTTCACGCTCTCAATATGACTTCACAGTAACCCCCTTTGTATAAATAAAGCGATTGAAGAAACATAAAATTGACCAAATTCCACCTCATTACAATGCTTGCAGCATTGTCTCATTCTGCTTCATTTTGTAACCCATACACAAAACAACTGCATAATGATGATTCACGAATGCTGTAATCGAAAATCTTCAAAAGAATGATGTAAAATGAGTATTTTCCCATCGCCTACTAACAACCTTGCCTTACATCGAGTCTGGCCCACGCAGTCTTTTGGCAAACATGTATCATTGCAATAGCATTGTTATTATATTATGTGACTTTGTTATAAATACACTGAGAGATAGTGGAATATGATATGACTCTGTTCAAGGCTACTGTAAATATTTTTGACAGTTTCTAGAAGAAAGCTAAATAACTTTAAGCAAAAAGCTATTTCATTCTATTCTATTCTATTCTAATAAGTCATTTCAGGTTTCGATTATTAACGGAAACTATTCCAGGAAAGGGAAATAAAGGCTATTTTTATTTTTTATATATTTTTATTTATTCCAGGTTACAATTTGGTTGATCGTTTTTTCGAAATTGTGAAATCTAACTGTTGTGTTTTATTGTTGGTAGAAATAAAATACGACAGTTAAATTTTCTGTGAATTTTACTTTCTGCCAATATACTTCTGAGATGATTCTATCGTTCAAGCTTCTTACTAATTAGACACTGAAAACGATTTTTTTTGTGCGGCAGTTTTGAAATATCTAGGAAAAACTTTGTCAAAGTATTCTTTAAACATTTCCTAACTGCCAACCTGACTAATAAAAAACAACCTAGTTAGTACTGAAATTCACAGAACTAGCACAATACCTGAAAACAAAGGCCACCAACGACCTTGCCACATTAAGCAGCTACAAGAACTACCCACACGGCAATGTTGCCATTTAGATGTAGTTCAGACAAGAATGAATCACTGTGATATAACCCCAAATACTGCGTAGAACAATGACGTATTGCAACATTTGGAAGCGTGTTACTCGCTTGTATCTATCTACTGGTATAACAAATTCGTGACGTTCTGATTCCGTGTTTTGTGCATTAATGTGCCACAAGTGAGCTCATAAGATTTTACTGGATAGTGAAGAGAGAGATAAAGAGAGTGCAATAAAAAAATACAGACACGTGAATGCTCAATTATCTACACATGGCCTCTATGGTGTAGCCATCTGAAATAAATTTGTTAAAGAAAAGTAGCAATTTTCCAGGACTACCTTATGTACTAGCCTTAACTAAAGGCATTAATTTAATGTAGGTATCTTTTAACTCAAATTTCTGGGGTCAGTTCCCGATGCAATTGATTTAGTTCGACTCAACCTGGATCCGTTTTTATACAGCTAAGATTTTCATCCAGCCCTAACAAGATAGTATATATATTCGGTAGGATTAACCGGGTGTCAGATCAATAAAATAAAATTTAAATACCAGAGTGATATAACAAAAGTTTCCATTAGAAAACAGTATCGTAAGCCTGTAGGTGACCCTAATACAGTTCGTGTTTAACAACAATACGGAAATCGATTACACTTGCGCAGTTTCAGCTTTATAGTAGGTACGTCTTAATCCATCGTTGGGTTAAAAATATATCGCTCTAAATAGTACAAACTCACGAAACCAGGCTATTTAGTTTTTTTTTTGTAGGAGGAAGATTTCAGGATCACATATTACCTGAAACAAGTAAAAAGGTTTCATTAAAACAAAGGGTATTTGATAGGTATAGATAAATCATACAATACATAATAAGGAAATTCATCTTAAATTCTACTTATATTGACTAAAACTTTCACGATCTTTAGTCAAAATGAGTAAAAGTTTGATAAATAGCTTATAGAATAAAGAAACAGTTGTTTTTTTATTATAATTAACCACATCATGAAGTTTATATTTTGTTAACCACTCTAAAAATTAAATCAATAAATAGGAAACATGTATAAAACAATCAAAGCCCTAAAAACAAAAGGCAACCTTGTTTAACCAAACTAGCAACAAAGAACATGAATGGATAGGTAATTGCAGAACAACGACTCGATACAAAATAGACTCATCTTATTATGGTAAGTCATTCGTCAATTGAAGTGGGTGGCTACTAGATTGGTGAGCAAGATATTGATTAATTGGCTTGGATTAACAGCACTGAAGATGACCAGCATGTTTTAAGACAACTTTTCGTTCAAATCCACGTCATTGGTTGATCAATACAAATATCACGTGATTTGTCTGCATGCTGATTCGCCAGCCGAGAAATAGGTTGCTTATTAGTCCCGCATATGGCTGTGGATCAATTATTTTTATTTATACTTTTTCTCGTTGGTTTTGAACAAATATTATTGACTAATGTACATGGTACCAGTACCTGGACAAAGCTGGCGCAAGACCGACGAAACTGGCAGCGCTTGGAGGAGGCCTTCACCCTTATTTGGGTGCCCAATAAAAATCTGAACAATACTTCATTATTTAATATTAAAAATGTATTACTAAGGTAAACCCCATAACCACAAAATGTTACTTAAGTTACTGGGAATAAATGGCTTTATTTATTTATTTTTTATTTACTGTACATGGCTGATTTGCTCAAAACTATTATATTATTATTAGCGGAGTGTACTAAGTTAGGGATCATGAGATTATTTTATCTATTGCAGAACGATATTCAGCTTTATCTGCTCAGACTAAGTGAGGGTTAAGTAATAAACGTGGAAACAGTAACTTAGCTTACGTTACCTGCGTCAAATTGGTAGGTAGAGACTTGGCTGTACAAATATGCGGTACGGGAAATACGGTAAATATTGGTTAGAACCTTAGAACAGCAAAAAAACTTATTTAGAATTCTTTATAGGTTTGGATGTCAAAGAATTTTATTAAAAGAAATATTGAATAAATAACCTTAACTTGATCTAGTTTTTATAGACTGCATGGAAAAAAGTATTACATGGTTCTAAAATCAGATAGAACTAATAACTGAACGCTAGAATACTTTGATAGTAATTAAAAAGTAGGAATTAATAACAAATAGTCAATGATCTCTTCCAGGCAAAAATTGAACGCCATGGAACAAATCGCTAAAAGATCTGAAGGTTCAAAGTAGAAAGATTATAAAATACACTTATACTAAAGATGCAAAAACTCAAGAAATACACAACAAATAAAAATTTAATTTCATAAAACCGCACACGTAGCATACAATACGTGTTCAAAATCACGGTCAAGTGATAAGGTTATCGCGGAAACAATACGAAACAGCGGAGTGGGAACATAACAGCTGATGGTTCATGAAACTTTGCTGATAGAGACGTAAGGAACAACGAAGGTTTTTGTTGTTTAGTTCTTATTCTTGGCTGTTTTTTGTTTAGTTTTTTAAAGGTTTTAATTTTATTACTGAGACTGGGTTTTAATTTTATTACATTTTTGGTTAAAAAGTGGTCTTTTAAAAAAAGACAATTCTAAGAAACAATTGGGCAACTAAAGCGCAAAATAGGGAGGAGGCATATATCCTACAGTAGGCACAATAAAACGATAACGATATTAATTAAATGCTAGGAATACTTGGTGCCTAGTTATAAAATAGCGTGTCATCAATCCAAGGTTCTGTTTATGATACACACAACTTTGATCCACATACATTTTCTAAATGTTCAAGGGTTTTTATAACAGATTATATTCAAATCACCTTTACAGCGCAGTGTATATCATTTTCAAAAACAACTCACAAACATATCAACAATTAATGTCACTTTTATCTTTCCCCTTTCTTTTACAGACCTATACCATCCATACAAAACAACAGAGCACCTAGGAGACCTCCCTGCCTTACCTAAGCCGTCACCCTCAATTAGCCACGACCGTTGAAGCATAAACTGTTCCTTACATAATATTAGTCACAATGTGCATAATTATAGTAACGCCAGTGCATGGGGCGTGCACTGTGTAGGGCAACTATGTACCGGCTGGAGTAATGATTGAGTTCGAGGATGCTATAACACTGTTACGTAGGTTTAAAGTTGAATCCTATCGTTTGCATGTAAAATAAAAATTGTAAGAAAAGCATAAAATTTCATATTTTTTATTACTTACTATATTATGCTTCAAACAACGTACCCTGGATTGGATCTCCTGGTGCAAAGGTGCCAATCGCGCTCGCCGTGTTACCGCGTTAAGCCGCGTTGGCCAAGCTTTGCATAAAGAACGATGATAAGAGCAAGATTTAATCGTAAATAACAAATTAAACAAAAAATAAAATATATATATATATATATATATTCAGATCCTACATAATATTATGTGTATGATAGTTTCCTATCATTTATGTTTAGATATTTCCTTTTCAAAGAGCATGATTCCCACGACACAGGGTAACCTAGTGTGGGGATCACAGTCAACATCATTTACCCATTTTTTATATACCCTGTCTGATCCAATTTTCTTTAAGTACAAATGATGTATACTAATCTAAGGATTTTTGTGTGAATAAAGTAAATTATTATTATTATTATTATTAAACAAATTGAAAGTATTATTTAGGCTTTTGATAAGTAATGTTTATGAATAAATAAATAGTCATCGGCACATAAAAACTTCTTTTCCTTTATCTTTTTATTGTATCACATAAATAGAATAGTATACTTTTGGGATCTTCAAAAGTTACTTGCCTTGCCTACGTTGCCTGTTGCTGTTGTTCTGCCTAAATCTAAGAGCCTATATAATTTACCGACAAAGCTACTACTTTCCGTTGCAAAGAATTTATAAACACCTTTCATTAAAGTACAAAAACTTGTACATGTGGATGTTTGAAATGGCGTCAGAAAGAACGAAGAAGCGATTATATAGAAACCTGCAATTATTGTGGAAGCAGACATGCTTTCCATCCGGCGGTTAGGGCCCGTACTTACTTGGATAGAATTTGGACGAGTGCTCTTATATGTTGCTATTATGCTTATATAATGTATTAGTTTGATTACGTTTGAATATAGATATCAATTGACCATATAACTTCTAAGTACTTGTACATACATTATATCAATAAACACCTTGATTTAATAAATAAATTCTAAATAGAAAGAAATTAAATGAGAATGTTATTCCAAAATCAATAATATCTAATTGTTGGCAGAAGTTTATAATAATAATAACAATAATAACTTTTTATTGCAGACACTGAGATCCATATCACACACAATCATAAACAGAGAATATATACAATATTATATAGATAGGTACATTTTAAGTTGCAATTGCTACCCATCGTTCATATGTAGCAGACAGCAGCTGCCGGTCCATAAGGCTTCTGACAATCTTATTTTTACACGTATCAATTCTGAAAACGAAGTAATGGAAAACGTTTATAAAAAGGTAATCAATATGAGTAAAAGCTAAGAGCCCTGAGGGACATGTGATGAGAAGCGTTTCATAAAAGTAAATATGGATACTTCCCGATTCCTGTGGGACGCTTGATTTCGGATTGAATGGATATGGATTAAAATACATACATACAGGCTGTAGTCAAACGAAAACCTATCGCCCATAAAAATAAAATAAAAAAGAAACAATATAATCAGGCATTTGAAATTCATTTTCATCACACATAAACTTAAATTTCACTTCGGTACACAACAAACTTTCGCTCAATATTCGTATCATAGCTGATTATATTTCAAATTTACTAATTAATAAATAAATAAATAAATATTTCATGACATATCACACAGCGCCATCTAGCCCCATACTAAGCTTACGCTTGTATCAAGGGTACTAGATAACGGATATAATACATATACCTATACTTTTTCTTTTTCTTTTGTAAATACATACTTATTATACATAGAAACGACCAGACTCAACACAAATAATTACAAATTTTAATATTCATAATTACTTGTGCCATGCGGGAATCGAACCCGCACCCCTAGATTAGAAGGCAGAGCCACTACCAACTAAGCTAACGGAGCAAAATTTAAACGACAATTCAAATAAACATCTATAAATACAGCCCGAAATTAAATTACTATTATTGGACGGCTTCCTGCAATCTAATGGATCATTAGATTGGGTTTATCGACGAATGATTACCCATTAAACAATTATCTGTGCTCACTTTACCTTGAGAAACCATAAAGTTAATGCTTGTTATTAGATAATAATTGTTTGAGCAAGCTTCTTAAAGCAAAGTAATAAGAGGTCAATCTCTTGTGTTCATCATTGAATAATATTAAAATAAAATATATTAATTTATAAAAATAAATTAATTATTATTGTAATATATGACGTACCTGTTGTAGCGCAATGTTATAAGGTCAATAAATATCTTTGAATCTTTGAATCATTATATTATGTTCATTGGTTTTATTAAGATGGTGTAACTTGTTTTGAATAAATTAAAAAAAAAAACATTTTACTATTCAATGTATAATTATCTAGTACAAAGCTATGTTCTCTTTGCAGCGCTTTTCCTTTGGGTTTAAGTTATTATTTTTAAGTTTGTAAATCAATTTACGTACGCCAAAAAATAGTTTTTAAATCCATATAAGGCATTGTATAATCATTGCAGTATTCATTATTTTTTTATTAAATTTCCATTGGCAACGCATAGAAATAATTTAATTAAATCTTTCATACAAAGAATTCGATAGTCATTCATTAAGTCCACACCGAATCAATTGTGCGTCTTTTTGCTCTTTCTCGGCAAATTTTCCGATTGCGCCATACATTGTGTAATCGGTGTCGGGTTACGGAACTAACGTGTATATTTCTACGTGAACAGATTGTACTGGGCTGGGTACTAGGATAGAAGAGCCTTAAAATCGAATATAATAATAGACATTGGTATTATTTTTAGGACCTGAAATCTCACAGTCCCTTAAATAAAATCCGATAAAAGTCTAGTATCTACTATCTACTCAAGTGGAAGATGTTGTAAGTTGAAAATTTTTTGTTTTACTAAGTTTGTTATTCAATTGAATATTTTCTTTTAGGCTCTATCCTAGTATCTAAGTTTTAAATAGAATCCTTGATGTAATGTTTAGAGCTAAGACTGCTTCATATTTTTATGTATTTTCAAAATATATTTGGATTGATTTTGTCTTATATCCCTGTATTATACGCGTAAGGTAAGTAAGTAAGGGTATAAGTAGATTATATTACAGAATGCGCAAGCCTGAGATAGAGATGGTCTGTGGTCATGTGGTGATGTAGCCGCGATGACAATCAGTTAACTAAATATATTAACATGATGAAATTTAGGTTTCTTGCTAAGTTTATTTTTTGACTTAAATTTTAATGTAAGTAAAAGCCGGTTAATAATACCTAAATTTAGTTCAATTATTTGTGCCAGAAGCCACTTTATTTTCCCATGCGAACAAACTATAGGGCATTTTCTCCATTAACCTCCATACTATGTCACACCGTTACTTAACCAAGCTTAACATTTGATATACGAGCGCTTCCGTGAGTCGACTGACATTATAATTATAACATTTATAACAAATAAACCAGACTTATGTACTCTAGATTATTTATACGTTTCAAGGCTCATTTTGATAAACAAAAAAGCTATTGGGGTCTCTTATCTAATACATTAGAAAAATAACCTAACAATTTATTACTAAGCATAGGTAGATAGATTGCCAAAGATTTAGGTCAAATCCTATAATTATACAATCAGGTTCAGAAACCAGTTAGGAATGCAGAATCTATATAGTACTTGTACAAGCCCTAACTTGGGAACTAAGATCGCCTTTTACAATTCTACTTATAAAGGCTATAGACCGGATGTTAACTATGAAGCTTACATCTATAGATAGTTTAATATTTAATCGTTTTACTGAATTCTTTCTTTATCTCTCTTCGAGTAGTATTCCCGATAACTATCGAGACTCTAACACAGTAGTTTAACTTTGCCGCGGCAGAAGCTACTAAGCCCTGCTACACAGGATTCTAGGATACCTAATGTAGGCACCAGTTAACCCTACCACACCCTACATTGAAACCTTGTACGGAAGACGGGGAAAACGTTTTGTGGATTCGTACATAACATACAATAACTTTTTACGTAAATTAATAATCTAATCACTACCCACAACATAAGAGTTTGTTAAATATGGGGCTAGATAGCTATGTATGTAGATATTCCCTAAATATTTACTCGTTTAATTATATTCGGTTGCGATTCCCGCATGACACAAGTATTTATGTACTTTAAAAATTTATAATTACGTGTGTTGAGTCTGGTCGTTTGTATGTACTATAATAAGTATGTATTTACAAAAGAAAAGTATATAAGTATTATATCCGTTATCTAGTACCCGCGACACAAGCGTTTGCTTAGTGTGGGGCTAGATGGCGCTGTGTGCAATGTCCCGGAATATTTATTTATTTATTTATTATTTATATCAATGACCAAAACCGCGTCAATATTAAGTATTACCACACCTAAAGCCAGCATAGAGCACTGCAAACAGCAATATAAGTACTAGTATACAGGTGGTAACCTACTTTTCAATGAAATTGTTAGCCTGCATGTAATTATCAGCATGAATCATAACATTCTAAGGTTCACAAACTGTATTTGTAACTGAGTTTAGCTACTGAGCTAAATATTACGTGTAATATTTCTATAGGTCTTTGTACTACATATAAATTTTTATAAAGGGTAGATTTACGTTTGACCACAATGAGAATGGTTTTATGGTCTGTCTTGGTTATATATGGTTGGTTGTATATATGTACTTAGAACTCAGATATACCTACACCATAAACATAGATACAAAAAAGTGTACTATCTATGTACTCGTAGGTATACTAGGCTGAGTATTTTTATTAAAAAATATTATTATTACCCACACTCATTTCAAGACCTTCATTTTTAATATCACTATTTATGCAGAAAAGGTTACAAACGTTAAATGACTGTTTCTAATCAACTAATTCCTTATACCTTCTGTAATTCAATAAAATTGAGCTCGTCAAAAACATGCATTGTCTTGGAATAAAATTTCAAAAACTCCGCAATTTTGCTGTCATCGCTACACTTTCGCTGTTCCACATTTACGTTATTGTCTTGTCAGAGATTCTCACAACCTTAGCGTAATCTAGTTATTTAATTAAGGCTCTATTTTATAGGCAATAAAGTTGAAAATAAAGTGCAATATCGCGAAGTTCTCGGTCATGTTTCGTTGCGTCAGTTGCATTCTTTGTGTATCAAGACCATTGTTTAATAGGACGATAAGTTTATAAAAAAATGACTTTATAGAAATATTTGTAAAACAACCACAATACGGATAAAATTCAAATACTTTTGGCATTAAATCCAAAAGATTACACTGATATTATTTTTTGATAAGCTTTGGATCTCAGTTTTATTTTGAATTCAAGGTAATTATTCTTAATATATTGGACTTGTTTAACCTAAAACCAGCACTAAAACATCTTATTCGAAAAGCTATATTAAATCTGAAACCACTCCAAAATATAATCATTTCTATGTAAGCAGCTATTTTCCTTGAAATACTTAACTAATGTATACGCCGAATTTACGAATACATACTATATATGATTAATACCCGCCGTCATAAAAGTGGCGTGTTTTCCACCATTCTCTGAGTTTATTCCACCTTCATAATAGTAAAGGCATTTACGAATAGTTGATGTCATAGAAACGTAACTGAGGGAAAACAGTAATTCCACATGATAGTCAACCTTGACAGGGCTTGACCATTTAGCGACCAATTGCAACCTATCATACGGCAGCTATCGGCTATTTCCAGTATCGTAACCAATCACAAGCAAGCTTTAAGTGCGAGTGGTATGAAGCAGACAAATGAATAATGGAAGTATTTTCGACGCTTCATTTGTAAGGAGTTACAATGCTATAGTGTCAATTTATTCATAGCTCCACCTTCATAATTATAGAAGTGTATATTATTATAGGTCAAATGGCCAGTGTTGTATAACGGGTAAATGCCAACACATTTCTAATTAAAACGCTTAAATGGAGCAAAATGTCAGCCCTTCACTTGGTGTCACTTCCCTTGTTATTATACTCGTACTATTGGCTACTGTGTTTAAATGCAGATATGGATTAAGTTAATATGTATCGGACAAATTTATAATTACTTGTGTTGAGTCTGGTCGTTTGTATGTATAATAAGTATGTATTTACAAAAAGAAAAGTATATAAGTATTATATCCGTTATCTAGTACCCGCGACACAAGCGTTTGCTTAGTGTGGGGCTAGATGGCGTGTGTGCAATGTCCCGGAATATTTATTTATTTATTTAATCTACTAAATATATTTTATTGGCTTTACTACCATGGAATAAAAAAGTCATGTATTACTTTAGACCTACAAAATCAAAACCAAACCAAGCGCATCCAACAATAGATTCCGGCGGTCTCTTTTGAGAGCCCGTTCAATTACAATACGGCAAGCTCCACTAGGTCAGCTAGTGTTGCTATGCAGTGTAAAATACTTCTGAAACGAATATATGCAACTAGTGGGTGCTCGCGGCTTCGCTCGCATTAAGAAGTAAAACTTGCATCCCCTATTTCACCCCTTTAAAAGTGGCATTTGCAAACATCGTTTCTTAGCGGATGCCTACGTCATAACATCTACCATAATTCCAATTTTCAGCCCAATCCGTCCAGTGGTTTGGGCTGTGCGTTGATAGATCACTATATCAGTCAGTCAGTAAATAATAACAAATACTTAAAATAATAAATAAATATTCCAGGACATTGCACACAGCGCCATCTAGCCCCACACTAAGCAAACGCTTGTGTCGTGGGTACTAGATAACGGATATAATACTTATACGAGGCTGAAGGCCGAGCTTCAACATCACTTTGCCCATGAGACCTATGGATATTTTTTCATATATATCGGAGTTCCCCCCCTTCATTAAACCCCCCCTCGCGGGCCCCTTGGAGCCCGCGCACAGAACACCTCTAGTAATACTTATATACTTTAGTCAGTGTCAGTCACCTTTGAGTTTTATATACCTATATAGATTATACATTACTACGAATAGCATACATTACTAACGCTCCGAGGTGTTACCAGCGTCGATACGGGATAATAAGTATCGTATGTGGTAATCCATCCCCTCTGTACCAAACTTTATCCAAATCGGTTGCGCCGTGTGTGCTTGAAGAAGTAACAAACAGGACACACTCACGCCTTAATAACATTAGTGTGAAGTGGTTACCATTGTTCTTTAAACAAAAATATATGCACCAACATTTTTTTTACTTAAATCCGTCTCTGCGTTTAGTTTAGTCATTGGTCATACCTGCAATAATTGCTTTGATATTTAAGCTGGAATTGCCAACAAATTGCTAGAATGTGTAACGCTATAGTATAGGTAGTATTTATTACTTAGCCAACCTGGCAATCTAAAATGGTACACTGGGTTATATTTGGTTGTATTTTTTTTTACTTTTTAATTACAATATATGTACCTACATATATTTTTATAATTTAAATGTGTTTAAGAATCTTTGGGCAAGCGGGCTGTAAATAGCCAACTAGTTCCAAAGTAAATGTTTATCGTTTAAATTTATCTAAATTTTCTGGATTTGCAAAAATAAGCGTTTTGGTAAGTTTCAAATCACAATCATCGTCATAATATATTTTATATCAGAACGCGCTAAGATATATGACCTAATAATGTATAGAATAGCTCGCCAGCCATTTTAAAATAATGCCGCATTAGGAAGTGGTTTTATTCTCAGTAGAATACTTTCGCCTTTTATTGTGCAGTTAAAAGTTTTACGATCGTTAACTCATTGAGTGTACATAAAATGACTAAAAATAGTGAATAACGCATAGGCTTAAAAGTTAGTAAATATTTTTGGGCAAAATATCTTACTAGCGTTAGTTTTTTGTTGTAGAAATAATCATCATTATGTCAGCCTGTGTTTACCTTCTGCTGAGTATAGGCCTCCTCTCCAGCGCGCCGCACAGTACGGTCTCTAACCAGTGTGGCAAATCCAGTTTTTACTAACTTGCTTAAAAATATCATCCGACTATCACGCTGGTGGTCTACCACTGGATCGGTTACGAAAATAGTAGAAATAAGTGATTAGGTAATTGTAGAAGGATCAAGGCATTTTTTCACATACATACGCTTGCTTTAAAGAATAAAGTAAAAAATAAACAATATAGGTACAAAGTAATTTTAGGGGAGAGCCACGACCATCAGTAGTAATGAGGAATAAATAAATAAATAAATATAAAATAAATAAAAAATCCGGGACGCAATGTCCCGTCACACAGCGCCATCTAGCCCCACACTAAGCAAACGCTTGTGTCGTGGGTACTAGATAACGGATATAATACTTATATACTTTTCTTTTGTAAATACATACTTATACTTATTATACATACAAACGACCAGACTCATCACAAGGAATTATAAATTTTTAAAGTACATAAATACTTGTTTCATGCGGGAATCGAACCCGCGACCTCTAGATTAGAAGGCAGAGCCACTACCAACTAAGCTAACAGGCCAGTCAAAAGGAATACGACGCTAGGGGTAGAAACTTAATGTTTCTTGTATAATGTATTAGTTATTTAGTTATGTCCTCTAAATTAGATTGAAGATTGACATTAAGAAAGACGTAAATACTCAGACAAAGTGCTCATCAAATAATTGAATCAATAGAAACTAGAATACTTCGCGTGATACTCACGAATTTAACTTTCGATTTCGGTCGACTAATTTCATTGCTCTTTTGCCCGATAGTTATAGCTATTATTATTATTAGCTATTACTTCTTACTACTTTACATTATTTACACAACAAAATTTTTGATGTGAGTGCGTGTGTAATAATTAACAACCTTATACTTTCCTATTTAAATATAGCTTATCTTATGGTGGCACTTCACATGGCTATTTGTATTCGCTATTGGGTGTTTGTTGTATTTGGCAAAATATATGACGTTCAGACGAACATGCAAAAAGAGGCAAATACACATGGCACTCAAATAACAAACAAACATTTGGCAGCAGACGCAAGGTGTTTACCAACAATATGGACGTGCTACAACTTGCAGCGGGATTTTATTATTTAAATGCATGTTACTATTACATGCTATGCGTCAAAAAGTACAAAGTATTGTAAAGACCATGGAGAGCAAGGCGCTGGTGGATGCTGACTATGCATAAAAATCGAACCCGGTTAGTAATTTAATAACAACGTTAATAACATAAATATAACAAAATTATACTGATTCTAATTGTAATTATCTCAAATGATTAAACTAATAAAATACCTACATATATTTCTTATTCCAGGGAATATGGCCATTGTGTGGACGGCTTATTGCGTATTTGCCTATTTGACTGCTTCGATGTGCCTCGAGAATCCGACAAGCGCACGGTAACGCGTATTTGGTATTGGCCTTATTTGTCAAATAGGCAAATAAGGCGAATACTTTGTCAAATAAACTGTCCACACATGGTAATTGTTTGCCAAATATGCCAAATACACAAATACAAATAGCCATGTCAAGTGCCACCATTATACTAACAAAGCCTAAGAGAAGCCTGTTCACAATGAATTTGAATACAAGAGAATTGATGGAGCACCAAGCAAATCATATGCTAAAAAGACATGTTAGGCCCTCTTTACAAATTAACAAGTAAATTTGCGATTGCAAAAATATATTTCAATTCCTAAAAGACCTTTAAAAGCCACAAAATGTATTTCGCATAAATCTCGAATGTTATTTCCCAGTGATGTCATCTGACATTGGTCAGCTTTCAACGTGTCTGTCCATTCAAACTGACGTTACTCACTGCCATTATTTATGTATTCGCGTTAATTTATGTAAATAGAAGGTGTATTGTTTTTACTAACAAGCGATTGACGCTACTTTTTGTTTAGGAACAACTGATTTGAATTATATTTGTTACTACAGTGGTGCTTAACATCAGGTAGTCAAACGTAAACCTATTCCGTATTAAATAAATTATGTATTTAAAATATTTTGAAAATTAGTAAAGACATTTGCAATGAGTATATGACAGAGTATTTGACATGATTTTAATAACAAAAAATTTCATTATTTTATTAATAAAACTAGACATTGTAACTTCTAAAATTTTATAAAACTAAATGTTATAAATTCAATTTGACGAGATATTGTAATTTGTGTAGCATATTCTGTGATATTAGTACTTATACCTATACCTATGTATGTTACAACTTTACATTATCAATAAAGATTCTTTATCTTTATCTTTATGATGAACGTAAAAGAGGACAGAAAAAACTTTACACTTGTTAATTTCAGGTATGCAATTGTCATGTTTTTTTTTATTCTCAAGTTTTATATTATTTTAGTATCTGAACTTTCATTGTTATAGGTAACGATATAACGTATTTCAAAGTCAAGGATTTTTGCATCCGTTTAACTTTCAGACATTATTTACAATAATAAGTTCTGCATCAACAGATACAAATAAACGTTGCCAAGAAGGCTTTTAAGGTTATTTCTGTGACTAACAGATGATGTCATTATGACTCAGTGGTGCCCGGATCCGAGCCGTAACTGTTATTCCGCAGGTTCGAGAAAGCTGAGGCAAAGGATCAGATGAGTCTGTTTTATGAAGATTTGCTAATTTTGGAGATTTCGAAATTATTGTAGTTTGGTATTGAGGACAGTGGCCGTATTGGTAAGGATTTCGTTGTTTTGATTGTGTTTTCTATGGTTTTATTAGTTTTTGGTTTGGTGTGATGATGTCGAAAGACGTTTCATTAGTGTATGTTAAGCACACATCACAGAAGTACGTGTAATACTTGAGGCATTTTTGGTTATTTTTTCAAAAGATTAAACTAACTATATATGACACCAAAATGCAAAAAAAAGGTACGCTAAAACCTATATACTTTTTTTTTCTATTTCTCCGAACTACCTACGAATGAACTACATTAAAACAACACAGATAAGACGAAGTATCGTGTACAAGCCATTAAGATAAACTAAGTGAACAAGCCATCAAACACCCATAAATAAAGTATACCTTCACAAACAACTTGAACAAGATTATATTATTAGAATGACTCACCTATTGAATATAAAAAGATAAATATAGACAGATAGAAAAAACACGTAAAAACACAGCGGATGTTGATAAAAACTATCAGCTGTTGAAAAGATAGCGGAATGATACAAAAATAATGCGTAGGGTGGGTTTTCTGCCATATGTGTTAGAAAAAACGGTAATGCGTCTCATCTGCAGATGAGACAAAAGTAAGACACGCCCGTATATTAAAAAAAAAAAAATTACTATCCGAGGGTAACCTTAAACGAATAAATAACATTTTTGAGTAATATGTCTACACGTATAAAGCCTCATTTCAATCTCGGATTTTATTTTAATTTTAAAAACACACATATACCGGTGTGGTTAAGTATGTTGAATTCATTGAAATCATTCTTTTTTTACTTTTACCACGTTTACCTAACTTTAAACGTACTATATAAACCTCATTTGATGGCAATATAATAAAGCAGATCCGAAAAATTGGGAACAAAGACCCCAATGTACTATCATTAGGAAACAAACAATCAAAGGACTGTCAGACCTTTTTGAATAGCACTCATGAGGTTTTACCACGGAAGTAAAAAAAGAGATCCGGTGTAGATAATAAAATGTTAATTATAGAGTTAACTATGGGAACTAGGTTTTATTTCGACACACTAAAATGGAGACGCAGAAGGTTGTGCTTAAAATTTTATGGACTGAGATTGTGAAATATTTCTAATTAATGCAACTTGTTATATGTACAAGTACGTGTGTATAATTATTATTCGAAGCGACATTATTAAATTGATGGGAGGCCAAAAATTATGTCAATTAAATATCAATATAACAAAAAAAAGTAGAATCTTTTTTTCTACTATTCATAAAATTACACTGAATACATCACTAAGCTAAAGTCTATCACTTATACTACATAAATTGATATAAAAAGTTTTATAAAAAATATAAACGCTCAACAACAACTCGTCTGATATACTCAAAACGTAAGTATAATAAATATAACTAACAAGGTACTCGTCAAAGTCGATCCATCCTTTCATTGAACCCAGATGCATATTGCACCATAATGCACCGGAAGTGATAAAGCTCGAGTGCACTCAGAACTGGAAGTAGATGCAACTGGAGGAAGCCACGTGCGTTGGAGATTTGTGAAATTTGAGATTGGAATAGGTTTATAGCGATACTATGTCGGTATTAAAAAAACGTTAGTGATATAAAAATAATAGAACAAGTTGATATTTATGTGTTTTACTAATTAATCCTCCATTTTTTTTATGAAAACTAGGTCTTATATACATTTATAGTTCATAAAATACTGAAAGAATATAAAAGTTACAAAGGAAATAAAAAAAGTGTTTTTCTTATGCTTTTTATCATCAATAATATGGTCAACAAAGTAAAAAAGCAATATCTTTAGACATCAACCATCAACATCCTATAACTTTAACGACCACTAGTACTTAGTAAAATAAGCAAGTAGCCTTTCTGTCTAATGAATGGTTGTTAAACTGCTGTTAAACAACTCGGCTCAAATGTTAAGTAACACTAACACAGCGACAATAATAAAATACAAAGCTGTTAACCACTTCTTACAAAAGTATAGTCAGAAACATTAAAATGACGCCATTAATTAAAAATTAAAAACGGAACACGACGATTAGAAAAAAGTTAAAGATCCCAGCTGCCAGTAACACGTGCCATCAAGGTGTGTATTTGACATTTCAACAAAGAGGTTGGAACTATAAGAGCTACCATATGTATGCGGCCTCTTTTTTGCCATGCCCCATTTTCTGAAATGTGCAGACTGCAGACTCTTTTGAACGCGCCTGTTTTTTTTTCATTAACGGGTTAACATTTTACTGGTTCCTTTTGAAAGTCAGACCTTCGTTATGAAAGGTTATTGTAAAATTACGATTAAGTGGTTAGCTTTTGTTTATTAAACTGTTTTAATGAAAATGTCACAGCCATTTCATTTAATCTCAATTTGTTTGCAAATTAAATCAAATGTATCTAAGTATAAAGTAATGAATAAAATAGATATAGAATTCCGTAGGCCAAAAAAACTGTTTTAATTTTGAGTTTACACTTAAATCAGTAATAATCATAAGCAGCACATAGATCCTACATATCATTTATAATAACAAAAATAGTTAAAAGTTTCTCGCGTATTATGTTTTGATGGTCAAGCATCTAACAGTCTAATGAAAAAAAAAGTCCCTGGTTTAATGAATATTCAACAAGACACAAAGTACTTCATCTGATTGAATTATATCCACGTAGTATAATATTTTTAATTCCAACACGTATCCTATTGTTCTTTGGCTCTTTATTACATGTTGTCCTTTATTTACAGCAGTAGCAACTAGCAGGTAACGAAAACGTTATTGTATGCTAATAGCTGCTGCTATATGCTATTGAACTGGTTATTTATAGGGATGAGATTGAGTTAATAAATTTACCATCCTCAAGCATATTATGTAGAAATACTATGGGGATATGTGAACACAACAAAAGTATTACAATTTCATTTGTCGTAAGAATTATTATTGAAGTAAAAAAAATGCATTACTTACATTTTTCTAAAAAAATAACCCACCTCAACGTATAAAGTTGCTTTGCTTAATTTTAATTGACTAAAACTGTCAAAATAAAAGGACAAAAACAAACATTTAGTGCACTTTACGAATACGAAACTGCTATTTAAAACTGCGCATGTATGCAACAGTGATGCAGTACTTTATTTACAATAATAAAATATAAAAACAAGGGAATAAAAACTAAACATACTACTTCTAACTACTACAAATAGGGGCACTTAGAAAATCTTTAGAAAAGCCTAAAGATAATCTAAGTGCTCCAGCCCACTACCAGAGGGCAGCGTGCCCAGCATACTGGCCGCATTACCACGCTGGATGGCAATGCTGATACGTTGAGCCAGAAAAAGGCCAGCATTTTGGTCATGCGTCGCGTCAACCAAGCGCTCCGAGAGGTTTTGGAAAATAGTATGGGCTCCCGGACCCCACGGCCCCAAAGTCTCGACTCCAAAAGGCTCAAATATGTAACAGTTATTTTCAATATCAATACTTATTTTCTCGCAATCACTTCGCTTATTTAGGTAAGTAGGTCCAACTCAAATTTCAAAATGTAATAAAACTTGACATTGCATTGCATATCGAATTCCATACAAACGACAAAAATAAAAATATGCAATCCAATCTTAATTGTTGTGAAACCGGACGACTAATGGCGTGAAGGTTAATTTTATTTGCCAAACTAATTAGTTTAACGGAAAGTAAACAGGCTATAGCTTATATTATTAACACGTAATTGCAAAGTAAGCATTCCATAATACTTTTTACTTGTAAAATGGTTTTTCCTCATAACAATATTAGCCGACATTGACTTGATAGAGATGAATTTTTCAGGAGTAAGAGTACCTACTATATTTCGTGCTTAGTTATTTTATATGACGAATCAAACACAACGATTTGGGATATGGTAATTAAACTATTATGTCGGTAAGTCAGCATTTTACTTTTCAATAATATTCAGATAATATTTTCTGCGCAAGACAGATAAAAATCTGAAATTTGGAAAAATACCTTTGTCTGGGTTTTTGGCTAATTCCTGGCATAATACAGACTGAACTAATACAAGTATGTTACAGTATTTTTGTATCCATTTTTACATTGTCCTAGATATCGTATCGAAAGTTTTGTAACGCGATAAGAACAGCTAAGTGGGTAATAGTACCGTACGTGTGATGTGCCACAAATATTGACCAATACAATGTTATCTGCAGGCTTTTATTGTAATGTATTGCGAGAAGAGTAGAGAGAAATAACAAATGTGTGTAATTATGTCAATAACAATACGTATGTTTCGATTCCACGCAGACGTAGTTTTTTTTATAATAAAATACAATAAATGATAAAATATCTATTTGTTTTAAAAAAAAATGTAATGTGGCTAAAATTAACATCAGTCTACACGTAAAAGTGATTTATGTTGATCAATTTCCTAAATGTTTTGTTTGAACAATTTATCATAACTTACCAGAAGTCCATTATTTGTTATAACTTTTCGTGTAAAATAACGACAGCTTACCTGAAAAGAAAAATAATATGATTAATAATAATAAGCACAACGTGTCAAAATTTGACACTATTTATTAATTAGGATTTTTAGGACAAATATTAAGACAATTATGCTTTTTCCTTGTGTTGGAATACAATCATGGGCAACGTTTTGTTTGTACTTATCTATAACTTGGCTGGGCTGTTGATAATGATGATTAAAATACGAATAAAATAGGTATTATCACCCAAAGGTACATAATCACTGTTCGGTATAAAGCAACGTAAACCACAAACTGTTACCGTCAATGCTCTACTTGGCCCAGACTAGATCCAAACTAGGTCTTTCCTAGATATTGAAACTATGTTACAAGTTTATCCAATTCTATCCTAAGCACAGTACAGAGAAAACAATTGTTTTCTCTATTTCGTGATCTTAAGTATGCTTCTATAAAATATTTAAAAACTTTACCCGTTAGCTAAAAAAACTATGGGCATAATAAGTTAAGGAATTAAACAAATAAGCATGCATGAATAGAAATCAAGATGGTAAATCAAATCCAGGAACTGCTTTTAAGAGATAACTAGATGCAGTTTGTTATCGGTAAGTAAGAGAAGATTCAGCTTTGATCAACAAATAGGAACGCAGTCTTGTTATAGCAAAGTACTTGAATTTTTAACCTCTGCCAGAGCCAAGATTACCAGAATTCTGGGGATTTATATTTATCTCCTTACCAAATAACATTTGAACATCTAAGCTAAGACCATATCAACTTCCTTGAGTCAAAATTCCTCATAAATGAGGATCATGACTCCCCTGCAGAATTAATTCGTTATGGGACTTCCTTGGGCAAATACATCGTGCTAGGTCTGCCTAGGTTAGGTCCTTCCACGGCTGACACCTCAGATTTTGTGGTCAATTTGGTTGTCTGTGACAAACAATAGGTACATAACCTAAGTAAATCCTCCCATACACCGTTAACCCTAGATTACCCATTGTTCCCGAGATAACAATTAACCCTAAGAATCAGCCTCACAAGCAAGTACAACAGACAATGTATTACCAAACTTGTCGTTTGCAACGCATGAGGAAATGCGGTAAAAAGCCATTTGACAGTTCCCACGGAATGGGCATGTGGTGTGACAGACACACAAAATGCTATGGAATGTGTGGACTCATTTCGGGAAAAAAGGTTTATATCGAAAGTTTATGCAGACATAGTAGTTAAATCAGTATAAGTTGTTTGTATGGATGAAAGTTTTGAATTTGAACTATTAGGTACTCATTTATCGTTCATGTATCGTGCCTTCGATATGATTCTGAGCATTTCATTATGTACGAAATTGTTTTAATTTAAGAGAATGCACGTTTCATCAAATCGGTTTTGTGAGCAATAGTTCAATAAACCAGGCAATGAGTTAGATTTAATTTCCATTTTTTATTAATTTTTTAAATTACCGCTTCTTAATTTCTACACAATCTTTGTCATTGTTTATCCTAACCCTGAGATATGTACCTATATTAGGTACTCTATATTATATTTCTAATCCACTCACTCAGTCGGTTACCGGATATGGTGATACTTTTGTTCAATTCCAAATCCACGGTCAAACTAGACGAGTGCGTCAATGTCATGGATTATCTTCTATGGAGATAGATTCCGCACGTATTTGTCAAGGCTCAGTTAGATTACAAAGGAACCAGGACATGGTGAAATGAACTGGTTTGCGTGATTCATTGTAAAGTTTATTCAGTTGTTGGTCGGATCCTAGTTACTGAAGTTTCATTTTAGGTATTTGGTACTAAGAAATAATTTAATTACTTACCAAATAAACCAAAATGAATCCGTTTTTAATAAAATGTTAATTATTATGTGACCTTATCTGTTGTAAAAAATAAGTGATTCACCGAGAATTATAATTATAATTATAACGATTCCATCAAATACAATTTTGCTTGTTGGGATGAGCATAAATAAATAATTATATAAACCGAAAATTTTCACACAGTGCCATCTAATCCTATACATGTAGAGTCATTTATCAATGGTTAGCTTCGGCAACAGATATTTTTTTTACTTTTATAATCCGCTATCTAGAGACACATCTACGATGTAATCTGCGGTGTCAGCGTAGGCTACTGAACTGTTATAATGATGTTAAACCATAATACAATCACTCGGCCTTGGCTGATTGGACGATACATTAGCTTTTTGTCTTATTGTCTATCTGTCTGTCAATGTTCTTACTAGTTGCGTAGTGTTAAGTTACAGTATTGAGTGATTTATATTTCGACATTTTAGATTTTGTAATTTATACAATTTACAGAATAAAGGTTTAAATTGGAAGATAAGTAACTGCACTTAACTATGTTTGACTGGCCTGTTAGCTTAGTTGGTAGTGGCTCTGCCTTCTAATCTAGGGGTTGCGGGTTCGATTCCCGTCTGACACAAGTATTTATGCATTTTAAAAATGTATAATTTCTTGTGTTGAGTCTGGTTGTTTGTATGTATAATAAGTATGTATTTACAAAAGAAAAGTATATAAGTATTATATCCGTTATCTAGTACCCACGACACAAGCGTTTGCTTAGTGTGGGGCTAGATGGCGCTGTGTGCAATGTCCCGGAATATTTATTATTTATTATTTATTATTATGTCTATATAGAGTATGTAGTTTAAAAAGATATCACATAATCATATCAACAAATAATTGTCCGAAAAAAAAGCCTTCATATCGACAAACATATCTCAGCAGGCCTACCACAACGTCTTATAGCAGTACTGCAGCAGTGCTGCTGCGATAATCGGTACTACAACGTCTAGTTTCTGACGTTTAAATAAGGTGGAATCAGTGTCGCGGCGCGTCGAGGTTTTGATGACGTCACGCGATTTTGTTCATTCATTTCCTAGGCGTTTTGCCTAAATCGGTACCATAACGTCTAATTGCCAGCGGAATCATTATCGCTGAGCTGTCAATTTGACATTATTTTGAGATGCTAAAAACGCTGCTATCTGCTTGCGTATTTGAGATATTTTTCCATTTAAATCCTTTGAATTATTGAAAATATGAAAGAAAACTGAATTTAATTGATATACAATGGTTATGTGTGTGTGGTTCGGCACAATTTTTGCGAAAATACCGAACACCAGTGAATATGTGGAGCAACGAAAATGAATCTCAAGCTGCAGCTATTTATTATTCATCAGCCAACAGCAAGCTAAAGAGCCAACTATCACGACCCAAAACTACAGCAGGGACCCAGTTCGAGATCACACTACCGCCACAGCAGATGAGGTGGCAATATAACGATGATTCAGTACCGCAGCAGGGCATCGTTATGCAGAATGTTGGTGTACCCTAGCTTTGAGAACAGTGACTTGCTCAGTGCCCTTCTATATATACTATTGTGAATAGGGTATTAAATTAACTGTTAATAAGACAAAATGTACAATAACTATTTGTTTAATTTAAACATAAATCTTAAATAGGTCCCATCTTGTGCTTAAAGGTATAAAGTAGCAGTATAGTTAGACTATGTACGACACACTATGCCTACACCACACAAACCTATTTTATAAATTAGTATAGTTGAGACACAATATAGAACGCATAAGCTAACAATCTAAATGATATCTTAGAGTTAAAAAGGATGATTAATTAGAGCTAACTTCTGTGTTATATGTTTATGTTCCCCAACATACTAACTGTCGTCCAGTAAAAATAAATTCAAGCTTATAACATCAATTTATTGAAAAAAACTTTTAAGTTTATGTATCCACATCGTATGTTTAGAGTATTCACACAGAAAAGTAATTTACACGAGTAAACGTCCGTCTACGAAGTGGTTATACTGCTTGTAGAAGAATTTGATCATCTTCCAGCTCCAATAGATGGAGTATATCCGACTGCAGCCTTGCTTGCTCGTAAGAAGTTGATGATGTTTTGTCACCGTCTTGGTATCGTGATCACAGTCATGGTGATCCACCACGTTCCATCAGCTTGTATCGAGAACAAAAAGCCGCTTGAAGAAATCAACTTTTTGTTAAGAAGCGTATCCAAAGTGTTTGGTTTATCTAGATAAGTTTTTCACTGTGCATGAACACATTCATGCGGTATTCTGTCCATCATACTGTGTAGTATTCATACAGCACCAAATGTATCACCTCTAAATCGGGGACCCAATGCATTTCTATATATAAAACAGTTATAATTTATAGGCAGTTTGTTATGGTAGTTTGTTTACAAAATCATTCAGTGCTACCAGAATATTTTTTTATACCGTACATGACATTTTTTATACACACACAAGCAAAAAAGAGAATAAGACATAGTGATCTGGCAGTTCGTACCATTTCTGTATACAAATAAGCACGAACTCTTTGGAAAAAAGTTTGAAAATGTACTCCAGCTGAAAGCCGGGCTCAAATTTAAATAAAATAAATGGTTAGGAAAATAATACAGGATACTTTTTTCGGCATAAAATGTACACAAAACAATGTATACCAACTCCAGTCGCAATAGCTATGTACATTTTACGAAATTTAATAAATAAAAAAATAAAAAAATATTCCTTGCATACTGCATGTACCTACCCCTTGCATACTGCATACTTGCATGATTATTTATAATTGTTATTGTGCTTTTTTACTACATTATGTATTTGAAAAGAGCTAAATACGGTTGAAGCCGATATCTGGCAACACGCAAGTACGATAGTTTCAAAGAAAATATTGAACTGTTTTCGAATCAGTGACAGTGACAAATTTTGAAAGCAAAACTACTATAGGTTGTGCTATATTTTATCACAAACTCTTTCATTTTATGCAGTTTTAGCGAAATCATTCGTTCAGTGTCTCATCCCTAATCCGCTTGAAATCCGCTGGAACGCGATATTACGTCATAAGCTTGTGGTACGAATATTAGCAGCATTGAATTTCAGCGGAATCGCAGCGGAGCGGCAATGACACTGCTTTTAAAAACGTTATGGTAGGCCTGCAGCAGGCCTACCACAACGTCTTATAGCAGTACTGCAGCAGTGCTGCTGCGATAATCGGTACTACAACGTCTAGTTTCTGACGTTTAAATAAGGTGGAATCAGTGTCGCGGCGCGTCGAGGTTTTGATGACGTCACGCGATTTTGTTCATTCATTTCCTAGGCGTTTTGCCTAAATCGGTACCATAACGTCTAATTGCCAGCGGAATCATTATCGCTGAGCTGTCAATTTGACATTATTTTGAGATGCTAAAAACGCTGCTATCTGCTTGCGTATTTGAGATATTTTTCCATTTAAATCCTTTGAATTATTGAAAATATGAAAGAAAATTGAATTTAATTGATATACAATGGTTATGTGTGTGTGGTTCGGCACAATTTTTGCGAAAATACCGAACACCAGTGAATATGTGGAGCAACGAAAATAAATCTCAAGCTGCAGCTATTTATTATTCATCAGCCAACAGCAAGCTAAAGAGCCAACTATCACGACCCAAAACTACAGCAGGGACCCAGTTCGAGATCACACTACCGCCACAGCAGATGAGGTGGCAATATAACGATGATTCAGTACCGCAGCAGGGCATCGTTATGCAGAATGTTGGTGTACCCTAGCTTTGAGAACAGTGACTTGCTCAGTGCCCTTCTATGTATACTATTGTGAATAGGGTATAAAATTAACTGTTAATAAGACAAAATGTACAATAACTATTTGTTTAATTTAAACATAAATCTTAAATAGGTCCCATCTTGTGCTTAAAGGTATAAAGTAGCAGTATAGTTAGACTATGTACGACACACTATGCCTACACCACACAAACCTATTTTATAAATTAGTATAGTTGAGACACAATATAGAACGCATAAGCTAACAATCTAAATGATATCTTAGAGTTAAAAAGGATGATTAATTAGAGCTAACTTCTGTGTTATATGTTTATGTTCCCCAACATAATAACTGTCGTCCAGTAAAAATAAATTCAAGCTTATAACATCAATTTATTGAAAAAAACTTTTAAGTTTATGTATCCACATCGTATGTTTAGAGTATTCACACAGAAAAGTAATTTACACGAGTAAACGTTCGTCTACGAAGTGGTTATACTGCTTGCAGAGGAATTTGATCATCTCCCAGCTCCAATTCCCGCCTGACACAAGTATTTATGCATTTTAATAATGTATAATTTCTTGTGTTGAGTCTGGTTGTTTGTATGTATAATAAGTATGTATTTACAAAAGAAAAGTATATAAGTATTATATCCGTTATCTAGTACCCACGAGCGTTTGCTTAGTGTGGGGCTAGATGGCGCTGTGTGCAATGTCCCGAAATATTTATTTATTTTATTTATAATAGATGGAGTATATCCGACTGCAGCCTTGCTTGCTCGTAAGAAGTTGATGATGGTTTGTCACCGTCTTGGTATCGTGATCACAGTCATGGTGATCCACCACGTTCCATCAGCTTGTATCGAGAACAAAAAGCCGCTTGAAGAAATCAACTTTTTGTTAAGAAGCGTATCCAAAGTGATTGGTTTATCTAGATAAGTTTTTCACTGTGCATGAACACATTCATGCGATATTCTGTCCATCATACTGTGTAGTATTCATACAGCACCAAATGTATCACCTCTAAATCGGGGACCCAATGCATTTCTATATATAAAACAGTTATAATTTATAGGCAGTTTGTTATGGTAGTTTGTTTACAAAATCATTCAGTGCTACCAGAATATTTTTTTATACCGTACATGACATTTTTTATACACACACAAGCAAAAAAGAGAATAAGACATAGTGATCTGGCAGTTCGTACCATTTCTGTATACAAATAAGCACGAACTCTTTGAAAAAAGTTTGAAAATGTACACCAGCTGAAAGCCGGGCTCAAATTTAAATAAAATAAATGGTTAGGAAAATAATACAGGATACTTTTTTCGGCATAAAATGTACACAAAACAATGTATACCAACTCCAGTCGCAATAGCTATGTACATTTTACGAAATTTAATAATAAAAAAATGAAAAAATATTCCTTGCATACTGCATGTACCCCTTGCATACTGCATACTTGCATGATTATTTATAATTGTTATTGTGCTTTTTTACTACATTATGTATTTGAAAAGAGCTAAATACGGTTGAAGCCGATATCTGGCAACACGCAAGTACGATAGTTTCAAAGAAAATATTGAACTGTTTTCGAATCAGTGACAGTGACAAATTTTGAAAGCAAAACTACTATAGGTTGTGCTATATTTTATCACAAACTCTTTCATTTTATGCAGTTTTAGCGAAATCATTCGTTCAGTGTCTCATCCCTAATCCGCTTGAAATCCGCTGGAACGCGATATTACGTCATAAGCTTGTGGTACGAATATTAGCAGCATTGAATTTCAGCGGAATCGCAGCGAAGCGGCAATGACACTGCTTTTAAAAACGTTATGGTAGGCCTGCAGGCCATGTTTAAGGAAATATCGTCAAAAAATTGCAAACGCGTTGATGTCTTTTCTAAGAAACGTCGAAGCACCCGTAGTCCATAGGTCGACGCGGTGAGTCCTTGGATGGGTGACCGAAAAGTGGCATTCCATTTTGGGCGCTTCCGTGGGTCGAATGACACGTTAAATTGTAGGTTCCGACTGTATGTCTCTTACGGCAGACGTTAAGCCATATCAGATGTCTTTAAGACGGGTTGATAAACTCTCCACACCAGAATTGGCATCATTCGATAAGAAGAAGATTAGACAGTTTTTAAAATTACCCGCATTCGTTTATTTTATACTAAAAATAAATCGTGACCATACATGCTAAACTTTACCTAAAAATGTGTGCGTGACTGTTCATTTATATGCTATTTATTTGTTGCCAAATAATAGGACAAGAGATCACATCGTCAGCTACAATGGCTGAATGGAATAGGAGCGGATACATAAATGGAGGATATATCTACATTATTATACTATTCCGGGTTAGTTTTAATGAAATGTAGTCTAACGTAGAACTACATTACAAAACTTGGGTGCCAAACTTACTGAGCCCACATAGAGCCATGCTTTTACCGAAATAAATTTATAATCCTAAAGTTTCGAACGTGGGAAACTCATATTGATACAGCGTGGAGCCATCTCATTGAACCCTAGAGATAGCCGCTCTCTTACAGTCAAAAGAAGAGCAATGCATCATTTAGTGGTATGATACTAATATTGACGTGAATGATGTGTCATATAAGTTTATGTTACAGAATAAAGAAGTACTTAGTACTCAAGTATGACATGTGCTTGTATTTAAATTAGTTTTCGTATATTTTTGAATCCTCTTTTATGAAGAACATTTTATGCCTAATAAACATACATTAAAAACTCTTATAGGTACTTACAAATTACCTAAATGTTATAAATAACTCTGTTGGATAGGGATGTTGAAAAGCAAAGCTATATTTGACAGCACAATAGTATAGCAAAGTCTATACCGAACAAAATTGCTCCAAAGGTCATCGGTAAAAATCTAGGTCTAGCTGTCTGACTACAAACTCACTTTCAAAACCATTGTCTAACTTGGATTAAACAGTTACAGTAAAATTTAACTCATTGTGTTGGAAAGAAAACTCCCAAAATAACTTCTTTCTTTGTAATGTGAAAGTGCTAATTTAGATAATGAATTTAATCGGATATTAAGCTTAAAATCGAGGAGAAAAGTTCTGAGAATTCGTAAGACCTTTTTTTATTTTATTATTTGAATATGTAAAAAATATTGAAACAATCATTTAAATTTTTCTTATTAGTCTTTATCTTCATCCAAAATCATTTGTAACCTTGTTTGAGAAACTCTGTCATTAAAGCAACAACAAAAACTTATCCCTTACCAACACTACTGTATACATTTTTTCATCTTCTTTTACATCTTCTGTATACGTTTTATAAGTAAAGTGAAGTCTTATTTTAGTCACGTCCCCCAATGGGCACTTTATTTCTCCGTGCTAATTTTCACACTGCACTCGCCACATAACCTCGATTATCTCAGTTTTAAAGGTCAAAAGCTCAGTTCAACGTTCGCTCAAGTGTTGTCAACAAATCACCGGATTTATTTCATACCTTTTACCATGAGTCAGCAAGGTTAGAGCTGGCTGAGGCCGATGCCTCGAGACGCAAACTTTTTGTGGTAAAACCTCTTTTGTAACACGCGAGGTCGCTTCGTGTTGCTAGCATTGAAAATGAAGGGCGCTGAAGATTTAAGCGAGGAAGCGGTTTCGGGCCAAATTGAAATCCATTAGAGACTGGATGAGAAAACATTAATGCTCTTTGTGCTGACGATTAAAATATTATCCAAAAGTTCTTGATGATCATAAAATAATATGCCAAATATGCCAAATTTTGAAATGAGCCCAATCAAATATTTACTAAGGGTACAGGACTTTAGAGTTTTAAGAGTGGATCTAGAAGCTTATATATTTTGGGGTCTATTTCAAGTATTTTACTCGTAGCTATATTCCCAATTTTATAAGGTCCGTTCTCGATCATAATTACCATATTCACAGATTAAAATCCTCACCCTAAGAGGCATCTTAATCAATCAATCAATCAAGAATTCTTTATTGTACACCAATAGCAAAAGAACACAAGTATGAAGAAAATATGTAAAGCATAGTATTGGGACAGAGGGCGGCCTTATCACTTAGAGTGATCTCTTCCAGGCAACCTAGTTTGGAAAACAACGATAGGAAAACAGTAAAGCTGGCGTACCTACTAAAACTAATACAACTTAATAATATTTAACAAATGGAACAACTAAAACCTGAAAACGTAAAATGCCGACATTTACATCTATACAAGCAGAGAAAGAAAAAAAAAACTTAACAAACTTTTTAACACTACATTTTTTTATTTAATGGCATCCTCAAGCGAGCAACGGCCAGTCAGTTTAGTCATAATTCACAGGCTCAAACGTCATGCTCATCCAATAATCGAATAGATTTGAAAACCATTACATTTGCCATGTCAACGAACGGAGGTATTCGAGTTTCATGGATTGATACCTGCGAATTAGTGTTACTGTAGAAATGTAATTGAACCAAAAAAATATTCTACGAGATGGTCAACCGCTGCCGCCGCCGCGGTTGAGTAGGTAGGCATGGCATGGATAACTTTTTAGCAACCAAGCATTCGGCAGTTTTCGGCAATTTCCGGCATTGTAACCATCGTTTGGGAGAGAAATGAAACGTGGACCATTTTCGACGTGACATTTGTATGGAGTTACAGTTCTATTGTACCAATTATTCGTAGGTTGATACGGTCTATAGACTATAGCTGGGTTCGTGAGCCATAAACAGGGCACTGTACTGGATTATTAATATGGGAAAATTGAGAATAGAACCTTTGTGTGTGTTTGAGTGTGACTAAATGTGTGACCTAGAATCTAGGTCGATGTAGGTGAATGTACCATGCTATTTTTAGGAGGTTGATGCCGTATAAAATTGACTGAAATGACACGTCACACTAGTCACACTAGTAAATATAAGGCTAAAGTTGGTGTAAAGGAAGTTCATATAACAGAAGAACAGAGAACAAGTTGATTTTTCAGATACTTAACCGGATTTTTACCAACTTCAATCAGCTGAAATTGGTAAATGGTCTTCCTGCCGCAATTTATAATTATTAAAATACATACCAGAACATATTTTTTATATGTTAAAATATTGTTATGGTCAATTGAAATAAATTTAAAACTCTGTTAATTAAGTTATCTTTTAGGTTAATAAATAAATTCTAAATTCTAATTCTAAATGTTTTACTAAAATTTATTCTGTAGGTAGACTTTTCAACAAACTATTAACACGATCACTAATGTTATGTTGGGTACTGTAGATTCTAAAATGCGTCAATTCTCCGTTTTCTTTAATCATTTGATGTCATTGTTAGAACAGTAAAAGTACCCGCTATCGACAAGTGATAAGTGTATCGATTGAACCAACAATAGACAAGGTCTGAAGGTCGCGGGGTGTGGACACCATCACCTTAATTGATGGGAAATCGATGCCTGACGTCTCTATGGAAAATTTCCAGGAATTTTCAAACCATGTATTAATATTTTTTTTATGATAAGATACAACAACAATTAAATTATGGACAGATTATCATATGTTTGATGGTCATACAACGACACTCATTAGAGCCCTTAGGGCGATTTGAAAACTCTCAACGCCAGCGTTGTCTATTCTCATATGCACTAACTTACTTACTTACCTACTTTAAGTTAATTAGGTTAGGTATCTACATAAGTTATTTATTATAAAGTGCGTGTTCTCAAGTAGAACCTTGTTCGATTTTCAAACGATTCAAGCGAAACGGTTAAGCTATAGTAGTGATGGGAAAATAATACATATATGTTGTGTAATAATAAATATGTGTTGTTTGTTATTTTTTTTTTATTATTAACCCTATTAACCCTGGGTGCCCGGCGTGAGGAAACTGTCAACCGAGACACATGGAGAGAGTTGGGGGACACTTTTTCCCGGAAAATTAAGTATGGCGTAATAACATTTGATGATAAGTATTTACAATTATATTATCATTCATTTATTATCGTCAGCTTATCCATTTATGTAGAATTTCTAAGAAGGTACACCACACATTCATATTTTTATGAGAATGGTAATTACATTCCTTGACATACAAAGTATGTAGGTACATGCCAAAGTGGAGATTTACAAACGGCAACTGTTAAATGTTACGAGAATGAAGTAGAAAACAAATACAGAAGTAGCAAGTTAAATAAAATGTTATATTAACTGTACTTGACCTGAAATATTTTCGCAACGAGCCTCTCGAGCTCGATAAGTAGATGGAGGTGAAATCCATTGACTTTATCTGTAGTTAATCAAGTGATGATTATGTAATGCTGTAATAAGCTAATAATCTGACAAGACATTAAATAAATTAATATTAATATTTCAGGACATATCACACAGCGCCATCTAGCCCCATACTAAGCTTACATTCAAAGTTAATAAATACTAACCATCATTCAAATTGACCACACATAAAATAAAATTACTAAGCATTATTTCGTTTCAAAATAAGTTATCTTTTGTACATTTGGCAATTATTTTCCAATACTTAACATTTACAGCATGAATACAATAGTTTGATAATTATTATTTTAATTGCATAAAAATATATTTTTTACCTATTATTTTGTCACTTAATAGATTCATTTGTTGTGAGTACCTGTGTAAGTGATTCCATATAATTTTATTATATTCACACAATATTATAATAATTTAAAATCTAAGAAGTTTTTTCCCATCACTATTCGGAAGGAAGCCTCACTCTTTGCTGTCTACTACAGGCGGTAATTTGGAAGTAATTTGCTCAATTACACGAAAATACATAGTTATAAAACAAACGTTCACAGTGATAATACAAGTGGACGCACGTTTATGTAGCCATGTTTGTTTTTCATACTTCACGAGTACTACGCATTACGAGCGTTAATTACTGTAATATAACGTAAGAGAAAGTTTGTCAGATTCACACATTCTGAGTCTGACGGATGAACTGATATGGATGAAGTTTTATATATTCTCGTAAATATATACCTAGGTACATAGTTTGTATGAATTAGTTGTTTATCATATAAAATCTAAACTTCTAGAAACCTCGCCTAACCTAACCTAGTGGACAAATTACTGACTGTCAGTAAAATTCGGTAAGCCAAGCAGAATTTTGCATGCTTTTCATGATTTTTTCAAAATTTCAGATAAGTACTTATTTTTAAAATATTTTCGTGAACAAAATATATCACCGTTAAATAAAATTCGCCAATCAAAGCACGATAGGTACATCAATAGATCCTTTACCCAGCAACAACTTTTCGTAATAATCGCATGGTTGAGTTTACAAGTCATTTTCATTGTTCATACAAGATCACAGGTCATTGCCCTAAGATGACATGACTATTATACCTATTGTAAGATAATTTGTTTGTTTATAACAATCATATGAGATCGCGTGTGTTTCTAGACGTAAAGGAATTTTATAATGATAACGTCTGGTGGTGTATAATAGATAGTGTGATGTCAAGATCGGATATTGTCCGTTACTTGACTGACTGTGATGATTTGTTGAAGTTAAGCAATAGCACATGCGGGCAATGTTTAGATGGGTGTTCGTAAATTAAAATAGTAAACTTTCTGATAACAAACTATGTTTATTAATGTTAAGATATTACATGACATTTTCAAAGTGACAAATCTGCAATAACAAAAATAGCTTTACTAATTTTAAAACATATTTTAACCACTTTGAAATTGTGACCGTTTATTCACGAGCAGTGAAAATGTTTTATTTAGAAACATCAAATTAGTTAATCGTGTAAAATTTGAATTGCCACCATTTCGTGTTTCAATTAACAATACACCTGTCAATCTCAATTTGACACTGACAGACGCATAGTGTTGCCATTAACGTAAAATTAGATTATATCTGCTTGATCTTTACTCTTTAATCCGTTGGTTTTTCGTCACGTTTAGCCAACCGTAGCAAATTGTTGCGACATGAATGAATCTATTGTCAATATCTTGTTTATAATGATGAAACGTGGATACTGTTGCAGGTGATTATTATTAGCTACTTGGGCCCGAGTTAGTGCAATGCATCTTAGTGTAATCATTGTTAGAAATCTATAGGGCATTTATACATCTCTTGGCTTTGAATTTTACGATTGTACTCGATACGACGAACTAGTCGATAGGAATTATCTGATAGTAAATGGCAACATTGCTTATGTTGCCATTGGTTATGTTGCCATTTACCATCAGATAATTTCCTGCTACTTTGTGCCTTTCCAATAAAACTTATTTTATTAGTTCTAGGTATTTTCAGCTGATGTTTATCTAATTAATCTTGATTAAAGTAGAATAGCAACAACATACCGCGAATGATAAAATCTAGTGTAGTTTAGTTAAGTATATAGGTAGATATTCGTTTTTAAGTTTGTATTCTAATAAATGATTTATTAAAACAGACCGACTTAGTAATAGGGTCAAGTTATACCCATTGGGTACGGAAGTAACTTCCTGGAGTATTTTCTATGACGTGGACGAATTATTTTTTATAGTATATATAGAGTTGGTTCAAAATAACGGAATGCCATAAAGCCCCATTCTCTATTAGCAGAGGCGAGTATTGTACGCAGATGTCACGTCACGGGCTACCGGTGCAGGCGCACACACACAGCTGTTTCCGACATATGCTGCTATTGTACGCCCTTAACACTAGAGTGCACGCGCGCTCTACTATAGTAGAATGCACTTACTTATTTTAGCGCCATTCATTCATTCTCACACCTGACCCCCCGCGCTCCTAGATAAGCCTCGTCGACAAAATCGCGGAATGGATTATTACGGCGCCCACTTGCAGCGTAAGCGCACTTTCTTGTAATTACGTGTCAAAGTTCGTCTTCTACTATTGTAGTACGTGCGAGTATTGGCGTAATAATACCGAATGTAAGTAAACATTTTCTTTATTGACTTTTTTAATCCATTACGTATAAAAATTTAATGTTTATGTTTTGACAAATGAACAATATATATAGTTATTGCTATTTAATATGTTATGGTGTTTTGATAACTATTATTACTGTGTTTCAGCGAAAAAATTGACCCAATCATGGAATCTCGCGTGATTCAGTGGTTGCATGAAGAATTTGAGGACGAGGAAGTGATTCAAAGTGAATCGGATGGTGGGGAAGAAGAAGTACAACCGATGGAGCAGGAAGACAGGCATCAGGTACAGGAAGCTGTAAGCGAAGACCAAGCATCATCGTCTGAAGATGACATGCCTCTTTCTGAGCTCGCTCAAAACAATACACGCCACGACATTTATGTATCTAGAAATGGAACACGCTGGAGTAAAAACATGTCCTTCTGCAACCCGGGTAAGATCTCAAAAGCTCACATAGCTGGAATAAATGCATTAATTATCCACCAACTAAACAAAGGCCAGGAAAAGATTGTGAGACGCAATTTTCTTTACGATCTTTCGTATGAGCTGGCAAAACCCCTCATGGCAAGAAAACTGACCTTTGAAAACCTCCCCCGTGACTTAAAAAATAAAACGAAATGGCTTTTGGGGCATACAGATGAGGTGACTCGGAATGATCCTCAAAGAATGGGAAGAGTAGGTAAATGTTGCCTGTGCTCTCGAGCCCGAAATCGGTCCACGAAAAAGTGGTGTAAGCGGTGTGCCAGGTGGATTTGTCCTGATCACCAAGTTGTGGTCTGTATCGAATGCGAGGATGGTGACCAATAAGATAGTCATCGCTTATTAGAAGTTTTTTTTTTTTGAGCTGATCTCAAACATGCCAAAAATGTTGATTATTTTCTGGATCTAGTAAATTGTTTCTAGTTTAAGTATGTTCTATTAAAACTGTAATCTTTTGCAATAATTGTGTGTAATAATAATTAGATGACATCATTATTCAGTTTTATCATTTTAAAACCACCCATTTTTAAAATATCTTAATTATTGTTTTCTACTATGGTATAGCATGCGAGCATCCATGTCAAAAAAAGGGGCGCGTGCACTGTAGTGTTAATAAGGCTCTATGGATTGACGAAATTTGGGCGAATTTAGTTTTGTGGTGGTTTTTTATGGGCAAGAAATAAGTTCGTATGAGAAAGGCGAAAGAGAAGTGTATTAACTATATATTTTTGTCAAAGAATGAGTTTCCCCTTGTTCAAAAATAAAATGCCAAATGTAAGAGAACGGCAAAGAAATGGAATAGACACTGCAGCAAACCTTTAAGTACATCTTAATTGTGGAAAACTATGTATTTTGGATCCAAACACATCAGTTACTTACTTTTCAATTCATTTGGACATTAATAATACCAGGCAATATATCTTTTTACCTAAAAATCTAACATTTACGACCAAAGCAAGTGACATTCAGGAAAATGTCAGCAACAAAGCTTTAACACCAATAAGGTCACACAAATATCACTAAAGAGGCACACCTGACCATTTATACAAGGTGACTGGTTACTTTCTGTGAATTTTTTTTTTTTATAATATTTAAAAAAGATCATTATTTTATCCCTAAACCAAAAGCATAATTCACTAAACACTTCTAACTGTGTTTCTGCATTAGCACGAATAATATTTTTAAACTTAATATAAAAAACACCGGAAACCAGACGATAAAGAAGAAGGTTAAAAAGGGCATACCAAGTAAAAGAGAAGGAAACTGTCACATCGTAAAAAAAAACACATAGAATTAGCAAAATCGGGAATAATAGCGCATAATCGACAGATAACGATCCCAAATGAATTGAACGCATGAGTAAAAAAAACACAACAGCACTTATGAGCCCAGTCACTCTGTATAAACCAGTGGGTTTCTGACATCATTATAAAATGATTCGAGCGAGGCATGGAAACCGGAATGAATAGAATATAGCTATTGATCGGGTGATATCATCTGAGAACCTGATTCGATAGAAGTTGCAATTCAATACTAGATGATGTGTTACTTCCTACGTTGAAGTTAAAAATGGCTATTCTATTTGATTTGATAAATGAATACCTAGTTTTTAGTAATCATATTAGGCCTCTCGATTAGGCATCTCGATATCTATTCTAAATAAGCTATTTAGTGAAATGTCTTACACGAAATTACATACAATTTGATTTATATGATATGGAGCAATAAGTTCACATTTGGGAGAGCTATCGTTTGGTAACTGTCTTCGTATTAATCAAGCAAATTAGGTAATATTAAGCATATAACTTAACTCTATGCTTTAAACATAGTTCAGTTGACCGATTCCAACACACTTTTGTCTAATAAGAATAAAACTAAGAAAATTACACGTCACAATATAGAGAAACCTGTTACAATTTCCACTAATAAAACTCAGCTAGGTCACTCAGCCTATGTCAAGATCAAGCATCAAGGTGGTTTAGGCTATACATTAAGTACATACATTATGTACATTCAGTTATATTCATAACAAGGCTTACATATTTTTGGAAATTTTTAATATTATTAATCACATTAACAATATATATTGCTTAACTATGTTGAATGCAGCTAAATCCACAAAAGCGAAAGAATATAATAATACTTACATATATACATATATGGTTCTACATATGTATACCAGCTATACTAATATACGAGTATATTAAACTTGTGCCCTAACCTCACCGGGCCCAAGGATGCGGCCCTGAACGCACCAAGGCTTATGTTTTCGTGACAACCGACCTCATTAGTCATGTAGATCGGTATCAAACGACTATTTACTGAAATGTAAGCAAACATACAATTACATGTGTGTTAGGTTTGTTTGACTACGACTTTCAATGTTAGTTATGCACAATATTTTTATCACCAAATAGGCTCACGTTTAACTACAGCCTGCCTGATGTTAAGCACCACTGAAGTCTAAGATGTAGCACGCTTGCCTAGAACAAACCTATTTACTTTGAAAGATTTGAAAACCCCCGGGACTAATGTATAAATCTAACTTTTATACACAAACAGTAAACTAATTTCAAATCTAACTTAATGTAACTTTAACATATTACACATTTATAAATGGCATTCCATTTTGAGCGCCTCCGTGGATCGGATGACACGTTAAATTGTAGGTCCCTGCTGTTAGTCTAGTACGGGAGTCGTTAAACCATGTCAGAGGCCCTTAGGGCGGTTTGAAAACTCTCGACACTAGAGTTGGTTGGGAGTTGGGAGAGAGATATTCATTCGATAAGAAGAAGACTACTACATAGTACCTACCTACGTACCTAAATAAAGAGGAAAACAAACTAAGTCTGTGATTAATTTAGAGATACATAAGGCATGGTCGTATTAAGTACTGAAGCCTAAATGGAAACTCGATGGTGGTTTTATGGAGGCCGGGTCATGGTGCCATATTACTGGATCGATGGCTGACGTATCAGGTCTATCTGTGAATTAATAAACAAGTAGAAGTAGCACTTATGAGAAAGTACTTGTAGGTATGTATTATTATGAGTTAATTTATTAAGTGCTAAACCTGCACTATGGTGGTTTAAATTAAACTTTTATTGGAAAATGCTTGTTAGACATATTCTAACAGCACAAGTGGCGCCATCAGCCGCTCAGTTTGAAGTGTATGGAAAAGAGTGTGGATTTTCGCGCCTGGCGGTTAGTAGATTGTAGCCTAGTTGGTTAAGGCGTTCCGGACGGTGATCAGAAATACGCAGGTTCGATTCCTGCCGGTCGTGATTATTTTCGCTCATTTTCCAATAAAAGTTTAATGTATTATTATGATAGAAATATTATATTGTTGTTGTATACGTAGAATAAATAAATCTAAACAACTCTTATAATAAGCGGAGATATATTATGTTTTATTTTAGTAAATCATCGGGCATTTTTTTCTAACTAATCTAAACAAATTACAAATTCTCATATTAAACATGTACAGATAACTTAGAAAATGATAAAGATCATACACGTAGAATAGGAAGAAGAAAGGTCCCAATCCACTTCCTTAGTGCAGTCCAACATATCGCAACAGATAATAAGTATTGTAGCAGACGGATTTCACGGCGGCCGGCCATGTAGGGGCGGAGAAACCTGCGCGAGCGCACGCAAACCCTCCGCATAGGGCTGGCAGACACATAGGAAAAGATTAGAAGAAATTACTTTACAAAACAGCTAGGTGCAGTAAACGGTTACTTCTCATTTATCATAAAATACCAAAAACATTCAACAATCAGAAAAAACTTAAAAACAAAAGTTACTACTACATTATTAATAGTAAGTAGTAAGTATACTAAACAGCTATCATCTTGTTTCTACAGTGACCTAACAGGTATATGAGCACTAGATCACCTACGCTCAAGCGAGACTATGGCCCAAGCTGGTGCATGCCCGTACTAAAATGGCTGTTAAATTACAACCAAAAGAATTTCCCAACGGTTGCAAGTGTCAATCCTAACCCCAGATACAGCAATGCAACTGTTACTTATTCTGTGTCAGTACAATAAGTGCACACGCATACCACACGCGGGCACAAGTTGCGCAACGTAGCAATTTGGAGGCAAAGGAAGTGTATTGGTGCCAGTTCTGTTTGTTGATGGGTTGGAACTGATCTATGTAGGGATGCTAGGTTATCCTATTCTTCTGGCTAAGATATTGAGATATTTTGAGTTTCATTTGCGTCATACTCGTAGATTTATAAAACACCTTGATTCAGAACTATGTTTTTAATTATTCTGTGTCAGTACAGAAGTGCACACGCACGGCACTCGGGCAGTGATTCGGGCTCGGTTTGCGCAACTAACAATTTGGAGCCAAGGAAGTGTATTGGTGCCAGTTCTGACAGTAGATGTCAGAACTGATCTATTCTGATTGGAATTGCAGGAAGGATTAGGTTTGGTTTTTTTTTACAAGGAATGGGTTTGCACTTTACCGTAATTCGCCTATATTATGGATATGTTATTGGAGTATTATGAGTTTTATTTGTGTAGGTATACCTACTCGTAGATTCATAGAACGCCTTAATTTTGAACAAGGGCTGGGCAAATAAAATAGTGTCACCGTCGCCTATAGAAACCTATAAAACTAGGGCTAAATGTATGCAAGTTAGTTAATTGTGAGCGAATAACCGTGTTTTTATTCTCTTTGACTTTCAGAAATTATACAATATGGGTATCTGACGCTAGCTACTATATATAATACTAAGCAGATTGTAGGTAAACATAAGCCTATTTTCAGTTAAAAGAGACAAATCCCGTTTTTAATCGGTTTGGTGCCATTTTTTAGCTCGTTCCGATTTCTTGCCTACAAACTCACCTTATATGTAACTTAATTATCAAATTTAGATATAGCAAAACCAGACAAGCAATGTGACTTACTAATCAAATCCTATACCTAAAACAGTCTCCAGCAAGAACTGAGCTATTCCAAGCAGTCACAAAAACCTCCATCTTACAAACCCACGCTCACCATGACCAATGTGATTGCGCAGGGCTCTCGCTCTACGGAAACGATTAGCAAAACCTCACCGGTTTCTGTCGAGTACTTTATTATTGGTGGTGCAATGTTTATGGCATTTAGTAAATGTACTTTTAGGATCGGATACTGGGATGATAAGTGTTTTCAAATCTAATACTTACTGCCAGGTTAAAACTATAACTATATGTATAACTAGCTGTGCCAGCGACATCGTCCGCGTGGAATAGTTATTACCATAAAAACGGTTCTAGTGAGTTAATCTTAAAAGATTGACAGTTACTGTTGCGGACATTTTATTAGATAATTTCAAGAGGAATAACTCTTTTATACATATTTTTTTGATATCTTGAACCGTTTTCGCAGCGCACGCAACGGAAGCCTTCAAAGATGAATAATTTTACACGTTTTTCCACGTTTTCCATTGTTTTTCAATCCTATTAGTTGCAGCGTAATGTTATATAGCCTACAGCCTTCCTCGATAAATGGTCTATCCAACACAAAAAGAATTTTTCAATTTGCACCAGTAGTTCCTGAGATTAGCGCGTTCAAACAAACAAACATACAAACAAACAAACTCTTCAGCTTTATAATATTAGTACATATATTAGAAGTTATTTTTTTCCAGTTACTATTGATCAGCTGTACAGTATTTTTGTGTAATAATATTTGTATTTCCAATATTTAATTGAAATCAAAATAGTCTCTGGATAAATGTTAATAAAAACTGTTTTTCTTTAAGGTTAAGGTTGAAAATTAAGATAGATTCAGTGATAAATGTAATGTAAGGGCAGCTGTAATTTCTACAACCTATGTTACAGAGTACAACCAATAAGTACCAAGATACAAGTAACAACGTTCTTACAGACGCCCTGCCTCATAAATGGATAACTAACTACTTCACTGGAGGGTTACGTAGCTTCCGAGGAAATCACTTTCCAGATAAATGCTGTACGTAATCAATCATACTGACGAACAAACATACTTGTGTATTATAGCTGCTAACTGATCATTAAAATCAAATGAAAAAAGTGAAATAAAACGTTTTTCATTCGTGTGTTTTTTTCAGTAACCTAGTTAGACATTTCTACTGATAAAAGTTTTCTACTTATTTTATTATTTTTTCTTTATTTAACGTTTAATTTAACTAGTCTGTATATTTTTTATTACTTAAAAGCAAAGAAAGCCTTTTTGATCGAGTCTTTTGTATTCGTACCCTATGTGTTATAACATCCACTGTTTTTTTAATTGTGCATAAAATCAATAGATAGCTATGACTGTAGTCTATCTACGACAAAACAGCACAATTATAATACACTCAACGTCAACCAAACGTCAACAAGTAGTTTTTGTTTTTCTCGTGAAATTTTATTAAAATAATTGCCAAAAGTCGTGAAAATTGTGTTTGAAACGCAAATCTAGTATCAAATACTGTTTTGCGACATAAATCTCGTCAAAATCATAATTTGTGACCAGTATAATACCAAAATTGTTGAGAACTAAGTATTAACAAGTGAAACTTTAGGGTAGGAAATAAAACTATTTTTTACTGATATTTCACACTTCTTCTTTGCTCAGAATATATTCCACAACATTTACTGAAATGTCGAAGGTGTGTGGAGGCTGTAATGAAGAAATAAAGCGAAACAAAACATATGTGAAGTGCCCCAAATGTGATTGTTCGCAAAATTCTAAACCTTTTGCGAAAAGAAACTGTGTCCAACAAGCAGAAAATCTTTAATCTCAAGATTATCCATATCGATTTACCAGTCCAGATAAGAACAGAATTTATCTAAACTTGACACACCTATAATCTCATAGCCACTCTACCTTTAGATTAAACTGTACTTTATCTATTTATCTGCACTGGCAACAATTTGCGTCAAATTCATGCGGTACATAAGTGATGTGCTCAATATTTTGATATTAGATCAATAAGATTACTAAAGTAGGTTTATTATTATTCATAAATAAGAATACGGCTTTTCATTAACCATTTGTTGTCTGTTTTGTAAATTAATAAAAAAAAAACAAATCCCTTTGGAATTATTTTTAAAATAAAAAGTAATAGATACACGAAAAATATGATTTTCAATCATTGCTATAACAAGAAAAACTGTGCATTAGAAGGCATTAGTTTCGCCCGCGTAACTTGGAACCAGAACTGGGTTGCCCGTAGTCGTATAAAGATAAAGATAAAGAATCTTTATTGATAATGTAAAGTTGTAACATACATAGGTATAGGTATAAGTACTAATATCACAGAATATGCTACACAAATTACAATATCTCGTCAAATTGAATTTATAACGTTTTATTAATAAAATAATGAAATTTTTTGTTATTAAAATCATGTCAAACATAATAATAGTAATAATAATAACATAATAATATAAACATAAACTGGATACTTCCTACTTCATTGATGCAATTTATGTCAAGGACAACATAAACCCTTTACCATATTTGCAATACACATGTATCTGCCCTAAAATCTACATTATCCATTACATCTAGCACTAAAAACCGTGTTTATTGAATTTTCATGCAAACTACTCACTCCACGACCATTTACTTGCAATTATCTGCACATTGCGCCAGAAATATGCAATATTTATCGTCGGAATAATCTTGTAATTGTCATATCTATGAGTAACTAGTGTGTAACTTTCTGTATTATGTGGGTGAAGTGAGTATTACATATTGTGCCGATTTACGTAAGAAATTGATTAAATATATCTGTGTCGAACAACAATTTTCAATTGTATTTTGTCATTGGTACCTGACCTATTCATAATAGCATCATAGTGTCGTTTTATTTACAAAAAAAAAACATATTTTGCATGTTGGTAAGCTAACGTAGTTATAACGTGCTGACCTCTGTTCACTTTTCGTTCTTTGTAATGGAAAAGACAAATATTTAGTACGTTTAAAGTAGTTTCTAAGCATTTCTTCATCAAACCAGAAGCCGCAGGGACTCACTAACAACATTAATCAACAACAAATAACTTAACACCTACTTAATTGACAGAATGAGAGTAAATATTATCTAAGACCAAAATCTGGTTTCCTTTCACTTGAACTTGGGCCCGGTTGGATCCAGAATATGTCAAAAGTAAAAGTATTTGATTGGGTATCTATACTTAGGTATGTACGTCTATGGATGAGTCATTCGTATGCTATTTCACAGAGCACTGGCATTTTTTTTGTTTTGGCGCTATTTGACCACGACCTGCTTGCTGTTAATAGTGAAAAGTTACTATTTTATCTACAAAACATCTTCAATATATGCCTACATACTTACACGTTTTTGTTAGATGGCGCTGTGTGACACTTCCCACTATATCAATTTATTATAATCTTCTCAAAAAATCTTTCTACAAGTAATTAATTCTGCAGGGAGTAACGATCATCAGTAATGAAAAATACAACTAATACAAGGAAGACCAATATATCAAATATGTAGGTACATAAAAAAAGATTATTCATACGCTAAAACACTCTCTGATTATACAAAAGATAAACTAGCAAGATGCGTTTCGGTATGCCTTCGACAATTTGTTATGCAAATGTTAAAACCAGCGATTTTCCTATCTGCATAAGCATTCAGCTTGAGATTCCATCACGCGATCACCGGATGGGCAGACACGGTGGTGCCAACAAGTCTAAAGAGTTTCAAATCTTGGACAAATTGAATGTAACTTTTCTGGTCAGTTATTTTCATTTACTCTTGACAGGCAAGCATTTGATAACAAGTTCGTTGTAGTTCAAGATACAATAATCGATAAATTCGTCCTCCACCTGAAGTCGAATATTTCATCGACTTTATATAATTGTACTCATTTTTACTTCATATATGTACATAACATGACGTAAAGATTTTAGCACATAGACGTCACTTAGCGGGCTATGTAAACGAATCGATAAACAGATAGTAGTTATCCCACACTTCATATAATGATACACTCCTATCTACACGCTGAACAACGGATCGTGATAGTAAAACCGTTGATAAGTTTTTTATTCAAATTATTGTGTTTTACCTGGCCTGTTAGCTTAGTGACTGGCCTGTAAGCTTAGTGACTGGCCTGTTAGCTTAGTTGGTAGTGGCTCTGCCTTCTAATCTAGAGGTCGCGGGTTCGATTCCCGCATGACACAAGTATTTATGTACTTTAAAATTTATAATTACTTGTGTTGAGTCTGGTCGTTTGTATGTATAATAAGTATGTATTTGCAAAAGAAAAGTATATAAGTATTATATCCGTTATCTAGTACCCACGACACAAGCGTTTGCTTAGTGGGGGGCTAGATGGCGCTGTGTGCAATGTCCCGGAATATTTATTCATTATTTATTTACCCACCTAGGTATATTTATATATTCATATTTCATTGCATTTATTCAACACTAGTACCTATAGGAACGAATTTACGTGTAATAGTAATTTCAATATATTTTTAACTATATATTAAATCATTACCTACAACTCGGTTTATAATGTTTAAATGTATGAAATCAATCGTAAATCACAATATTTAAAGACAAGCAGGCCGACATACACCGCAGTTACAATATTACGTCCTGAATAAATAATATTTAAATAAATAATTAGTGATTACATATGTAGGTACGCTTGGACGCGCCGAATTAGTGGTTGAGTAATGCATTCGAAAGTAGGCAGCACTTACAGCGATAGTATAGATAGATAGCATTGATTTCACTGTGAAGAATGCAGTGTGACTTAATGTCTTACTAGCGACGCCACGCGGGTTTACTCTCGTTAATCTGGGATTTAATGTAGTATATTTGAAAGTACAGAGACCAACCTAGATTCATACAATATTTGAATAAAACTTATAAAGGAAATTCATGATAAAGTACGGTTTGCTATCTCATATTCGAGGTCATAATCGGGCCGTTTTCAACCAGATTCACCGTTACTGGATACGTGTGAAGGAGGACTTCATCATCATCATCATCACCTTAAAATTAAACCAATGTTTTATTTTGTGGCGTTTTTATTTATAAGACAATTTAGATCTTGGCTTAGTTAATTCGATTCTGTATATATTTATGTGATCAAGGTTTATCGTGATGATTTCCCGATGGTACTAAACTTTGTCATACTTTAGAATTTTCCATAGTAACATATTTTGACTTAAAAAATTAAAATCTTGCCCTTGGGTACCAATACAAATTACTACTAATGTTAAGGAACGATTCAGTCAACCATTAGATACGATGAAAAAAATAACTAGGTATTCATAAAACAATTTTCTAATTTTTCCACTTTATAAATCGCTAAGACCGTGTCGTATTATACTCTTACCATTAAACCACGTGGCAAAGCAAGTGTTCCGTTACCTAATGCTTGCTATAATTGGATAACTCGGCTTTACTTCCATCTACTGCGAACAATATGCACTGCGTACTTAAACCACTTGAGTCGATTTCTTTTTTATAACAATTTAACACGCTATCATACGTTTTTATTTAGTTTATTGCAATTTTAACTAGAATTAAGATTGTTTCAATGAACAAGTTAGTAGTAGTTGACAGCTACATCAATTTTTGACAGTTCACACTTCGCATGTTTAATTGAAACCATTAATAAATTAATGTTTTAACACAAAATAATAATTTGCAAATTCTAAACATGCCGCACTCAATTAGCCAAGTTTCGTAAAGTTGCCAAATATCGCCGCTAGAGTGCGCACGAATTAAGTACGCTCATGGCGTTTTTCGTAAACTTTCATCATTGTTGTTATTAAAACTGTTCTTAAAAGTAACTGCCTCGTTAGAGCTAAAATATGGTTCATCAAGCTTGGATTTAAATGCGAATTATCATTAAAACTGTGTTAAAACTCCGGTGAATTTGTTCGCAGAGTTTGTACCTACAAGGCCGCGACCTCATTCTTTGTTTGGTGCTCACTCTCACTTCGTGGCGCATTGATTCGATCAAATAGGACATAGGTAATTTTAAAATTTTCATGTATTTTAAAATATATAATGAAACAAAATTTTAACGCTTAAAATAGTCTACATGTCAACATATTAATCAAATGTTTATAACATCTAATACCTACTCAAAAAATATAAACTGTCCTCAACGTCCTCATATCAAGTGATTAAATGAATGATGCTTAGCGTACACATGTACCGAAGTTGTGATATACGCAATGCTATTTTCTGTCCTGAAGTGAAATTACTATTACAAAACAAAGAGAGACAACCAGTACAGCAACTCCTAAAACACTTAATTCACTAATTCATGATAACTAGAACAAATTTCACATCACTCAGACCAACGAGCATAAAACCAAGAGTCTTGAATTAAAGAAACTAAACTACCACAAAAAATACATCAAAATTCAACAGCAGTGTTCAGTAAAACTCTAAAAACACAAGTTACATCAATTCTGCTGACAGCGGCCATCGACATAACATAGTAAAGGACAGATATAACCAATCTAATTATATCCCTAAACAATGAGTTTTTTTTTTGTCAAAAAAAACCAACTTCTTTGTTTTGATACAAGTATTTAATCAACCATATCTCCAATTCTTCTAAACTGATAAAAAAATATATTTTAGATGTAACATGCGCTGTTCTAGTGTGTAACATACATACATAGATTAATCCACACAAGCATATACACTCATGAAATATAGCACGCGTGTTTTGATTCACTTTTTTTTTTACATGATATAGGCTTACGCTTGACTACAACTTGCCTGATGTTAAGCAACGTTATAGTCTACGATCTAGCGCGCTTGCCTAGAAGAAACCAGTTTACTCTCGACTTGAAGATCGACAAATTATAGCTCAAGGGGAATAGAGATTCGGGCAAGGAGTTCTAGTCTGCCTTATGTCAAACAATGCCTGCAGCCTAGGGTACACCTTACATTTACAATAGATTTTAAGATCTTTATGTGCATTTGTAGCATCAGTCTGACTCATTCTCGAGTGTTCCTTGCGCTTACAATATAAAACGCTTAGACTTGTCTATCACTGTCCTATGTCATTAACACCGGCCATCACACTGTCGTGAGTCATCCGAGCTGAATGCAAGACACGAAACAAACCGCAACTGCTTTGAAATAATATTAATATTCTAAACACAATGTCGAAGAGTACAGGCTACAGGCTTGATGGACACGCGCCGAAATGGGGTGAAGGAAAATGCATTTGCACCGGTTTAAACATTATGCATAATCGACGTCTCATTATCTAATTTCATAGGGACGCCACCGATTCATGGAACAAGAACAAGTTCCTAAGGACCGGTATGAAGCGGTACGCTTCTGCAATGAAACCAAAACACAAAAATATTGAACAAGTATACTTGTATTACAAGTGGGTGACGCCATATTTTAAATAGATTTTGGTCAGGGTATATGTATGTATGTACCTTTGTCACATCTCCTAAGTTGATGGGACAACATTTTTTGTGTAATTAGACTTCTATCACTAATTAAGTTTATGCTATAGCCATAGCAACCTTATGCTAATGATATTTGGATTGTTCCGCGTCAGATTCCTTGAAGACAAAAAGTGAGTATAATAAGAATAACTGAAACGGATCTGCACAACGAATGACGTGCAAGGTAAAATGATTCATACACAATATCATTTCAATACCTGAGTAAATATAAAATACTTGTCTAGAGTTATCTAACAATGCTGTCAGAAAAACAGTATGCAAAGAATTTGTGATTTGAGTCTATCTAACTAAACATAGGTATATACTGTATGTACAAACCTGTACGAAAATCTAACTAAGGAAATTAAAGATTAAATTACAGCCCAAATCTATAAACCAAACATTATGCAATAATTCTTATGATTATGCAGATACAAGGTAAGGGGCTTTAACGAGTTTAGAAGATTGTAAGTAACAGAAAGTTAAAGATAGCAAATATCGCGAGTGAAAAGATATTATAATGAGTCCTGCAAACCTATTTCAAGGTCATAGTAAACAATACCTATCTGTTGTTATCTAACCAAACAATAAGCAAAGAGCATTTGATAAAGATTCAACACATTACTGTATTATTTATCTAGTAAGGCAGTACCATTGACTTGCTAATTTTAATGAGTTTTTACCTACATAATAAGCGAAATAACTTCACATCAATACAATGATAATTTGCAGCTTATTATACAATCTTGGCATATTTTATTGCAGTAATTTACAGATAATACCCGGACAATCCACAAAGGTATTCAAAGTTGATGAGTATTTTAAACGCATTGTTCCTTTTTTTGGTTTGTTGGTTATTATTGTTTGCTAGACCACCCGGTGAGACTGACGGGCGTAAAGAAATCTATTAGGGACCGCTTATTGTGTTGAAAAAAGTACCGATAAAGGAAAGCTAGTTTTTGCTTCCGTTAGGGCGTGAATAGGCCACGAAATTTCACCCGAAAACGCTTTGCGCTTGGAAAAATGCCTTCACTTGCTTTTTCGCATGAAATTCCACGCCGCATTAACATGAAAGCAAGGGCGAGCATCGCGCGTATAGCTCCGGCCGACAAGTCTTGTCCACACGCAAACAATTTTGCACAATTTGAGCAGTTTTGCAGACGTTTTTGACGAAATAAATCATATAAAATCAGCAATTAAGAATATTATATTTATGGTTTTCTACTCCTCTAAATAATAGCATTACCTTTTAGATAGAATTACATTGGTTTAAATTTCTGTACTACTCTTGGAAAAAAAGATGAAACATATTTCATAACAACAATTTTTCAAATAATAAAACTATCGAAGTATACCTACGTAATCGTGTTTTGGCGTCTTTTATTGTCTTAACACGGAATCTAGATTGTATAAACTGAAAAAAATTACCTCCATCTTATATACTTCTATTTTATTTGATTTTTATAAAATATCGATTTCACATAGCACCCCGTCTTAAACTGGTAACAAATAACTTTCAATAAAAACAAAAAGTTTAGTGTAACATATAAGTAGATGTTACTGTGATTCAGTTATATTAATTTCTCTATTTAAGTATTTATTGTATGTCTACGGTGATAGTAAAGTAAGTGTCATAAAGTAAGGGGGTTAACGTAGGCAGTTCACCGACCATAACATAAACTATAAATAATATGGTTAAATCACCAAATATAATTATCCTGAACTCACGAGAAAGTGTAATAAAAACTACTTCAAATTCTTTTTATTATAAACTAACATTTATGTACAGATTAAATCTAAGCACATCATTTACCTATATTTTTTGGTGTTGCTATGCCTGTTTTAGACTTGGCCTACTAAGAATTACCTTCGACAGTAACTCTGAAAGGATACAGTACACAAGTACTATTTTATCCGGATTTTTCAGATACTACCAGAGTAATTACTAGGCATAAATATAATAATTATTACTAGGTACCACTGCAGCGTACTCGTATAAAAACAAGCGTATCTTCTTCCTTTAGAAATTGATTTAAATTGTTATTATCCTACTTTATTAACCTGCCAAGAAGTAATTAAATAATTAAAATAAGAGGGCGTGAGGGTGTTGTCCTAATAAACCGAGAACATTCTAAAAGGTAATAAAATTCAAATAACACTAACAGGTCCGACCACGTAGCTTGCAAAATTTTACGCTAGTTAGTGGTCAGCTTATAATAGTTAGCATGAATTCACTTCAGCATGTCTGTCTGTATTTAGTGTGGTACTACACTTACCAACTATCAATGGGTTTTAGAATCAATGAAGAATCTTACCTGGAAAAAATAAAAAAAATTTATTAGTATAATCGTATGAAACAACGAACTTCACGTGACCTTAAATTACCAAAAAACACGACTCCGTTAACAAACTTCATTACGGTGTAAAGAAAGAACAAACATAAAGAACTCACAGACAATATAAGTAAAAGACATTACTACAACCAAATCTACATAGAAAACCTGTACCAGCATCTAACAACGAGATCCCCTCCATATTCTATCCTCCTATGTTCTATAAAAAGTATGATCAAAAATCTATGATTATTATTTTATTATAAAGGTATAATATGATATAATCTTACCTAAATATTTTTGTAAGAATGTTAAAACAATTATGACAAGAAATAGTGTTGCAATATGCATAAAATTATTTATTTATTTTGTAATGTTTATGATTCCAATAAATATTTCTTTTTTTTTCTTTCTTATATCTCTGGTCAACAAAATGGCGTCAGAAAGCGTGTGGTCACCACATCGGTGCTAATGCCTCGGAGCCATGAAACGACCTCGTCCAATTTCGACCATAAAGTTTTTGAATGGATTGTACTGATTCTATTAATGTTTTTATTTTAACTAAGACGGGTGTTCCCTTGACCATAGTTTTCCTGATGGTAAGCAAAGGTTACGTTTGGTGCTTAGGGGTTTCCAAGCGGTACAAATAGGTTATTGTTTTTTGACAATTGACATTAGAAACCTTACAATCCTCTAGGGATCCATTATGATCTGGTGCCTAGGCTAATTGGTGAGATTTGCTAATTATGAGAACATTTGGACCTTACGGTACACCAGCGCCTCTAGCGGTGATCTCACACGCGGGAGCTTTAATTTGGACACACTTTATTAAGGGCCGAAAAAGTAACATTTATTTAAAGTGTTCTTCATTTATTTAATTGTATATATTACATTATTATTTTATTCTAAGTTTTACCCATCTACCAAAGACTATAGATAATTTTCTTCTCTTGCAATTATATATTATAAGTTAACACAAATTTAGTGTCATAAAAATTATGAGGAGTGGTGAAAGATTTCTCATCGTACAAGAAGCAAAAAATTAGAGCAGAGAAATTGTTAAATCTATTGTTTAAAATACTACACGCTTTCTTTATGGTCGGTGGTTACAGATGTATTTTGGAAGATTATTTCATTTTATTTTACATTTTACGTATAACAAACTCAGCATTCTTACGGTAATTATAATAATTTTGTTGCTAGAGAGATAATACGACTATCATCATAATACGAGTAATGTACAATCAATGTACCTACAACGATAGAAAATCATTTGCTGGTTTGAAGAAAAAAATTTTTGATAATTTTTCTGATACATTTTCTCAGAATGTCCCAGCTTAGCGATAAGATAAGATGTAAATCTTATTTCCTACTTATCATTATTATAATTACGTTGTCAAACTGCCATTATTATTATTTAAGAGGGAAAATAAAATGTACACAAGCCAGTTAAACAATTTAGCAAACGACAAAAGTCATAAAGCAAGCATTTTGCTTGCAATGAACAAAGAAGCAAACCAGCTTTTCTGCAATTCGGAGTGTAGGTAATCTAGTTTTTCGTAACACCAATGTACCGGGAAGTAGTTTTACTGGCAATTAAATAACAACAATATGATTTCCTTGAATTCGTACAATTTAATGTGATGTGTATTGATACAGAATGAATGCGATGGTTAATCGTTAGACGTTAATATTGCAGATTTGTCGAAAGAAAGAGTTATGTTTGGTACAAAACATGATAAAGATATTGATATATTATATTACATAAGTAGAAGTAATTGAAACTCAGCATCGACCGGTAAAGGATAATAATATTATTACTAGACCTCAATTTAACTTTTTTAAACAGCAGAAAAATGTACCACTACAGTACAGCTCAAGAGAATTTGTTAAGCAAACTACAGATATGTAATTATATTATTTCCTTCCCATTGTGTAACACAAACTGGACATACCTACTCCTAATTTAGAAAGATATAGGAGAAATTGCTAAAAAACATCAAAACATATGTTCTTCATGATAAGGTCCATAAATTTGCAAATTCTCCCAAGAGTCAACAAGAATCGAAGCCAAGTCCATAACTGCAGCTTGATAAAGCCACCACACTCAATAATGTTGACCTCTCGAAACCGGTCGGACCAGCGAGTCGGGCGGTAATGGGCTCTGCTTCCTACCATGTGAACCTGACTATGATTTTATAATCAACGTTTATTAGTGTATTTTGTGAAATTATTAACTGAGTGGTTTTTTGGAGAGTCATGGATGAATTGTGTGAATGAGGATATGTTTGCGAGAGGAGTGAATGCGGAGATGACGAGTGACAGATTGAAATGGAAGAGAGGAACATGCTGTGTCGACCACACATAGTGGGATAAGGTAAAGGGAAAGATTAATAAAGTGTTTGTAGAGCAAAACTGAATTATAGTGAATTAATTCTTACTGGACGCTCCATCCTAACCCATATTAACAGATAATGATCTCTAACCATATTATAGCTGTAGTTTGAAAATAATGTTCATTTTATTTGTTGAAATTAAACATGTATTTTACAAAATTTTATATATGTATATACTTGTATATCTAAATGTAAAGTGAGTAAATAATTGGTAAATTAACCTAATATACAAAGCGATTATCAAGGTATGAAATAGATATAATCATTTCGCTGTAAGTTTGTAAGCAATCTTCAATTCAAAAACATATTAGGCAATATTATCAAGAATAAAGTGCACTAGCTTTCAATACGACATTGTAGTAAATTAAATCGAACAAAGACTCCAGATTTCATAAGTAACCTTTTGATTATTTTCTAGTTTTTAGCACCTTTTGTCCACCCGGTGTGCGTTTAGTAAGATAATTGCGTGTGCGCATTCTATTCATCATGTCTAAAAATAGTAATTGTAGAGCCTTTCTGTGAGATATGAAACCACAATTGTGTAACGGAAACCGCATATTTTATAGCAATTACTTAAAATTACATACATAGGTTAATGTTGGGTTGCATTTTGTAGTTCAAAAATGAGCATGCGCCATCCTTCCCGATCTTCTGCCAATTCCTTGACCTCCTTATACGACATGACGCCCGCCTTTTCTTTTACTTGGTCCATGACCTTCTCGGCCTTCCTCTTCGGGCTTTCAATTTTCCCTCAATGATGTTTTTCATAAATTAATCATGTCGTAAAAGCTAATCTTATTAGTTTTGAAGCATCGCTTGATTTTATCAAACATACCGAATTGTTCTTTTGGTCATTACGTACATATACATTATACGAGTACATCATAAATATTAAGAACAGAACAATATGTAATATTAAGTTAAATTAACAAAATCACATTTCGTTTGAGATGACTTGATATAAATCATATTGAAGCCTCGCACATCACACTATATAATAACAATACAAACAGTCACACACGCATATTTTTATATCATTCACCTCAACGGTGTTTTAATTCACACGCATTTTCCCAAGCGATGGGTTTGCGGAAAATCCTGTCATATTTGTACAAGTATAAAGAGATGGTCGGATAAGGCACAATACATGTTCTGTGTGAATGTATGTACATGTATGTATGTTTATATGTATTTGTTAAGGTTTGTTCACACTGTGAATCACAATGTAACGGGATTTATGCAGTTCCATGCTCGAAAGTTTGGTTGGTTCTGTGTTTAGTTACAATTTGCGCTGTTTAGTGAAGGAAGAATAAGCATTGATTATAGATAAATAAATTTAAACCGTATCAGAAGCTCCACGGACGATTTGAAAACTCTCAACAGTAGAATCGGACTCTCATTCAATAAGAAGAAAAAGAAGCATCAAACTGAATTGATTGGATTAAAGGACAACTCGTTTGTTTGTGACAAAACTATAGCACTGCTTTGGTCAGTGCTAATTTACCTGAATAAATCTAACTTAAAATTGTAATGTTTAGTTGATATTTTCGATAAACCAAGAAGCTACCATATACATACATACAAAGATTGATGTTTGTATTTCGTTTATTTTGACGTCACATGATAGTGTAGTTACACAAATTTCTATTTTGTTAAACTCTAAAGCTATGTCAAACCTCAGACGTGTCATTAATGCATACAGTCATTATAGCTTCCAGTGTCATAGAATACTGACTCCCAGTAAACTTATTTACCCCGTAACCAAGTGCAAAGTAGCGCCATACTTAGTGTGCTGGCCCTAATTACTTAACGTACTGTTTTATATTACACAGACTAGGTAATGTCAGGTAACGGTTCACACGGTCAGTTCTTGGATGGGTGGCAGAAAAGTTACATACGTATTTGGCTCTTCCATGGTTCGGATGATACGTAAATTGAGTGTCCTCTTTATAAAACAAAAATTGTTGAAGCAATTCTGGTCTAAAGCAGTTATTAGCAATTTAATCAAAGGCCCTTTAAAAAAATAACTAAATGAGTTTAAATGTACCGGAATATATGAATATTTATTTATTCGTGCGAGGGTGCCTTAAATTGAAAGCCTTCATTTTATATTTCAAAATTTGGTAAAAGGCATCTCGTATGTAGAATTTTAGAGAGAAAGTATGTGGTCATAGTAGTCACGTTTTAGTACTTCTTTTTGGATGTTCCGATTTCGAATGTCAAAAATACTTTAGTTTGATCTGCGTGGGATTTAAGATAAATTTTCAAATAAAAATCATTTTTCTAAGCTATATTTAGCTGTAGACCTCATTTTTTTTAGACTTGGATAGGCTCACACTTGACTACAACTCGCCTGATGTCAAGCAACGTTAGGTAACGTAGTAAAGTCGCCCTTTATGTTTTTTCGTTAATTATCAGTATAACTGTAAGTTTACCTATATGTATGTATATGAAAACATTAATGATGAACTCATCGTATAATTTCGTATTTTCATTTATGATAAGTATCAGAAACAAAAGCATTGCTTGATAAAGAGATTTATTAGTCATACTGATTGCAAGCACTTTATTGATTTTACAATCGGGTGGGTCTTATCAAATTAAGTACTATCTATAGGTGTGTTAATGGCGGATATAATTATTATGACAAGATTAAAAATAATCTTCTCCAAATCATTGTAATTGCATCAATAAATGCCTATTCATAATCTTAATCTCAATCCACAAATCAAAGAAAACTATAATTGATTATAAACTATTATGATACTTGGTATATATTTTAATCGACGGTACACAGGTTTAGTTAAGACATACCTAACAATATTGTAGTCGAATAAAGACAAAATATTTATGTTTGCTTAATGATAACACATCAATTGTTTGTTTATGGGAATCTGACCTACTAGGAATTAGAATTTTAGGTCTTAGTCTCCATCTAGACCCACCTTGCTGTCTGATAAGACATTGACCCAAAAACTAACGAAGCAATACCATTTCTTTTCTATCTAAGTAAAAGATACATAAAGTGAAATTGTACAAAAAATCCAGAAATCATATTCGCAAAAACGAAACATTGAATTTGTCACTTGAGCATCAACAAAAAGGCTTTATAAAAACTTCATTGTGTGTAAGAAATAACAGATGCAGTGTAAAAAGCAAGAATGTTATCTCTAGAAGCATTTATTTCGTCAGCAAATCGATTTCTGATGGCGAGTGAAACTGGAAGGAATGTCTTGGAAATTGGACGATTGTTCATGGTAACTAAGTTGTGGGTAACTTGTGTGTGACGTCATTATATCATAACTTGAATGTAGTTGCTCCACGATCAAGTTACTTGAACTGCAGTGCGTTGAACTTGTCAATCACACCATGGTGAATTCGAAAATGAGATTCTCGGTTTAGCTGGCCAGCAAAGACCGTAGCTTTTGTTGAATAAGAACTGATGTCAATTACAATAGTAGTATCTTAAATCTTCCAATATGAACGCCAGCTTTAGCCAAAATGGCACCAATGTGTAATTAAGCTTTGCACTCGGTTAAATTGAAAAGCAGTGCATCCTGTATCAAATTATTCCAGTAATAAACCTCCTTTTGGTCAAATAGAATCCTGTGCCGCTAAAGTTCCAAAATTTCAGTTCATTTCAGTTCAATCATGTTTCACTTTCAATAAAGTATGGTACAAACGTTTGCTTAGTATGGTTTGTACTGCTGTACTCTGTGGTATGGGGCTAGACGGCGCTGTGTGAAATATTCCGCAATGTTTATTAATTTAGTCGCTTCCGCGGGTGTTGGTTTGTGCAACTTAGGTCAAGTTATTAAACTAACAAGAAAAAATAAGAAGAAGAGTATGTAAAGGTAAAATTAAAAACTGCAATACGCAGCCACTAGAGAAATAATTCACCGTGTACGTGGAAAGCGAACGTTATCACAAATATTGCTCGACCTTGATATGCCTTATCATATTTACGATCAGCAAGGGACTGACGCATAGCACGGGCGTAGGTACATAATGGTTTTATAGCTGAGTGCTAATAAAACAAACTGTATTGATAAAGCACTAATAATAATAACGTCTGGTAGTTTTATTGATAAAATAAAACATCAAGTTCATAAAAATCTAGTAAGTATGCAAGTACATTTCTTTTGCTTCTTGTAATTTGCATAACAAGCAAAAAAGTTTCATACAAAGGTTTTTATCATATACTCGTGGACGTGCGAGAGCGCGCGTCCACAATTTACAGACGACAGTATTTCAGGATAAAAAGTAGTGATGAGCATTTAAATAAACGGACAAACAGAGACACAGATAAACAGAGAAATAGACAAAATGACTAGAAATCGTTGGAATGTTTTCTGCTATCGAAGTATCTCTAAAAAAAATCAAATAGGTATCTTCAATTTTCAGACTTTCGACCCTCTTCAGCTTCGTTATATATACCTATAGATATAGACATCAACAAACTGTTTGTACCAACTTATCTGTCTACATAGATCAGCCAAATAAAATATTCGTTTTGTGTTATATGAAACCGATCCCAATGTTTTCCATAGCAGGTAATGTGTAAAAAACTTCAAAAAGCCCAAAAATAGAAACGGCTGTCAGCACCATTATCCCGTGCACCAGCTATAACCACAAGTAGGTAGTCATAATGACAAAAAACACAAATTTCATTCATCCTCTAACTACTAAGTACGTTGGCGAGGCCATCTCTGACCATATTCATGGTCAAACAATAATACAACAAAGAGAAATCTACTAAATTTAAGTTTATCAGAATTTGAAAGCATTATAGGCCAAAGTCACAGGATTGTAAATAGGCATACAGATTCGAAGTAAGTAAGGACTGAGTAGAAAATGAGAAGCTAGGTATAGTTTTCAAAACAAACAGAGCACAGTGAGTATAATTTTTAAATAATACAAGTACACTTTTCTACGCGATTTTTCAGAAGCTTCATTACTTACTTAGGATTTTCTATTTAATTTTTAATCCAGAGGAAATTTTGCTCCAACCTAGCATCTAGCGTAATATTTTCCCATTAACCGTGTAGAAAGAGATTAACTAGAAATCCAAGGGCGGCGAATCTTCAAAAGGAAGTTAAGTACTAGTATTTTGCAGAAACTGGGCTAAAAACTGTGAGAAGCGGTAAACTTCCACAAAATCACAATGCGTTTTAATCTCATTAAAGATCTAATCTTTTCTGACAATGTTAGATTGACTAGGAAGATGCGCAGATACACAACTTACAAGCAATAAATTAAAAAAAAAGTCTGAGCGGATTGCAGTTTATAACTAACAGCGTTTTTTGCCAACCAGCGTGGTAATACGGCCAGTATGCGGCTAAATAAATCCTTTATAAGTGTAACAATTTATTTATACGAATTAAAGTACTTAATACCTGAGTTTGTTTTAACAATGATTGCTTCTGTAACTAGACTAAGTTATGTATGTGTTATAAAAATAAACATATTTGATTTGACCTAACATAAAAATATAATTAAAAGACAATATAAACAAGAGGCGTGCTATCACATTCGAAGCAGTCTAGATGCAGTTGACATCTCGAGTTTAGAATTTAAAAAACCAGCGAGTTACTACAATTAAGTGGCAAAGGGCAAAATGAATTTGTCGATTCATTTCATCATTCAAGATTAGTACACTTATTCCAAGTAATCCTTCTGTACTTTTCTAATCATCTTTAATATTCTTTTCTAAGTAAGAAACCTTTCATTTGGGCCGTCTTCAAGTTCTAGTTAGTAATTTTATTAATTACTTTTGGGGTTATTAGCTTCTTTATGACTAATATGAACGTCATACGTTATTACATTAAGGTAATTGCATTATAAACTACAATAAACTAGTTTATTATCATTCTTTTGCTGTTATGTGGAAATTTTGATTTTCCATGTTACTTTGTAATATCAGCATTTAAAACGAATTCAACGTTTTTAAAACAACTCTCTTCAAATCTAAGAGTAATAGGTACCTTCTTAGTGAGCGTGTTACATCCTAAACTATACCATACTACGTAAATATATATATATTAAGTAGTTATATGTACCTACACAACACATAGCTAGGTACCTACAATTATATTTAGTTCTCGCCACAATGGAGCAACAGATATTTTTTTTTTTTATGAAATCTCTTTATTTACAATAATAAAATATAAAAACAAGGGAAGAAAAACTAAACATACTACTTCTACTACTACAAAAAGGGGCACTTAGAAAATCTTTAGAAAAGCCTAAAGATAATCTAAGTGCTCCAGCCCACTACCAGAGGGCACCGTGCCCAGCATACTGGCCGCATTACCACGCTGGATGGCAATGCTGATACGTTGAGCCAGAAAAAGGCCAGCATTTTGGTCATGCGTCGCGTCAACCAAGCGCTCCGTTTTTAACAGATCATATTGATTTTAAATGTGATTGTATAAGAATTGAGAGCAACATAGGCTACGTTTTATTGGGGAAAAAGCGAAGCTGTGGATAATCACTAGTTATGTAAGTAAATATTTAATACCTATATCCAATCAAAGTAATTGATACAAACAACACATAATTTTCACTTACGAGTAGATCCATGTCTGAAACCCGTAAGTCGCGGACGGTCGCATACATAAAAGAAACAGCCATTAATTGAGAAGAATTGTATTCCATGCAAGAAATAACTAACGCGTGATTGAATGTCTGTTTCTTCTTTACTAATACGTGACTGGATTACTTAAATTTAATTTTTAAACGCTTAAAAATAAAAGTCAATTCTAGAAAAGGCGAAAAAATGAACAGTGAAGTTAAATAACAACAAATATTACATATTCAAATACGGTTTATAAAAAAAATACATTTATAGATTAAATCTATTGGCGTGTCATATTGAAGTTAAGAAGCTTTTCAAGAAGTCAAGAATAATTTAATAATAATCTACTAAAAGAAAACTTGCCTTTCAACTCTATAAAAGTACAAAAGATTCTTCTAGTATCATATCAACTGATGATCTTGTTTATTTTATAGTTATTAAAGTATTTTTAAACAAAACCAAAATAACCTTGATTGACCACACCTACATTCTAACATCAGTAAGTATTAAATAAAAAAAAAAAAATTTCATGACATATCACACAGCGCCATCTAGCCTCATACTAAGTTTACGCTTGTATCATGGGTACTAGATAACGGATATAATACATATATACTTTTCTTTTGTAAATACATAAGTACTTATTATACATAGAAACGACCAGACTCAACACAAATAATTACAAATTTAAATATTCATTATTACTTGTGTTATGCGGGAATCGAACCCGCACCCCTGGATTAGAAGGCAGAGCCACTACCAACTAAGCTAACAGAGCAGTCAAATATAAGTAAGTACAAAACATTTGAATTTGACAGAGTACTATTTGTTTACCTAAATTTGCACTGAACCGTATCAGAAGTTTCTAAAGACGAATTGCCTTGGCTTCTTGTAGCCTGAATCTGCACAAGATATATTTGTACACGACTGATAGCAGCAGTTTTTAAAAGTATTGATCTTTATAAACATATCCTAATAAAAAAATATAGTTCTTATTTTACCCGCTCGCCTAGTTATGTTGTGCGGTTTCTTCATCTCAAATTGATACTGTATCTTCCAGTACAAGATGCCGATTAGATAACATTCTCTAAAATGATTATGATAACGTCACGATATTTGAAAAAGGAATTCGATAAATAATAAAGTCAACTTATCAACGATATTCTGACCTAGGTACGATATGAAACCAGGAATTCATAAAAATTACACAAGCAAAAGAAATACTAGGGAGTTGTGATATAAGATGTAAATATGTTTACACTACACAATAAGTGTACCTAATAGAAATCTAATCGTAAGTGTGTAACTATGGTCAATATTTTCATAATCTTTTAGAGATCTTTTATTTAGTTGTAATAACCGGCTAGCACTTACGTCAAAAAATTACGTCGAAACTTGTCGAGCTAATTTTTCGACGTAATTTTTTGACGTAAGTGCTAGCCGGTTATTACAACTAAATTAAATCATGCCTTACGGGAACTATAATACAGAGATCTTTTATTGTTAAAAAAAAATTAATCGCTTAATATCGACGTTTGGTATTGTTATTTGTAATTGATCCGATAAATGGATAAACGCTCGGTAATTTTGAGAATAAACGTTTAACGCGCAAAACGGAATGCACGCTCCTCAGTTTATATAGAATATCATTGTGCACGCTAATCTTTAATCACTTGCGAAGTCAATATTTTCGAATATTCTGGATACAGGCAATACGGGCGAATTCCATTAAATTTAAAGTTTTATGGCAATTAAAATATTCTAATTTTTTTAAGCCACACACACATAATTCTATCAAACAAAGACGCATGCATCATTCCAAAGCCTATTATAATGAAGCCCAAACCTAAAACATCTAGATCAAAGATTCCTATTTTTGTAGTACTTACAAGAGTATGTTTATTTTATTCATTAAGAACATTGCCAATAAAAAAAGATTGTCTAGACCAGTAAGCCAGGATTATGTTCCCAAGAAACAATGCACCTCTTCGTATCCATCAAGCCCTGGTAGTTTTTGCCGAGGTTTTTCTTCAAGATCCCGTTATCAAACCGGGTTCATCCCGCCATATTCCAGTAAGATCGTCTTAATGGAGTTCTTTGAACTCGAGGGCTTTATGAGTTGAGGTTGGAATTATAGTTTGGTGATTTTATATGCATTTTAATGTACAAAACTACACTTATCGAAACTAAGAAGATATTTCAATTAGTTTTGTTTTTTCCTGTGATGTTATTGTTTGGTGTAGTTTATCCCGAATTAAGGAATTGTAGATTTAGTTCCTTTTCGAGAAATGAATATGAAATGGTTTACTTCTTTAAGTTAGAAGCTTATAGGGAAGTATCTAATATATTACGTGCCTATAACTGTGTTATAACAAATAGCAATATAAATTCCATTAACAGACATTTCGAAACGCTATAGATATTTGAAAAGGTATTTAGTGAAAATCCTAAAAAGCCCGGTGGTTTACAAATATTGGCCAACGAGGCAATTAAGTGCATTCGCCCGCAAACAATACCTAAATCAAGCGCGAGTAAAATTGCACAAACACTAGCCTCATTAGAGGCTCGACGATATGACAAATATAAACCCTAATGTGAAAGCATTAAGAGTTATAGATAACAATAGGTAAATGTAACGAAAATGATAAACAAGTCAAACGCGCGTGCGAGTGAAATTGATTGACTCACCTCGAGTTTTTTGGAGTATTCTTCCGTTACGCGCTCCTGTTCTTTCTTCAGCTCCTCGTTCTTCTCGAGCAGGGCCTTGCCCAGCTCCGCAGCCAGGAGGAGGTCTGACTCCTTCTGCTGCAGCTGCGTCCACACATCAGGCTCTGCCGCCGCGCCGGTAGCGGGCGTCGGTTCCCTGGTCGCCGACATCTCTCTCACGTACTCCTCCAAATCCTCATAAAAATGTTCGTCAGATAGACTCAGGGCCGTGGGAGTGATCCTGGTTCCGCTCCTGCTTCTACTTCGCCTGTGTTTACTAATGGGAGTACTGGTCCTAGTGACACCGCTTCCTACAAACTCTGTCTCATCAGTTATAAAGTCGGGCGACTTGACGCGCTCGGGTGGTTCTATATTTCTACTTCTACTAATATTTGCACTCGATTCACCGGCCATTTATCCTAGGTCTAACTTTGCACTATTTTAGTGTAGTGATTCTTTTTGAAGAGTTTGTCAATGGCCTGCTGGGTGGTTTGTTTCAGGTTTTTTGGGAGTTTAATTTTTATTTTGCTCAAGTCGAGATCCTTTTTGAGCCCCATCGTGTTTCACTGCATGTTCACTATCACTTCACAACACGGGTATGATGGGTGCGCGCGGGCGGCCGCGGTGCTTGTTAGGTCGATACAGCAGCGCGTGATGTTGCCTCGACAACGGCGCGGACACAACAGAGCGCCGACCAACCTTCGCGCTCAGCCGACCGCTCGCTCTACAAAGATTAGGTGGGGTTGCACAGATGTGCAAGTGGGTTGGTGACTTGTTTTTTCTTCACTGAGGCACGACGTTCAATGCTCCTGGAATTGAGACAGGTGCCACGGGAGTATATGATAATATGTTATAGAACCTTATTAGACGAGATTATTGTATTCGCGGTAACTTAGATTTAATTGTCATTATTAAAAATGATAATAAGCGAGTTCATATAAAAATAATAATTTTATGTTTTAATGACTTTTTCTTTCTTCTTAATGACAGTAAATAAAAAAATCGTACTAGCACGAAGAATTAATTAAATGAATTTAAATCATAAAGAAATTTTCACTAGAGTAAATATTTTATTTTAACTTCTTATTTGGAGAAATATGACATTCTTGCTAAGCAACAATACGGTTTCAGAAAAGGCAAATCCACTACTCTAGCCATTTACAATCTTCTCGATTTAGTTCTTACTAATATTAACGAAAAGAAAAAAACTTGTGGCCTATTTCTAGACTTAAGTAAGGCATTTGATTTCGTAAACCACAGAATACTATTGAATAAGCTAGATAAATACGGCATCAGAGGTCCTGCACAGGAATGGTTCAGGTCCTATCTTAGTAATAGAAAACAAATAACTCGCATTACTCAACTGGATAAAATGTCTAATACCGTGTTAGACTATGATTCAAGTGAACGAGTCATTTGTAATGGAGTCCCTCAAGGCAGCATCTTGGGTCCTTTGTTGTTTCTATTGTATGTGAATGACCTTCCAAATATTATTGGACATAGTAGCATCCAATTCGCAGACGATACAACAATCTTACTGAAATCTGAATCTATCCCAAACTTAATATATAATACCGAAAATTGTCTCGATAATGTAATAAGCTGGTTAAATTCTAATAAACTCAAAATCAATTTAAGTAAGACTAAATTAATAAATTTTCAGACTTTACAGAGCAAACAAAATATCCTTATGATCAAAAATGGAAAAAACATTATTGAACAAGTAAATTACACGAAATTTCTAGGAATCAATATAGACGCCCATTTAAGATGGGGAGATCATATTGATATGATTGTGAATAAATTACATAGCTTTGCATTTGCACTCAGGAGGTTGCGACGTTGTGCTCCCTTAAGTACGGTTCTATCGGTATATCATGCGTATGTGGTTTCAATAATCCGGTATGGTATTATTGCTTGGGGAAATGCAAGTGATATAAACAAAGTTTTTGTAGCACAAAAGAAATGCGTCCGAGCTATTTTCTTAATGAAATGGGCGGAATCATGTCAGCCAGTTTTCAAATCGCGCCATCTTCTGACAGTACCATGTATATATATTTACGAAATGGTTAAGTTTGTGCGCTCGAATTCTTCTTTGTTTCCCGTGTATACAAGTAAAAGCAAGCGTGCAGTCACTCAGGAGCAACTAAAGATGCCAGTACCCACATTAGAATTGTTTCGAAACAACTGTACTTACATGGCGCCTTTAATTTATAATTCAATCCCTAAGAAATTTTTAGAATTACCCAATAGGAAATTTTATTCGGAACTAAAAAAGTGGTTGTTAAGTGAAAGTTTTTACAATATTAAGGATTTTCTGGACAAAATGGCCTGTCGATATCGCATTTACCACAAAATATAGAAATAATAGATATAATTGAAATTAGATAATAATAATGTGTATTTGACATGTACCTATATCAATATTATTAATTTAAAAAAAAAATTGTTTAACGTTTGCGTACCTCATGTGAGGTTGTAATGGCGGATATACTTATATTTAATGTGATCTTTATGTACCCATTTACATGCAAATAAATAAATGAATCTAAAGTTGAATCTAAAGTTAGTTTAGGCAACTTAAGTAGTTTCCAAAACCTACCATACAATATCTTTGACTAATCTTTGGCGTATTTATCCACGTGCATTGATACCAAAAAGTGATAGTTAAATACAACATTCGCAGGTAAAAGCAAGACAGCGATATATCAAGGTGATACAAAGAGAGTGGTTGGTCAAACAATGAAACGTAACAAGTGCAAGATTAACTAAAAAAATAAGGGTTCTGCATAAAAAGAGGCTTTATGATGCTTTTAGATGAATGTCCGGGCACCATCAGTGCCCAGCCATCGCCCGGTAACGCAGCAAAGGTAGCTCTTAGCAACCAGCTGCATAGTCCTATCAAAAAAAAAAAAATGATGAATGAAAGCAAAATATGTAGCAACATGAATAAACTAGCAAGTACATATAAATAAGTAAAGGAAGTTGCATTAAGTTATAGACCTAAGTAGATATTTTAACTTTCGTCACACGTAATGTAATTAATTAATGTGTTTTGGTTCTAAAAATATACCTCTAAAAAACTGAAGTAAAGATAACGATATTTATTAATGTTATGAATTGAATACATAAAATACCTTAGATAAACACAGTATGAATCATATTATAAAGATAATAATTATGTTCTCGTGAAAACGAAATCCTCCTCCTCGCGTCGTGTTCCTCACCCCTCAATGACTCCCCCGCATATATTTTATTCATTGGGGAAGTTCGTGGTCCCCGAATACAAAATCATACAACTCGCAAATTATTTCCAACAAATCTAAATGTTTCCGAAGGTTCTTGTAGGCAAGTGAGATACATCTTAGATTACGACAGTGCCAAACGAATGTAGTCGAAGAACGTCAGCTTATTTTATATTAAAAAAAAATCGAGTGGAAACCCACTCCATATTTAAAAATATCTATTTTTATTTTAAAACAGAATTAAGTTTTATTTTGTGAATCAGGAACCCTAAATTGTGAAACACTTTTAAAGTTAGTAAACTTCAGGAAGTGATCTCATATCGCGCGTACAGAAATAATCGCCTAAATTAAGGCTTTTTTTGCGAACTCAAAATCCTTGACTTTATGCGTACAAAGGAGTGGCTAAAATTAATCTTTGCTACGAATCAAAGTTTTTTTTTAATCTTTAACTAACATAAAGTACAAGTAAGTACAGTATTTTACTAAGTAAGCCACATTACACACACCAGGCAAGCAGGAGGTGTAAGGAGGTCAGAGGTCTCTGGTCCCTGGGAGCCTGGTACTTATGAACCTCTTCCTAGCTTATTATTGCCTAGTACTCTAAAAACTTGCTCATTGAATTCCGTGCAAATGCATTCAGCCACATTACACACACCAGGCAAACAGGAGGTGTAAGGAGGTCAAAGGTCACCGGTCCCTGGGAGCCTGGTACTTATGAACCTCTTCCTAGCTTATGATTGCCTAGTACTCTAAAAACTAGCTTATTCAATTCCGTGCAAATGCATTCAGCCACATTACACACACCAGGCAAACAGGAGGTGTAAGGAGGTCAGAGGTCACTGGTCCCTGGGAGCCTGGTACTTATGAACCTCTTCCTAGCTTATGATTGCCTAGTACTCTAAAAACTTGCTTATTGAATTCCGTGCAAATGCATTCAGCCACATTACACACACCAGGCAAACAGGAGGTGTAAGGAGGTCAGAGGTCACTGGTCCTTGGGAGCCTGGTACTTATGAACCTCTTCCTAGCTTATGATTGCCTAGTACTCTAAAAACTTGCTCATTGAATTCCGTGCAAATGCATTCAGCCACATTACACACACCAGGCAAACAGGAGGTGTAAGGAGGTCAGAGGTCACTGGTCCCTGGGAGCCTGGTACTTATGAACCTCTTCCTAGCTTATGATTGCCTAGTACTCTAAAAACTAGCTTATTGAATTCCGTGCAAATGCATTCAGCCACATTACACACACCAGGCAAACAGGAGGTGTAAGGAGGTCAGAGGTCACTGGTCCACTGGTCCCTGGGAGCCTGGTACTTATAAACCTCTTCCTAGCTTATGATTGCCTAGTACTCTAAAAACTTGCTCATTGAATTCCGTGCAAATGCATTCAGCCACATTACACACACCAGGCAAACAGGAGGTGTAAGGAGGTCAGAGGTCACTGGTCCCTGGGAGACTGGTACTTATGAACCTCTTCCTAGCTTATGATTGCCTAGTACTCTAAAAACTTGCTTATTGAATTCCGTGCAAATGCATTCAGCCACATTACACACACCAGGCAAACAGGAGGTGTAAGGAGGTCAGAGGTCACTGGTCCCTGGGAGCCTGGTACTTATGAACCTCTTCCTAGCTTATGATTGCCTAGTACTCTAAAAACTTGCTTATTGAATTCCGTGCAAATGCATTCAGCCACATTACACACACCAGGCAAACAGGAGGTGTAAGGAGGTCAGAGGTCACTGGTCCACTGGTCCTGGGAGCCTGGTACTTATGAACCTCTTCCTTGCTTATGATTGCCTAGTACTCTAAAAACTAGCTTATTGAATTCCGTGCAAATGCATTCAGCCACATTACACACACCAGGCAAACAGGAGGTGTAAGGAGGTCAGAGGTCACTGGTCCCTGGGAGCCTGGTACTTATGAACCTCTTCCTAGCTTATGATTGCCTAGTACTCTTAAAACTTGCTCATTGAATTCCGTGCAAATGCATTCAGCCACATAACACACACCAGGCAAACAGGAGGTGTAAGGAGGTCAGAGGTCACTGGTCCCTGGGATCCTGGTACTTATGAACCTCTTCCTAGCTTATGATTGCCTAGTACTCTAAAAACTAGCTTATAGAATTCCGTGCAAATGCATTCAGCCACATAACACACACCAGGCAAACAGGAGGTGTAAGGAGGTCAAAGGTCACCGGTCCCTGGGAGCCTGGTACTTATGAACCTCTTCCTAGCTTATGATTGCCTAGTACTCTAAAAACTAGCTTATTCAATTCCGTGCAAATGCATTCAGCCACATTACACACACCAGGCAAACAGGAGGTGTAAGGAGGTCAGAGGTCACTGGTCCCTGGGAGCCTGGTACTTATGAACCTCTTCCTAGCTTATGATTGCCTAGTACTCTAAAAACTAGCTTATTGAATTCCGTGCAAATGCATTCAGCCACATTACACACACCAGGCAAACAGGAGGTGTAAGGAGGTCAGAGGTCACTGGTCCCTGGGAGCCTGGTACTTATGAACCTCTTCCTAGCTTATGATTGCCTAGTACTCTAAAAACTTGCTCATTGAATTCCGTGCAAATGCATTCAGCCACATTACACACACCAGGCAAACAGGAGGTGTAAGGAGGTCAGAGGTCACTGGTCCCTGGGAGCCTGGTACTTATGAACCTCTTCCTAGCTTATGATTGCCTAGTACTCTAAAAACTAGCTTATTGAATTCCGTGCAAATGCATTCAGCCACATTACACACACCAGGCAAACAGGAGGTGTAAGGAGGTCAGAGGTCACTGGTCCTTGGGAGCCTGGTACTTATGAACCTCTTCCTAGCTTATGATTGCCTAGTACTCTAAAAACTTGCTCATTGAATTCCGTGCAAATGCATTCAGCCACATTACACACACCAGGCAAACAGGAGGTGTAAGAAGGTCAGAGGTCACTGGTCCCTGGGAGCCTGGTACTTATGAACCTCTTCCTAGCTTATGATTGCCTAGTACTCTAAAAACTAGCTTATTGAATTCCGTGCAAATGCATTCAGCCACATTACACACACCAGGCAAACAGGAGGTGTAAGGAGGTCAGAGGTCACTGGTCCACTGGTCCCTGGGAGCCTGGTACTTATAAACCTCTTCCTAGCTTATGATTGCCTAGTACTCTAAAAACTTGCTCATTGAATTCCGTGCAAATGCATTCAGCCACATTACACACACCAGGCAAACAGGAGGTGTAAGGAGGTCAGAGGTCACTGGTCCCTGGGAGACTGGTACTTATGAACCTCTTCCTAGCTTATGATTGCCTAGTACTCTAAAAACTTGCTTATTGAATTCCGTGCAAATGCATTCAGCCACATTACACACACCAGGCAAACAGGAGGTGTAAGGAGGTCAGAGGTCACTGGTCCCTGGGAGCCTGGTACTTATGAACCTCTTCCTAGCTTATGATTGCCTAGTACTCTTAAAACTTGCTCATTGAATTCCGTGCAAATGCATTCAGCCACATAACACACACCAGGCAAACAGGAGGTGTAAGGAGGTCAGAGGTCACTGGTCCCTGGGAGACTGGTACTTATGAACCTCTTCCTAGCTTATGATTGCCTAGTACTCTAAAAACTAGCTTATTGAATTCCGTGCAAATGCATTCAGCCACATTACACACACCAGGCAAACAGGAGGTGTAAGGAGGTCAGAGGTCACTGGTCCCTGGGAGCCTGGTACTTATGAACCTCTTCCTAGCTTATGATTGCCTAGTACTCTAAAAACTTTCTTATTGAATTCCGTGCAAATGCATTCAGCCACATTACACACACCAGGCAAACAGGAGGTGTAAGGAGGTCAGTGGTCACTGGTCCACTGGTCCCTGGGAGCCTGGTACTTATAAACCTCTTTCTAGCTTATGATTGCCTAGTACTCTAAAAACTTGCTCATTGAATTCCGTGCAAATGCATTCAGCCACATTACATACACCAGGCAAACAGGAGGTGTAAGGAGGTCAGAGGTCACTGGTCCCTGGGAGCCTGGTACTTATGAACCTCTTCCTAGCTTATGATTGCCTAGTACTCTAAAAACTTGCTTATTGAATTCCGTGCAAATGCATTCAGCCACATTACACACACCAGGCAAACAGGAGGTGTAAGGAGGACAGAGGTCACTGGTCTACTGGTTCCTGGGAGCCTGGTACTTATAAACCTCTTCCTAGCTTATGATTGCCTAGTACTCTGAAAACTTGCTTATTGAATTCCGTGCAAATGCATTCAGCCACATTACACACACCAGGCAAACAGGAGGTGTAAGGAGGTCAGAGGTCACTGGTCCCTGGGAGCCTGGTACTTATGAACCTTTTCCTTGCTTATGATTGCCTAGTACTCTAAAAACATGCTTATTGAATTCCGTGCAAATGCATTCAGCCACATTACACACACCAGGCAAACAGGAGGTGTAAGGAGGTCAGAGGTCACTGTTCCCTGGGAGTCTGGTACTTATGAAGCTCTTCCTAGCTTATGATTGCCTAGTACTCTTAAAACTTGCTCATTGAATTCCGTGCAAATGCATTCAGCCACATTACACACACCAGGCAAACAGGAGGTGTAAGGAGGTCAGAGGTCACTGGTCCCTGGGAGCCTGGTACTTATGAACCTCTTCCTAGCTTATGATTGCCTAGTACTCTTAAAACTTGCTCATTGAATTCCGTGCAAATGCATTCAGCCACATTACACACACCAGGAAAACAGGAGGTGTAAGGAGGTCAGAGGTCACTGGTCCCTGGGAGCCTGGTACTTATGAACCTCTTCCTAGCTTATGATTGCCTAGTACTCTAAAAACTTGCTCATTGAATTCCGTGCAAATGCATTCAGCCACATTACACACACCAGGCAAACAGGAGGTGTAAGGAGGTCAGAGGTCACTGGTCCCTGGGATCCTGGTACTTATGAACCTCTTCCTAGCTTATGATTGCCTAGTACTCTAAAAACTAGCTTATAGAATTCCGTGCAAATGCATTCAGCCACATAACACACACCAGGCAAACAGGAGGTGTAAGGAGGTCAGAGGTCACTGGTCCCTGGGATCCTGGTACTTATGAACCTCTTCCTAGCTTATGATTGCCTAGTACTCTAAAAACTAGCTTATTGAATTCCGTGCAAATGCATTCAACCACATAACACACACCAGGCAAACAGGAGGTGTAAGGAGGTCAGAGGTCACTAGTCCACTGGTCCCTGGGAGCCTGGTACTTATAAACCTCTTCGTAGCTTATGATTGCCTAGTACTCTGAAAACTTGCTTATTGAATTCCGTGCAAATGCTTCAGCCACATTACACACACCAGGCAAACAGGAGGTGTAAGGAGGTCAGAGGTCACTGGTCCCTGGGAGCCTGGTACTTATGAACCTCTTCCTAGCTTATGATTGCCTAGTACTCTAAAAACTAGCTTATTGATTTCCGTTCAAATGCATTCAGCCACATTACACACACCAGGCAAACAGGAGGTGTAAGGAGGTCAGAGGTCACTGGTCCACTGGTCCCTGGGAGCCTGGTACTTATAGACCTCTTCCTAGCTTATGATTGCCTAGTACTCTAAAAACTTGCTCATTGAATTCCGTGCAAATGCATTCAGCCACATTACACACACCAGGCAAACAGGAGGTGTAAGGAGGTCAGAGGTCACTGGTCCCTGGGAGCCTGGTACTAATGAACCTCTTCCTAGCTTATGATTGCCTAGTACTCTAAAAACTAGCTTACTGAATTCCGTTTAAATGCATTCAGCCACATAACACACACCAGGCAAACAGGAGGTGTAAGGAGGTCAGAGGTCACTGGTCCCTGGGAGCCTGGTACTTATGAACCTCTTTCTAGCTTATGATTGCCTAGTACTCTAAAAACTAGCTTATTGAATTCCGTGCAAATGCATTTAGCCACATTACACACACCAGGCAAACAGGAGTGTAAGGAGGTCAGAGGTCACTGGTCCTTGGCTCCCTGGGAGCCTGGTACTTATAAACCTCTTCCTAGCTTATGATTGCCTAGTACTCTGAAAACTTGCTTATTGAATTCCGTGCAAATGCATTCAGCCACATTACACACACCAGGCAAACAGGAGGTGTAAGGAGGTCAGAGGTCACTGGTCCCTGGGAGCCTGGTACTTATGAACCTCTTCCTTGCTTATGATTGCCTAGTACTCTAAAAACTAGCTTATTGAATTCCGTGCAAATGCATTTAGCCACATTACACACACCAGGCAAACAGGAGGTGTAAGGAGGTCAGAGGTCACTGGTCCTTGGGAGCCTGGTACTTATGAACCTCTTCCTAGCTTATGATTGCCTAGTACTCTAAAAACTTGCTCATTGAATTCCGTGCAAATGCATTCAGCCACATTACACACACCAGGCAAACAGGAGGTGTAAGGACGTCAGAGGTCACTGGTCCCTGGGAGACTGGTACTAATGAACCTCTTCCTAGCTTATGATTGCCTAGTACTCTAAAAACTAGTTTATTGAATTCCGTGCAAATGCATTCAGCCACATTACACACACCAGGCAAACAGGAGGTGTAAGGAGGTCAGAGGTCACTGGTCCCTGGGAGCCTGGTACATATGAACCTCTTCCTAGCTTATGATTGCCTAGTACTCTAAAAACTTGCTTATTGAATTCCGTGCAAATGCATTCAGCCACATTACACACACCAGGCAAACAGGAGGTGTAAGGAGGTCAGAGGTCACTGGTCCACTGGTCCCTGGGAGCCTGGTACTTATAAACCTCTTCCTAGCTTATGATTGCCTAGTACTCTAAAAACTTGCTTGTTGAATTCCGTGCAAATGCATTCAGCCACATTACACACACCAGGCAAACAGGAGGTGTAAGGAGGTCAGAGGTCACTGGTCCCTGGGAGCCTGGTACTTATGAACCTCTTCCTAGCTTATGATTGCCTAGTACTCTAAAAACTTGCTCATTGAATTCCGTGCAAATGCATTCAGCCACATTACACATACCAGGCAAACAGGAGGTGTTAGGAGGTCAGAGGTCACTGGTCCCTGGGAGCCTGGTACTTATGAACCTCTTCCTAGCTTATGATTGCCTAGTACTCTAAAAACTTGCTTATTGAATTCCGTGCAAATGCATTCAGCCACATTACACACACCAGGCAAACAGGAGGTGTAAGGAGGTCAGAGGTCACTGGTCCACTGGTCCCTGGGAGCCTGGTACTTATAAACCTCTTCCTAGCTTATGATTGCCTAGTACTCCAAAAACTAGCTTTTTGAATTCCGTGCAAATGCATTCAGCCACATTTTACACACCAGGCAAAAAGGAGGTGTAAGGAGGTCAGAGGTCACTGGTCCCTGGGAGACTGGTACTTATGAACCTCTTCCTAGCTTATGATTGCCTAGTACTCTAAAAACTTGCTTATTGAATTCCGTGCAAATGCATTCAGCCACATTACACACACCAGGCAAACAGGAGGTGTAAGGAGGTCAGAGGTCACTGGTCCCTGGGAGCCTGGTACTTATGAACCTCTTCCTAGCTTATGATTGCCTAGTACTCTAAAAACTTGCTCATTGAATTCCGTGCAAATGCATTCAGCCACATTACACACACCAGGCAAACAGGAGGTGTAAGGAGGTCAGAGGTCACTGGTCCACTGGTCCCTGGGAGCCTGGTACTTATGAACCTCTTCCTAGCTTATGATTGCCTAGTACTCTAAAAACTAGCTTATTGAATTCCGTGCAAATGCATTCAGCCACATTTTACACACCAGGCAAACAGGAGGTGTAAGGAGGTCAGAGGTCACTGGTCCCTGGGAGCCTGGTTCTTATGAACCTCTTCCTAGCTTATGATTGCCTAGTACTCTAAAAACTTGCTTATTGAATTCCGTGCAAATGCATTCAGCCACATTACACACACCAGGCAAACAGGAGGTGTAAGGAGGTCAGAGGTCACTGGTCCATTGGTCCCTGGGAGCCTGGTACTTATAAACCTCTTCCTAGCTTATGATTGCCTAGTACTCTAAAAACTAGCTTATTGAATTCCGTGCAAATGCATTCAGCCACATTACACACACCAGGCAAACAGGAGGTGTAAGGAGGTCAGAGGTCACTGGTCCCTGGGAGCCTGGTACTTATGAACCTCTTCCTAGCTTATGATTGCCTAGTACTCTAAAAACTTGCTCATTGAATTCCGTGCAAATGCATTCAGCCACATTACACACACCAGGCAAACAGGAGGTGTAAGGAGGTCAGAGGTCACTGGTCCCTGGGAGCCTGGTACTTATGAACCTCTTCCTAGCTTATGATTGCCTAGTACTCTAAAAACTTTCTTATTGAATTCCGTGCAAATGCATTCAGCCACATTACACACACCAGGCAAACAGGAGGTGTAAGGAGGTCAGAGGTCACTGGTCCACTGGTCCCTGGGAGCCTGGTACTTATAAACCTCTTCCTAGCTTATGATTGCCTAGTACTCTAAAAACTTGCTCATTGAATTCCGTGCAAATGCATTCAGCCACATTACATACACCAGGCAAACAGGAGGTGTAAGGAGGTCAGAGGTCACTGGTCCCTGGGAGCCTGGTTCTTATGAACCTCTTCCTAGCTTATGATTGCCTAGTACTCTAAAAACTTGCTTATTGAATTCCGTGCAAATGCATTCAGCCACATTACACACACCAGGCAAACAGGAGGTGTAAGGAGGACAGAGGTCACTGGTCTACTGGTTCCTGGGAGCCTGGTACTTATAAACCTCTTCCTAGCTTATGATTGCCTAGTACTCTGAAAACTTGCTTATTGAATTCCGTGCAAATGCATTCAGCCACATTACACACACCAGGCAAACAGGAGGTATAAGGAGGTCAGAGGTCACTGGTCCCTGGGAGCCTGGTACTTATGAACCTTTTCCTTGCTTATGATTGCCTAGTACTCTAAAAACATGCTTATTGAATTCCGTGCAAATGCATTCAGCCACATTACACACACCAGGCAAACAGGAGGTGTAAGGAGGTCAGAGGTCACTGTTCCCTGGGAGTCTGGTACTTATGAAGCTCTTCCTAGCTTATGATTGCCTAGTACTCTAAAAATTGCTCATTGAATTCCGTGCAAATGTATTCAGCCACATTACACACACCAGGCAAACAGGAGGTGTAAGGAGGTCAGAGGTCACTGGTCCCTGGGAGCCTGGTACTTATGAACCTCTTCCTAGCTTATGATTGCCTAGTACTCTAAAAACTTGCTCATTGAATTCCGTGCAAATGCATTCAGCCACATTACACACACCAGGCAAACAGGAGGTGTAAGGAGGTCAAAGGTCACCGGTCCCTGGGAGCCTGGTACTTATGAACCTCTTCCTAGCTTATCATTGCCTAGTACTCTAAAAACTTGCTCATTGAATTCCGTGCAAATGCATTCAGCCACATTACACACACCAGGCAAACAGGAGATGTAAGGAGGTCAGAGGTCACTGGTCCCTGGGATCCTGGTACTTATGAACCTCTTCCTAGCCTATGATTGCCTAGTACTCTAAAAACTAGCTTATTGAATTCCGTGCAAATGCATTCAGCCACATAACACACACCAGGCAAACAGGAGGTGTAAGGAGGTCAGAGGTCACTGGTCTCTGGGATCCTGGTACTTATGAACCTCTTCCTAGCTTATGATTGCCTAGTACTCTAAAAACTAGCTTATTGAATTCCGTGCAAATGCATTCAACCACATAACACACACCAGGCAAACAGGAGGTGTAAGGAGGTCAGAGGTCACTAGTCCACTGGTCCCTGGGAGCCTGGTACTTATAAACCTCTTCGTAGCTTATGATTGCCTAGTACTCTGAAAACTTGCTTATTGAATTCCGTGCAAATGCTTCAGCCACATTACACACCAGGCAAACAGGAGGTGTAAGGAGGTCAGAGGTCACTGGTCCCTGGGAGCCTGGTACTTATGAACCTCTTCCTAGCTTATGATTGCCTAGTACTCTAAAAACTAGCTTATTGAATACCGTTCAAATGCATTCAGCCACATTACACACACCAGGCAAACAGGAGGTGTAAGGAGGTCAGAGGTCACTGGTCCACTGGTCCCTGGGAGCCTGGTACTTATAAACCTCTTCCTAGCTTATGATTGCCTAGTACTCTAAAAACTTGCTCATTGAATTCCGTGCAAATGCATTCAGCCACATTACACACACCAGGCAAACAGGAGGTGTAAGGAGGTCAGAGGTCACTGGTCCCTGGGAGCCTGGTACTAATGAACCTCTTCCTAGCTTATGATTGCCTAGTACTCTAAAAACTAGCTTACTGAATTCCGTTTAAATGCATTCAGCCACATAACACACACCAGGCAAACAGGAGGTGTAAGGAGGTCAGAGGTCACTGGTCCCTGGGAGCCTGGTACTTATGAACCTCTTTCTAGCTTATGATTGCCTAGTACTCTAAAAACTAGCTTATTGAATTCCGTGCAAATGCATTCAGCCACATTACACACACCAGGCAAACAGGAGTGTAAGGAGGTCAGAGGTCACTGGTCCACGGCTCCCTGGGAGCCTGGTACTTATAAACCTCTTCCTAGCTTATGATTGCCTAGTACTCTGAAAACTTGCTTATTGAATTCCGTGCAAATGCATTCAGCCACATTACACACACCAGGCAAACAGGAGGTGTAAGGAGGTCAGAGGTCACTGGTCCCTGGGAGCCTGGTACTTATGAACCTCTTCCTAGCTTATGATTGCCTAATACTCTAAAAACTAGCTTATTGAATTCCGTGCAAATGCATTCAGCCACATTACACACACCAGGCAAACAGGAGGTGTAAGGAGGTCAGAGGTCACTGGTCCACTGGTCCCTGGGAGCCTGGTACTTATAAACCTTTTCCTAGCTTATGATTGCCTAGTACTCTAAAAACTTGCTCATTGAATTCCGTGCAAATGCATTCAGCCACATTACACACACCAGGCAAACAGGAGGTGTAAGGAGGTCAGAGGTCACTGGTCCCTGGGAGACTGGTACTTATGAACCTCTTCCTAGCTTATGATTGCCTAGTACTCTAAAAACTTGCTTATTGAATTCCGTGCAAATGCATTCAGCCACATTACACACACCAGGCAAACAGGAGGTGTAAGGAGGTCAGAGGTCACTGGTCCCTGGGAGCCTGGTACTTATGAACCTCTTCCTAGCTTATGATTGCCTAGTACTCTAAAAACTTGCTTATTGAATTCCGTGCAAATGCATTCAGCCACATTACACACACCAGGCAAACAGGAAGTGTAAGGAGGTCAGAGGTCACTGGTCCACTGGTCCTGGGAGCCTGGTACTTATGAACCTCTTCCTTGCTTATGATTGCCTAGTACTCTAAAAACTTGCTTATTGAATTCCGTGCAAATGCATTCAGCCACATTACACACACCAGGCAAACAGGTGGTGTAAGGAGGTCAGAGGTCACTGGTCCACGGCTCCCTGGGAGCCTGGTACTTATAAACCTCATCCTAGCTTATGATTGCCTAGTACTCTGAAAACTTGCTTATTGAATTCCGTGCAAATGCATTCAGCCACATTACACACACCAGGCAAACAGGAGGTGTAAGGAGGTCAGAGGTCACTGGTCCCTGGGAGCCTGGTACTTATGAACCTCTTCCTTGCTTATGATTGCCTAGTACTCTAAAAACTAGCTTATTGAATTCCGTGCAAATGCATTCAGCCACATTACACACACCAGGCAAACAGGAGGTGTAAGGAGGTCAGAGGTCACTGGTCCCTGGGAGCCTGGTACTTATGAACCTCTTCCTAGCTTATGATTGCCTAGTACTCTAAAAACTTTCTTATTGAATTCCGTGCAAATGCATTCAGCCACATTACACACACCAGGCAAACAGGAGGTGTAAGGAGGTCAGAGGTCACTGGTCCACTGGTCCCTGGGAGCCTGGTACTTATAAACCTCTTCCTAGCTTATGATTGCCTAGTACTCTAAAAACTTGCTCATTGAATTCCGTGCAAATGCATTCAGCCACATTACATACACCAGGCAAACAGGAGGAGTAAGGAGGTCAGAGGTCACTGGTCCCTGGGAGCCTGGTACTTATAAACCTCTTCCTAGCTTATGATTGCCTAGTACTCTAAAAACTTGCTTATTGAATTCCGTGCAAATGCATTCAGCCACATTACACACACCAGGCAAACAGGAGGTGTAAGGAGGACAGAGGTCACTGGTCTACTGGTTCCTGGGAGCCTGGTACTTATAAACCTCTTCCTAGCTTATGATTGCCTAGTACTCTGAAAACTTGCTTATTGAATTCCGTGCAAATGCATTCAGCCACATTACACACACCAGGCAAACAGGAGGTGTAAGGAGGTCAGAGGTCACTGGTCCCTGGGAGCCTGGTACTTATGAACCTTTTCCTTGCTTATGATTGCCTAGTACTCTAAAAACATGCTTATTGAATTCCGTGCAAATGCATTCAGCCACATTACACACACCAGGCAAACAGGAGGTGTAAGGAGGTCAGAGGTCACTGTTCCCTGGGAGTCTGGTACTTATGAAGCTCTTCCTAGCTTATGATTGCCTAGTACTCTAAAAACTTGCTCATTGAATTCCGTGCAAATGCATTCAGCCACATTACACACACCAGGCAAACAGGAGGTGTAAGGAGGTCAGAGGTCACTGGTCCCTGGGAGCCTGGTACTTATAAACCTCTTCCTAGCTTATGATTGCCTAGTACTCTTAAAACTTGCTCATTGAATTCCGTGCAAATGCATTCAGCCACATTACACACACCAGGCAAACAGGAGGTGTAAGGAGGTCAGAGGTCACTGGTCCCTGGGAGCCTGGTACTTATGAACCTCTTCCTAGCTTATGATTGCCTAGTACTCTAAAAACTTGCTCATTGAATTCCGTGCAAATGCATTCAGCCACATTACACACACCAGGCAAACAGGAGGTGAAAGGAGGTCAGAGGTCACTGGTCCCTGGGATCCTGGTACTTATGAACCTCTTCCTAGCTTATGATTGCCTAGTACTCTAAAAACTAGCTTATTGAATTCCGTGCAAATGCATTCAGCCACATAACACACACCAGGCAAACAGGAGGTGTAAGAAGGTCAGAGGTCACTGGTCCCTGGGATCCTGGTACTTATGAACCTCTTCCTAGCTTATGATTGCCTAGTACTCTAAAAACTAGCTTATTGAATTCCGTGCAAATGCATTCAGCCACATTACACACACCAGGCAAACAGGAGGTGTAAGGAGGTCAGAGGTCACTGGTCCCTGGGAGACTGGTACTTATGAACCTCTTCCTAGCTTATGATTGCCTAGTACTCTAAAAACTAGCTTATTGAATTCCGTGCAAATGCATTCAGCCACATTACACACACCAGGCAAACAGGAGGTGTAAGGAGGTCAGAGGTCACTGGTCCCTGGGAGCCTGGTACTTATGAACCTCTTCCTAGCTTATGATTGCCTAGTACTCTAAAAACTTGCTTATTGAATTCCGTGCAAATGCATTCAGCCACATTACACACACCAGGCAAACAGGAGGTGTAAGGAGGTCAGAGGTCACTGGTCCACTGGTCCCTGGGAGCCTGGTACTTATAAACCTCTTCCTAGCTTATGATTGCCTAGTACTCTAAAAACTTGCTTGTTGAATTCCGTGCAAATGCATTCAGCCACATTACACACACCAGGCAAACAGGAGGTGTAAGGAGGTCAGAGGTCACTGGTCCCTGGGAGCCTGGTACTTATAAACCTCTTCCTAGCTTATGATTGCCTAGTACTCTAAAAACTAGCTTATTGAATTCCGTGCAAATGCATTCAGCCACATTACACACACCAGGCAAACAGGAGGTGTAAGGAGGTCAGAGGTCACTGGTCCCTGGGAGCCTGGTTCTTATGAACCTCTTCCTAGCTTATGATTGCCTAGTACTCTAAAAACTTGCTTATTGAATTCCGTGCAAATGCATTCAGCCACATTACACACACCAGGCAAACAGGAGGTGTAAGGAGGTCAGAGGTCACTGGTCCCTGGGAGCCTGGTACTTATGAACCTCTTCCTAGCTTATGATTGCCTAGTACTCTAAAAACTTGCTCATTGAATTCCGTTCAAATGCATTCAGCCACATTACACATACCAGGCAAACAGGAGGTGTAAGGAGGTCAGAGGTCACTGGTCCCTGGGAGCCTGGTACTTATGAACCTCTTCCTTGCTTATGATTGCCTAGTACTCTAAAAACTAGCTTATTGAATTCCGTGCAAATGCATTTATTCACATTACACACACCAGGCAAACAGGAGTGTAAGGAGGTCAGAGGGCACTGGTCCACGGCTCCCTGGGAGCCTGGTACTTATAAACCTCTTCCTAGCTTATGATTGCCTAGTACTCTGAAAACTTGCTTATTGAATTCCGTGCAAATGCATTCAGCCACATTACACACACCAGGCAAACAGGAGGTGTAAGGAGGTCAGAGGTCACTGGTCCCTGGGAGCCTGGTACTTATGAACCTCTTCCTTGCTTATGATTGCCTAGTACTCTAAAAACTAGCTTATTGAATTCCGTGCAAATGCATTTAGCCACATTACACACACCAGGCAAACAGGAGGTGTAAGGAGGTCAGAGGTCACTGGTCCTTGGGAGCCTGGTACTTATGAACCTCTTCCTAGCTTATGATTGCCTAGTACTCTAAAAACTTGCTCATTGAATTCCGTGCAAATGCATTCAGCCACATAACACACACCAGGCAAACAGGAGGTGTAAGGAGGTCAGAGGTCACTGGTCCCTGGGAGACTGGTACTTATGAACCTCTTCCTAGCTTATGATTGCCTAGTACTCTAAAAACTAGCTTATTGAATTTCGTGCAAATGCATTCAGCCACATTACACACACCAGGCAAACAGGAGGTGTAAGGAGGTCAGAGGTCACTGGTCCCTGGGAGCCTGGTACTTATGAACCTCTTCCTAGCTTATGATTGCCTAGTACTCTAAAAACTTGCTCATTGAATTCCGTGCAAATGCATTCAGCCACATTACACATACCAGGCAAACAGGAGGTGTAAGGAGGTCAGAGGTCACTGGTCCTTGGGAGCCTGGTACTTATGAACCTCTTCCTAGCTTATGATTGCCTAGTACTCTAAAAACTTGCTTATTGAATTCCGTGCAAATGCATTCAGCCACATTACACACACCAGGCAAACAGGAGGTGTAAGGAGGTCAGAGGTCACTGGTCCCTGGGAGCCTGGTACTTATGAACCTCTTCCTAGCTTATGATTGCCTAGTACTCTAAAAACTTGCTCATTGAATTCCGTGCAAATGCATTCAGCCACATTACACACACCAGGCAAACAGGAGGTGTAAGGAGGTCAGAGGTCACTGGTCCCTGGGAGCCTGGTACTTATGAACCTCTTCCTAGCTTATGATTGCCTAGTACTCTAAAAACTAGCTTATTGAATTCCGTGCAAATGCATTTAGCCACATTACACACACCAGGCAAACAGGAGGTGTAAGGAGGTCAGAGGTCACTGGTCCTTGGGAGCCTGGTACTTATGAACCTCTTCCTAGCTTATGATTGCCTAGTACTCTAAAAACTTGCTCATTGAATTCCGTGCAAATGCATTCAGCCACATAACACACACCAGGCAAACAGGAGGTGTAAGGAGGTCAGAGGTCACTGGTCCACTGGTCCCTGGGAGCCTGGTACTTATAAACCTCTTCCTAGCTTATGATTGCCTAGTACTCTAAAAACTAGCTTATTGAATTCCGTGCAAATGCATTCAGCCACATTTTACACACCAGGCAAACAGGAGGTGTAAGGAGGTCAGAGGTCAGTGGTCCCTGGGAGACTGGTACTTATGAACCTCTTCCTAGCTTATGATTGCCTAGTACTCTAAAAACTTGCTTATTGAATTCCGTGCAAATGCATTCAGCCACATTACACACACCAGGCAAACAGGAGGTGTAAGGAGGTCAGAGGTCACTGGTCCACTGGTCCCTGGGAGCCTGGTACTTATGAACCTCTTCCTAGCTTATGATTGCCTAGTACTCTAAAAACTTGCTCATTGAATTCCGTGCAAATGCATTCAGCCACATTACACACACCAGGCAAACAGGAGGTGTAAGGAGGTCAGAGGTCACTGGTCCCTGGGATCCTGGTACTTATGAACCTCTTCCTAGCTTATGATTGCCTAGTACTCTAAAAACTTGCTCATTGAATTCCGTGCAAATGCATTTAGCCACATTACACACACCAGGCAAACAGGAGGTGTAAGGAGGTCAGAGGTCACTGGTCCCTGGGATCCTGGTACTTATGAACCTCTTCCTAGCTTATGATTGCCTAGTACTCTAAAAACTAGCTTATTGAATTCCGTGCAAATGCATTCAGCCACATAACACACACCAGGCAAACAGGAGGTGTAAGGAGGTCAGAGGTCACTGGTCCCTGGGAGCCTGGTACTTATGAACCTCATCCTAGCTTATGATTGCCTAGTACTCTAAAAACTTGCTTATTGAATTCCGGTCAAATGCATTCAGCCACATTACACACACCAGGCAAACAGGAGGTGTAAGGAGGTCAGAGGTCACTGGTCCACTGGTCCCTGGGAGCCTGGTACTTATAAACCTCTTCCTAGCTTATGATTGCCTAGTACTCTGAAAACTTGCTTATTGAATTCCGTGCAAATGCATTCAGCCACATAACACACACCAGGCAAACAGGAGGTGTAAGGAGGTCAGAGGTCACTGGTCCACTGGTACCTGGGAGCTTGGTACTTATAAACCTCTTCCTATCTTATGATTGCCTAGTACTCTGAAAACTTGCTTATTGAATTCCGTGCAAATGCATTCAGCCACATTACACACACCAGGCAAACAGGAGGTGTAAGGAGGTCAGAGGTCACTGCTCCACTGGTACCTGGGAGCCTGGTACTTATGAACCTCTTCCTTGCTTATGATTGCCTAGTACTCTAAAAACTTGCATATTGAATTCCGTGCAAATGCATTCAGCCACATTACACACACCAGGCAAACAGGAGGTGTAAGGAGGTCAGAGGTCACTGGTCCACTGGTCCCTGGGAGCCTGGTACTTATGAACCTCTTCCTAGGTTATGATTGCCTAGCACTCTGAAAACTTGCTTATTGAATTCCGTGCAAATGCATTCAGCCACATTACACACACCAGGCAAACAGGAGGTGTAAGGAGGTCAGAGGTCACTGGTCCCTGGGAGCCTGGTACTTATGAACCTCTTCCTAGCTTATGATTGCCTAGTACTCTAAAAACTAGCTCATTGAATTCCGTGCAAATGCATTCAGCCACATTACACACACCAGGCAAACAGGAGGTGTAAGGAGGTCAGAGGTCACTGGTCCCTGGGAGCCTGGTACTTATGAACCTCTTCCTAGCTTATGATTGCCTAGTACTCTAAAAACTTCCTCCTTGAATTCCGTGCAAATGCATTCAGCCACATTACACACACCAGGCAAACAGGAGGTGTAAGGAGGTCAGAGGTCACTGGTCCCTGGGATCCTGGTACTTATGAACCTCTTCCTAGCTTATGATTGCCTAGTACTCTAAAAACTAGCTCATTGAATTCCGTGCAAATGCATTCAGCCACATTACACACACAAGGCAAACAGGAGGTGTAAGGAGGTCAGAGGTCACTGGTCCCTGGGAGCCTGGTACTTATGAACCTCTTCCTAGCTTATGATTGCCTAGTACTCTAAAAACTTGCTTATTGAATTCCGTGCAAATGCATTCAGCCACATTACACACACCAGGCAAACAGGAGGTGTAAGGAGGTCAGAGGTCACTGCTCCACTGGTACCTGGGAGCCTGGTACTTATGAACCTCTTCCTTGCTTATGATTGCCTAGTACTCTAAAAACTTGCATATTGAATTCCGTGCAAATGCATTCAGCCACATTACACACACCAGGCAAACAGGAGGTGTAAGGAGGTCAGAGGTCACTGGTCCACTGGTCCCTGGGAGCCTGGTACTTATGAACCTCTTCCTAGGTTATGATTGCCTAGTACTCTGAAAACTTGCTTATTGAATTCCGTGCAAATGCATTCAGCCACATTACACACACCAGGCAAACAGGAGGTGTAAGGAGGTCAGAGGTCACTGGTCCCTGGGAGCCTGGTACTTATGAACCTCTTCCTAGCTTATGATTGCCTAGTACTCTAAAAACTTGCTCATTGAATTCCGTGCAAATGCATTCAGCCACATAACACACACCAGGCAAACAGGAGGTGTAAGGAGGTCAGAGGTCACTGGTCCCTGGGAGCCTGGTACTTATGAACCTCTTCCTAGCTTATGATTGCCTAGTACTCTAAAAACTAGCTCATTGAATTCCGTGCAAATGCATTCAGCCACATTACACACACCAGGCAAACAGGAGGTGTAAGGAGGTCAGAGGTCACTGGTCCCTGGGAGCCTGGTACTTATGAACCTCTTCCTAGCTTATGATTGCCTAGTACTCTAAAAACTTGCTCATTGAATTCCGTGCAAATGCATTCAGCCACATTACACACACCAGGCAAACAGGAGGTGTAAGGAGGTCAGAGGTCACTGGTCCCTGGGATCCTGGTACTTATGAACCTCTTCCTAGCTTATGATTGCCTAGTACTCTAAAAACTAGCTCATTGAATTCCGTGCAAATGCATTCAGCCACATTACACACACAAGGCAAACAGGAGGTGTAAGGAGGTCAGAGGTCACTGGTCCCTGGGAGCCTGGTACTTATGAACCTCTTTCTAGCTTATGATTGCCTAGTACTCTAAAAACTTGCTTATAATTTCCGTGCAAATGCATTCAGCCACATTACACACACCAGGCAAACAGGAGGTGTAAGGAGGTCAGAGGTCACTGGTCCCTGGGAGCCTGGTACTTATGAACCTCTTCCTAGCTTATGATTGCCTAGTACTCTAAAAACTTCCTCCTTGAATTCCGTGCAAATGCATTCAGCCACATAACACACACCAGGCAAACAGGAGGTGTAAGGAGGTCAGAGGTCACTGGTCCTTAGGAGCCTGGTACTTATGAACCTCTTCCTAGCTTATGATTGCCTAGTACTCTAAAAACTAGCTTATTGAATTCCGTGCAAATGCATTCAGCCACATTACACACACCAGGCAAACAGGAGGTGTAAGGAGGTCAGAGGTCACTGGTCTCTGGGAGCCTGGTACTTATGAACCTCTTCCTAGCTTATGATTGCCTAGTACTCTAAAAACTTGCTCATTGAATTCCGTGCAAATGCATTCAGCCACATTACACACACCAGGCAAACAGGAGGTGTAAGAAGGTCAGAGGTCACTGGTCCCTGGGAGCCTGGTACTTATGAACCTCTTCCTAGCTTATGATTGCCTAGTACTCTAAAAACTAGCTTATTGAATTCCGTGCAAATGCATTCAGCCACATTACACACACCAGGCAAACAGGAGGTGTAAGGAGGTCAGAGGTCACTGGTCCCTGGGAGCCTGGTACTTATGAACCTCTTCCTAGCTTATGATTGCCTAGTACTCTAAAAACTAGCTCATTGAATTCCGTGCAAATGCATTCAGCCACATTACACACACCAGGCAAACAGGAGGTGTAAGGAGGTCAGAGGTCACTGGTCCCTGGGAGCCTGGTACTTATGAACCTCTTCCTAGCTTATGATTGCCTAGTACTCTAAAAACTAGCTTATTGAATTCCGTGCAAATGCATTCAGCCACATTACACACACCAGGCAAACAGGAGGTGTAAGGAGGTCAGAGGTCACTGGTCCCTGGGAGCCTGGTACTTATGAACCTCTTCCTAGCTTATGATTGCCTAGTACTCTTAAAACTTGCTCATTGAATTCCGTGCAAATGCATTCAGCCACATTACACACACCAGGCAAACAGGAGGTGTAAGGAGGTCAGAGGTCACTGGTCCCTGGGAGCCTGGTACTTATGAACCTCTTCCTAGCTTATGATTGCCTAGTACTCTAAAAACTAGCTTATTGAATTCCGTGCAAATGCATTCAGCCACATTACACACACCAGGCAAACAGGAGGTGTAAGGAGGTCAGAGGTCACTGGTCCCTGGGAGCCTGGTACTTATGAACCATATTATCGTTTGTTAACTTACTTACTTAGTAAAATTAATATATAATAGATTTACCAAACCGCTATTTTGTCATTCCGGGTTATACCTATGGAATCGTTTCACAGAATGTAATGTGCTAAAATGGGCCCAATTATCACATTACATCTGTAGCACCCCTCTTTACGAAATTGTAAGGCGTACAGTTTATAATTTCCGTTCAAACAATAAATAAGGTCCCAAAACATCTCTCTGTTTGACTCTACCTAAATACTGATACTTTAAGATTGGCGATAATCCATTTAACTTATTAAAGCCAAAATTGTGTCAAGGAGGCACGAAGTTGTATTGAAAACGTGTCTTACAATGAAGACCCAGTTACCCAGTTTTGGAAACTCCTTCGCTACTGCCTATTGATTCAACAAACCATTTCACTATAGCAATTTTCTGTTTGTTCTTGATGAAAAGATATTTTTACTTGAGGTTTTTCTGTCTGGAGGAATTTCGCTTGTTTATATAAGTAGTGGGTGTTGTTTTGTTATACCTACTGGTAAGATATTTAAATTACCTATTAGAGGTTGGTTTCCGATTTATCTTACTCATAAAGGCAAGAATTTTTGTCTTCTACTAAAGAATTTTCGATTGGTAAAGTTTTCTTCTTACGTATTTGTTTATTCAATTTCTCTTCTGCGATATGGAATCGTGGATGGATTTGGACACCACGATATACTTGTCCAAGACAACTTTACCAATAAATCACTTCCGCGAGGGAGTCACAATCCTCGGTAATGAGCAGCACGACGCGCGGGACTCTGGTTTGAACTGCAACTGAAAATACGATTATATGTCTAGGATTAGAGCATACACATATCAATATATAAAACTCAAAGGTGACTGACTGACTGACTGATATAGTGATCTATCAACGCACAGCCCAAACCACTGGACGGATTGGACTGAAATTTGGAATGAAGGTAGATGTTATGACGTAGGCATCCGCTAAGAAAGGATTTTTGGAAATGCCACTTTTGGTGGGGTGAAATAGGGGATGCAAGTTTTACTTCTTAATGCGAGCGAAGCCGCGAGCACCCACTAGTCTAGTATACAACATTATTATTGTCTAGTTATAACTAAATAATGCCATAATCTTATTTCCAGGGATCTGATAAAAGCCGACAAGATGGCGGTGGCGCTGGGACCGACAGATGACATGGAGATGGAGAAGATTGCTGAAGATGAACTGTCCAAGCTGCAGAGACAGGTACGAAGCTACTATTAAATTGTATTATTCCTCCGTTATAGACCATCATTACTACCTTCACCGTCTGGCTAATTTGAGTGTAGATGAGGGCTAAACCTCATATACTCGAACCTACTTACGTAGAAGTACGTAAGTAGGCGCCTTCCCCAATCGCTATACCATCCCCTAACTAACGCAAAAGTATATGCTTGTTACTTCTTCACGTTTAAAGGACAGTACCGATTTGAATTACATTTACTATTGAGGTAGATAAGACACATAGGATTCGTGTAACCCGCATTACCGTACTATTTTTTTTATCCGTATTGTTTATTATTTATTTATGTATTATATGAGTTTGTATTGTGTTCTTTCACTTATTTATTTATTTTACGTAGGTATTTTTGTACACCGCCTATTCATAATTCTAAATCCGGGCCATCCAAAGGTTGTCTGGAAGAAATCACCTAAGGCGATAAGGCAGCCTAATATTTTTTGTGATAGTTTGATTTGCATTAAAGATATATCTATCTATTACGCGGGTTTAATCACGGAGCGCTAGATTAGCTAGTTCCGAAATTTTTTTTACGGCGTCAAGAATTAACAATCAAAAGTCTATAATAAAACATATACACATACCTACATTTGTCCCCAGTTCCGTGTGATGGAGATAGACCGAGCCACTGTGATCAGCAGCGTGCAGCCCACTCTGCGCATGCAGAGGAACATCATCAACACCTTGAACGGGGAGCTGGACAAGATCATGATTGAACTCAAGGTCAAATACTATAGTTCTATTACCATACATGCACGATCCTGGGGCCTGTGATGATGTTAAAAAAGGCATTTATTGATAAGCGTTGTCTTCTACTTGTCGTGTGAGAGTAGTCAAATTCTGGTATCAAGAGTTTTCAAACCTCAGGGCAAAAAAAAGCTGAAACAAACAGCCGGAGTTTATCATTAACGAGTCACCCGACCCATCCAGGGACTGATAGCATGGACAGTTGCATAACATTGGCAATCGCATGCGAAAACCTTCGATAACTAGGTGTTCTTAGTATGTGATACTTGTTATTATATAATATTGAATATGTTATTGTTAAGTATATATTTTCTCTTTTTGAACACCCCGTCCTTCATTTTTCTATCGACTCCTCTCCATCCCACGGTTGCTTGGAAGAAATCGCTGCTAGCGATAAGGCTGCCAATTGTGGCACTATTGTTTAAGTCTTTTGTGTTTCTGTTTGTTTTTTTCTGTGTGTGTTACAATAAAGAGTTTTATCTATCTATCTTCGCTATGGGCTTCGATCAACAATACCGGCTATTGGTGCTGCAATTATTTGCATGCATATATAGGTATAATGTCACAAGACAATTTGTTCCTTTTTCAGCTAACTAAAAGCAACTCGAACCTTCTAGAAAACGCTAGAAACCGCGAGAAGCTCATCACATTATTGAAAGAACATGAGAAGAGCGCTGCAGAAGTTAAGGAACATCGCGGCATTATCAATGAGTTGAACTTCTTGCTCAAACAAGTGCAAAAGGAAATCAAAGGACTCAAGGCTAAAGGGAATGGAAGTGATAAGGTAGGAAGAAAAGATTGTATTTATTATTTTAATCACAATCTTGTAACTTGTAGGTCAGCTATAAAACCACTATGATGTAAAAATAAATAACTGACACGGAGAACACAATACATAACTCAAACTCAATTTATTTAAGTATAACAAAATACAGATACATGTCAATTAAATAATTAATTATTTTATTATTGAAATAGTTAAATATAACATCTAATTTGGTATCACGGAAATTTAATTTGGGGGCCAGTTTAATTCCAGTACACATATAAACCAATAAGTTTTTTTTTTGTTATGGGTTTTGCGTAGGTGTAACTTCGCAATTCTGCCAATGTCAAGTGGGAAGATAGGCCATCAAACTGAGAAATTTTAATTGAAATATCGATATATACGGTGGTTTTAAATTGCACAGTTGAGTGTTTTTTTTCTCCCTATTTTGCTTTCTGTAACAGCGATAGTTAACCAATCTACAGACATATACAGAAACAACACAAGAACAAACACAAACATAGATGCATATACATAGGAGCATGTTAATTAAATTAAAATTAATGTTACTTATAATTTTATTTTATTGTTTTTAATATATTTACATAAGATATTTACAAATTACTACCCGAGAAATCAGCATAAACTTCATACAACTTTTTTCTTGACATAATATGACAACTACTAAAAAACTTATAAAACCAGCATGCCGTTCTCACACTCCATTTCTAATTCCCATGCATATTAAAAATAGCTTCGCGTTGCATACTTATTAAATACATTACATTTATAAGCCGGAAATGCCTGAGCCACGTATGGAAACCTTCTATCTACTAGTGTGGTACTAGACACGTCTTATGTGTTAGGTTAAGGCATGCATGTGACATACTAGCCGTATTTTCACGCCTTACTTGACACTTTCATTTCATTATATCTTTCTAGGTTTAATTACGATAATATTTTATGTACTACTACCTATACCTACTGACATACTAAGGTTTGTATTTCTTAGCAACGTGTTATAATGGTAAATAATCTGTGCTCTTCATGTTTCGTACTACTTCAGGCGAATTCACATTGTAGATTTTGCCATAGATTTAATATATTTGTCTATCTGTAACTTGTCTGTCACTATTTTAATAACTTGTGAACGGGCTACTGGCAAATCATGCCATAATTTTTTGACTATCTTTATTAAAATATCAAATAAGGCATTTTTGCTTTAGTACTTATCTGCGTAACGTCAATTCCATTAATTTTTGTTCTACCGCTTTCAGAAACTTGAGGAATACCCAGCTTTTCCACGCTGTAAATTTACTTATGCATTTCCAGGACCTCACTAACGCGCTGACCAACCAGACCGTGGTCCGTCAGCTGGAGAACAGACTAGACACCGCCATGAAGAAGTTCAACACCGTCAACACCGACAACTACAAGATGAGGCTTGAGATCGACCGCCTGCTCAGGGACAGGTCATCATAATCATACAACCTTTTTCTTTACTATTACCATTAATTAATCATACTACTGAGTCTCACGACATAGGCTCGGCCTAGTGTTCCAGGCGCGGAATTCCTGCGCCACACACAGCAATAAACAGTTTGACAACTCTGACACGAGAGTTGGTCACACTCATACGAACTTACCCACTTTTTACACAGCAATTATTGTATTTGGCATTTCTCATGGCAACAGCTTTGTGGCGCCTACTCGCTCCAGTTCTGTTCTAAAGGTTATTCCTTTGCGGAAAGAAGTCTACGAGATTTTGCTGCGAAATGTTTTATTACAAAGCCATATCCCAAGCATCATAATCATCAGGGATACCTAAAAATACCTAAAACAAATATATTCAAATACGATAATATAAACTGTCAGTAGATACAGCTGGAATCTTAAACCTCGCTTCACAAGTTTATAAAACCAACCACGATATGAACATGTTGCAAAATTCATGAAATAACAAAGTCAAGGATGAAATAGTTAACTCGTGATAAGTAATTCATATTTTAAAGAAATAAGCACGTTCAGATTCTTTGTAATTTTATGCGTAATATATTTGATAGACGAAGGTGATTATTAATTGCTCAATTAAATACCTTCCTATTATAATTTTATTTAGGTCACCTAAGGTAATGAAGTTCTACTAGTAATATCAATATAAATGCAATCAATTGGCTAAGCGGCCTCGTCATTACGTGTATTTTTAAGATTTTCAACAAAAATCACGATATTAATTTCAAGTACGTACCAAGGGGTCGCGGTTAGTGCACCCACCAAGACAACCAAAGCAAATCAGTTTAGGCCCACCCATTATTTCTTGAAGAGTTTCGCCATTATTTGCGACTCTTAACCTCATAATTTATATTCGTATTCTGCCAAATCAGATGGATCAAGAACCTGCCCCATAAAATATTAGGCCATGGCACAGAAAAACATGAAAATCATTACAATATTTATTCCAGACAATTCTTCAACACGATCTGGAAGAACCAGATCAAGCGGCTCATGGACGGCAAGGCTCAGATACTGGAGCTGGTGGAACAGGCCATCTCCACGTACGACCAGCGCGAGGAGTGGTGCAACAAACTGGACGCGCTCAAGGAAAAAGCCGCGAGGGATTATAGGAAGCATTGTTTGGTAAGTAACAATAAAATAAAATAAATAAATATTCCGGGACATTGCACACATCGCCATCTAGCCCTACACTAAGCAAACGCTTGTGTCGTGGGTACTAGGATAACGGATATAATACTATATACTAGGATAGCCGGTTTATTCGTCAAAAATCAATAGATATTAACATAATTTTTTAGGTAGGTGAAAGCCTAGCAAGCGTGAGTCTATTTCATGTAAAAAAACGGTCCTGTTTTAGTGGTGGTCTTAAATAAATTTTATAGATATCGGTGTTTGTAGTTTTTCTTCAATTCAAATACAAAAACTCGCTGTAACGCCTACACAAAAATGTGAGCAACCTGAGCAGGGTATTAGTAATCTTTGAACCTGACTACACAAGACAAGCAAGAACATTTTTTTTTAATTTTAATAACTACTGATTGTTTCATTATAGTGATAAAGACGCCCAATATCCACAATTCAGCCTTTTTACCTGTAAATAGTGTTATTTTTTATTTACCTACTATGGTGTACAAAAGAACCGAAGCGCCCGTAGCTCAGCTAGCGGAGGCAATCGCATGCGATTACCAATGTCCTTAGATGGGTGATCGTGATATTCCATTTTGGGCGCTTCCGCGGGTCAGGTGACACGTTAAATTGTAGGTCCCGGCTGTTTGTCTAGTACGGCAGTCGTTAAGCCATGTCAGAGGCCCTTAGGGTGGATTCTTTATTGTACACCAATAGCAAAAGAACACAAGTATGAATAAAATATGTAAACCATAGTATTGACCAGAGGGCGGTCTTATCACTTAGAGTGATCTCGATACAATAAGAAGATAAAGAATAGTTCATTGATTAATTATTATCTCAATAATCCAGGAAGTGCGAGAGCTCCAGCGTCAACTGGACCACAGCATGAAGCTGGAAGAGTTCCTCCGCACGAAGGGAACAGTGCGCCTGACTGCAGCTGATGCGAAGGCAGAGGCCAAGCGACTGGAGGCGCAGGAGGAAGAGATGAGGGCTTATAACAACTATGTCAACATATTGGATGCTATTCGGGTACGGGCATGTTTTACTATAACCATTTTTTTACTTTAATCATCGAATAAAAGACACCACTGTCATCCCTTATGTAGTAAGGTCCTCGGCATTCAGGCTTAGGTACTGGTTGTATTATGTATTCTGTGGTACTAAACGCGTAAAACTAAACGTAATAAACGCATCAAGTTTAAAAAATTTCTAGTACATGGAAAAATTCGTGAAAAAAGTAAAAATAAAGTTTTTATTTAACGTTTTTTGTAAATTTTCAACAGTCGTTGGATAAATCCTAAGTTTGATGCATAGCAATTTTTAACAGTCAGGCGGGCTGGAAAAACGCAAAACGCGTAAAAAAGTAAAGTCGGCTTTAAAAGGTTATGCTTTAGTTATATTTTATCAATATATAAACGTTACATTATAATATACCTATTCAAGGAATTCGCCGGAGAAGACGACGTGGACAAGTTGATCCAAGAGTTCACTCGTCGTGAAGAGGAGAACTATGCCCTCTTCAACTACATCAATGAAGTTAACACCGAGCTTAAGAACCTTAGCGATACTGTCAAGACTCTGAAGGTGCAGATTGGTAAGAAAATATAGTGATGTTGGGATAATAAGTACATGTCACTCGTGGGTGCCTGTAGGTCTACCGTCCTACAATCATGGATTTAGCTTCATTGATACGCGAGGGTAAAATAAACGAAGAAACAAGAAGTTCTCAGCTACCGACCGCTCAAAACTAGACCTTTTAGGTTTTTACAGAATATAAAGAATTTGGACGCCTACCACGATACTTTTATTTTATTTTTATTTTATTTTATTTATTTTGGCTTAACATTGGTAATAACATTGATACATTTATCTTACACTAGTATTTTTGTATATATATACAAAATGTATTACCTATTGAAGCTAAGCACAGCATGCACAATTTTATTATTACTACAATAAGTAAAGATAGTGAAAATATATTTACAAACTAATCCTAGTTGTAAACAATAGCAATGGTGTTTAGGAACTTAACAAGTTATGGATTTGAAATTTATGCAACATTAAAATATATTTAGTGTGATACCAAGGGTACTTACTAGGTACATCAAGAAGCTTAATATGGAAATTTGGCCACAGTACAGCATCTAGCAAATATACAAGGAATAATCTGTTTTTATGAACAAAATAGTTTAGTTTTAACTGTGGGGCACCGTCGAGTACCGCCAAGCAGCTAGCTGGGGTGACGAGGATGCCCACACCCAGGTTCTGAGACTGGTTATACATTTACTACTCAAGAGAACTTTACGAATGAATTCTGCGGGGAAGTCGCGACTCTCAGTCATGACGAAATACGATTAAAGAAGGAGGACTCCTCAACCGCAACTTTTATCTGTTTTTTTTAGGATAGATATTCATAATCACTTTCCTCGACCTATACTAGCTATAGCTAGCCGAAGTAATTGCGTGACAATCAACAGACAAACAACAAAACCTTTACATACTTATTCTTTACAGAGGAAGAAGACGCGAAGCACCAAGCCAAGTTGCACCAACAACAAGACAGCATAGAATCTCTGAAAGCTAAGTTGGAGGAGCGGCGAGTGAGCAACGCGAGCATTCGAGAACAGAGCGAGCGCAGCGCGGTCGTGCTCGCCGCGCTACTCAGGGACATACATGCTATGGCTATGTGAGCATTTTTTTATTAACATAGGGCTAAAAATATCATAAATTGTCAAAGTTATTTATTGGTAAGTAAATTCATACATGTCATTGATTAAATCTAAATAAATTTATATTTATACAACAATCCATATACATAAGTACATAGTGATACATTATATATATTATGTAGTTTAATTTAATTGGAATAACCGGCTAGCACTAACGTAAATAATTATGTCAGTCCTGATGAAGGAACCCGCAGTGTTCCGAAACATGTCGAGCTAATTTTCGACGTAATTATTGACGTAAGTGTTCGTCGGTTATTACAATTAAATTAAATCATGTAGTTTAAATCTTGGCACTATGCAAAAGTTTTCATAGTTCGGCCAAAAACATAGTTTCCGAAATCAAAAAGGTATTTCTACTACGTACCTACTAAGCGCATTAGTACGTAATTAACTGTGATAAATAAATACACTTTGAACATTCAACTGATATTTTATCTGAAATGTTATAGTTGATGAGACTGTTGGCATGACAAGAAAGAGGCCTATATCCAGCAGTGGGAAACAATAGTTTGTGGATGATGAAGAGATCACTCAAGGTGATAAGTCCGCCCACTGGTACTTACATTTATTTATAGTTTAAGTCCTTTGATATTGTTAATTAATTTTGGTGTACAATAAAGATATATTGTAAGATGATGTTACAGTAATGTTTAATTTCTTTTCCCTATGCTCACTCAACATATTATGTAATAATTAATGCATTTCCTCAGTTCATCTGAATGCGATTCCCTCCCACTGCTGCGGCTGCTGGGCCGAGCATTCGACATCAATGTGAGCAACGCACGTCTCTACATCAAGAGCTTGGAGCAGAAGATCGTGGAGATTGTCGACGTACTTAAAGTAGATGAGGTGTGTTTGTTACAATATCTTATACCTATGTCAGAGGCCCTTAGGGCGGCTAGATAAACTCTCGACCTCAGAATTGGCCACTCTCATTCGAGAAGATGTGTCAAGAAGTAGGACTGACTAGCACTCCTGCGCCTATTCAGCCAATCATTTTGTTACCTACAATGTTGCGTTAATCCTAACGTCGTAATTTATTGAGGATTTTTTTTTCACTTTTGCTTTTTATTGTACTTTTTCTTGTAAGTAATAAAAAAATAGCGCAAAAAGATTCTCTCTCAAACGCGCGTGAGCACAACTTTTAAGTAGTTACACTTTAGTTTTTCTGTAGGAAGTAACTTCGTATGAGTAGCGAGAGCATTCAAAGCGCCCTCAGAGCTTGGCTTGGAGGGACATAGTTTTTATTTAAATTTGCCAATTACTTAGACGCTAAATGAGACAGCCGGTACCTACAGCATCTACCTTCTATTAATTATGGTTGCTACCTTCAATTAACTATGGTTATTTCTCCAGGCCCTCCAGCGTCAACTGGAGAGCAAGGAGCGCACGCCCCCCTCGTCCCGCCGCCGCAGGAAGCCCGCCCCCTCGCCGCGCACCGCGCGGGGCAACCATGTTGCCGCACAGGCTTAATAACTTAGAGTAAGAAAAAGCTATAGAGGATCGGGTAGCGTGGCCACACATGAGACAAAAAACTAGAGTCCGTACAACATAACTCTGCGCGCAACTGGCAGCAGCACTTATGCTTAGAATTGGCCTCTGATCAAATTGCAATCAGAACATTTTAGTTCCAATTTTATCCGCGCGCAGAGTTATCTTGCTTGAACTCTAAACTATTGTTTTATAGGTTTATCTCTGCTTTAAAACAATCAATGCAAGCAAATATATTTAAAAATGATGCAGAAAAATGCCAAAATAAACTTCACAATTTTACAAAGACGAAATAACTGTCAAAGTTTGTTGAGCTACTTATGTCGCTGGCCTTGAAAAAGCTGGCACGCTCTGAGAGACGGAAATAGTATAGCTTTGTCCTTTTCTGTTACTTATAATAACTCAATACTATATCTCTTTCTTGTTGAAATGAAACGGAGCTACCCGCCGTCTATTCTTTTCTTCGTCTAAGCTTAACAACCTACTCATACTGACAGTTTTAAGGTGTTTGCTTTTGAACAAGCAATAAAGATGGATGGAATTGATTGGATGAAGCTTGACGGTTTTTATCCATGTAAATTGGGTTTTTAATTGATCAAACTCTTTGCCATGAAGAGGTAATAGACAAGTGGCGTATTTTAGAGAGCTTACTGACGCATACTTATGGAATGGAAAGACCTATGTATGGGATTGACGTAACAAGTCCCCCCGGAGCGCATCGCGATGTCAATCCTGTACCTACATTGGTGTTTCTATTCCATAAGTATGCGTCAGTACGCTCACTAAAATACCTCTCTTGTCTAAGGAGGCATTACCTAAAGTGTGTAATAATGTATTGTACATAATATGTATGGCTGTATGTTGCTCGCATATGTACTACATATGCGAGCAACATACAGCCATACAGATGAGAAGTCTCATGTACTTTAGTAACACGATCAAACTATAGCCGTCATGTAACACGCTTTCTTAAAATGTGTATAGTATAGGCTACAGTCAAACGTAAGCCTATTTCATGTTAAAAAAAATGTAACGTATTGAAATATAAAATAAACAATTGATACGAAAAATAATTTCGTTTGAGTATTTAATCAACTTAAAATGTTACACACCTTACATGCATTAAGTATTCAATGTAAACAAATTTATTATAATATTAAAAGGAATCAACATGGCTATCAATCAACTACTTAATGTTAAGTTACAATAAGCTACTATTATTTTAAATTATACATATATTTAGATGTATAATTATTTACAAAATATACAAGCGTAAAATATACCTTATACCTAAATATTGGCCCCATCCAGTCTTCCAGTGAACATGTTTCATTTGTGAACACATTTTTTTAGAAATATCATATTTTGGTATCTCATTTTATGTATGAAAATAACAGTTAGAAGATATTAAATAAATAAATAAATATTTCAGGACATATCACACAGCGCCATCTAGCCCCATACTAAGCTTACGCTTGTATCATGGGTACGAGATAACGGATATAATACATATAATACTTTTTCTTTTGTAAATACATACTTATTATACATAGAAACGACCAGATATACATACCGATATCATTCAAAGCCCTCAGCTATCCCTTATAGGTATGTAGTAAAAACTTGTTATTGGCAAATATAACGTCTACAGTGATGTATCAGACATGTTTATACTTGACTACAACTCGCCTGATGGTAATCAACATAGTAGAGTATGATCATATATCTCATATTAAGTTATTAATATCTCGTATCTTTTCAATATCGTAATCACATTCACTGTATCAGGCAATTTTCTGGCCACATTACTGCTGACTATCATAGTGAAGTTTTAAGTTGGCCACTTGGTGTTAATCAACATAGTAGTCTATGATCTAGTTAACAAAATAATGTAGTATAATGTAGCGTTTTAATATCTTTATCTCTTTAACTGTTTCTTAATATCTTCCAATGTATCTTAATATCTTCCACTGTATCTTAATGTCTTCCACTGTATCTTAATATCTTCCACCATATCTTAACCTCTTCCACAGTATTTTAAACACTTTCACCGTATCTTAACCGGCAGCCCCCTGAGCACAACACTGCTAGCTATCATGGTGAAGTTGGAAGACCCCCGCGACCTGACGATGGCTCGCAGTAGATCTGGTTCCGGTGTGAACTGGCACTTTTGTTCCGCTGTGAGGTCTGTAATTGAGACGAGTTAGGTTTAGATTTGAATTGATGTGTAATTTTAAATCAGAAATATATAAAATAAAATATAATTTAATTGTAATAACCAGCTAGCACTTACGTCAATAATTATGTCGAAAATATGAATATGTCGCTTGTAGAGCTAGTTTTCGACATAATTATTGACCTAAGTGCTAGCCAGTTATTACCATTAAATAAAATAATGCCTTACAGGAACTATAGTAAAGTGAAAATAAAATCTGTTGAAAATAGGCCGTTACGTGCTTTGTTAAGGTATGTTTTAAATATATCGAAACCAGACTGTTGATGATAATGAAGTACATAATATATTTGTTGCTTCGAATTTGTGGTCTTTTGGTAGAATACCTAAAAAAAATAACCCATATAACTTGTGAATTTGACTGTTTGCCTACAACCTACGGGTTGGGTGAAGAGAAAAGTCTGTGTTAGGTAGAATGACTTTCACTATAATTGCAGTTCTCCATTATTCCGCAGTTTACACAAGAAAATCGACGCGCGAGTGTAATGGTCGATCCCGTTACCTCGGTATCTCTTGCAGAAGTCCTATGGCGGTCGCCGCATGTCATCTCCTTCTTCTCGCTCATGCATACGAGCTGGGACAACGAGTGGGAAAGAGAGAGCGAACGACGCGGGCCCAAGTTTCTGTGACGCAATACAAGGTTCCTCCCTTAGTACCTAGATGGCGTCAGTAGTCCCTAATTTCGAGTGTTACATACTCCCCCTCTAGACTAAACAAAGCGCCCTCGCGTTTGGTCTAGCACTGACGGGTCGCGTTTGGTCTAGCACTGATACACAGGTGATACTTTGATAGTTAAATCAAAAGAAAGAACGTTGGTAACAACTTTACAATAAAAATCTAACACTAGCTAAGCTGTATGTTACTGCAATACTTAAGTATTGACCAAAATGTGCAATCAAAACTAGAACAGCAACTATCTTAAACTATTTCTAACTAAAACTATGGCTTATGTTTACGTGGCCGACCGCGCTGCCTTTTCTCTCTTACCGGAGCAGTGAGAGAGCCCACATATGGTGAAATGTGAGATACATGGTACTTCCCTACGCTCTTCCCGGTAAAAGGATTCTCTAACTCGACGGTGGTGGAATTTACAGCCTTGGTTACTCTATATGGTCCATCTCTCCTTGGTATGAACTTGGCTGTCTGTCCGCGTTCAACTTCATTTAATCCTTGGGTCTTCAGTAGGACATGATCACCTACTTCATACTCAGGTGCTTCGCGCCGATGCTCGTCGGTATACTGCTTAGATTTTGCTTGCATTTTCTCATGTACATCTCGGGCTTCGACGAGGACAGTTGACAGTTTCTTTAGATAAGGCGTTATGGTGGTTGGCACAGTCTCATTGTCTACGATGCTCTTCATGTCTGATATCACATCAGATGGGGCGCGCATCTCGCGTCCGAAGGTCAGATACGCTGGAGTGAATCCGGTACTCGATGTGGTGGCTGAATTCATGGCGAATCTTATGGCTGCCAGGTGAATGTCCCACGTCGAATGGTCTTGTCCAACAAGTATAGCTAACTGTGGCTTCAAGTCACGGTTCTTACGCTCTACGGGATTCGCTTCCGGGTGGTATAGTGGTGTCAAATTCTGTTTGATGCCGAGCGTGTGACAAGCCTGTTGCATCACTGCGCTGACAAATTGCACGCCGTTGTCGCTTATGAGGCGTCGCGGTACTCCGTACCTGAGGAATACCTCTTCGGTTAACACCTTGGCACATTCGGCGCTGGTGGCAGCTTCGAGGGCGAAAAGCTCAACCCATCGGGTGCACACATCTTCCACAATCAATATCCAGCGTTTGTCGGTTGCAGTCTTGGGTAGCGGTCCGAATAGATCTACAGACACTACCTCGAATCTTCGCGCTGACGCTGGTGTTTGTACTAAGCCGGCGGGTTTCCGCACGTCGACTTTGTACCGTTGACAGTCAATGCAGCTCTTCACGTGCTCAGCTACCGATGCTTTCATTCCGGGCCAGTAGAAGCGCGCTGTCAGTCGGTGCAAGGTGCGATCTACTCCCAGGTGACCAGCCGTCGGAGCGTTGTGAAGATCTTGTAGTCTTTGGTTGCGTTCATGCTGAGGGACGACGAGGCAAGCAGAATCATCACCGTCTGCTTCAGGTCCGCAGCGGTAAAGCACGCCATCGGAGAGTACATAGCCTTGGTTCGCCCGGCTCCTCCCCCTGAACTCGTCGTCATCTGCTTCCATATCTTCTATTATTTTCCGCAGCTCTGGGTCCTTCAGCTGATTTTCTCTCACATCAGCGGTGTCTCTATGAGGTAGGTCGACTATGACTTCACATACCTCGCAGGTAGATAGTTCTCCTCCACAGCACGCTGGTCGACTGAGAGCATCAGCCACAACATTGGACTTTCCAGGTGTGTATTCGATTTTCAGATTGTAAGCTTGCAGCGTTAGAGCCCATCTCGCCAGGCGGCCACTGGGAGACTTCAGGTTCATGAGCCAGCGGAGCGGTTGATGGTCAATCTTAACAATTACTGCAGAACTCTCGATATAGCCTCTGAATTTAATAACGGCCCATACAACAGCCAATGCTTCGCGCTCGGTGGTTGTGTAGTTTCTTTCTGCCGGTACTAGTATTCTGCTGGCGTACTCAACAGGTCTCTCATCAGGGCCCTCCCCCTGCATAAGAACTGCTCCAAGACAGTAGGCACTACTATCGGTCCTGAGCACGAAGGGTTTCGTTTCGTCGGCTTGTCTGAGTATAGGTGCAGAGATGAGGAGTCTCTTGATGTTATTAAATGAGCGCTGCTGCTCATCGCGCCACTCCCAGTCTGCATTCTTCTTCAATAGATTGGTGAGGGGTTGCACTACAGATGCATAGTTGGGGACAAATCTCCGGAACCAACTAGTAAGTGCCACAAAACTTTTCAGTTGTTTTATGTTCTTGGGAGGCTCTCTGTCGGCTATCGCAGAGGTCTTCTCAGGGTCGACGCGCAGTCCACCCGGTACTATGATGTGCCCCAAAAACTTAACAGCATCACAGGCGAAGTAACTTTTCTTTCGGTTAATTCTCAGGTTGAATAGTGCTAACCTGTTCAATACGGCTTCCAGGTCTTCCAGGTGGTTGTCGTAGGTGTCCGAAAGTATGATTAAATCGTCGAGGTACGCCAGTAGGGAGACTGGTCTGCCACGGAGGTAAGACTGCTCTCCGGTCTCAGTAGCTCTCTCTTCTGTTGGAGTCTTCTCAACGAACAAATTGGATTTTAGTCTGTCTATCAACCTCTGGAACGTCGCGCCAGAATTCCGTAATCCCATGGGCATTCGTTTGAATCGATATGTTCCCGACGGTGTTATGAAAGCTGTCTTGTCACGGTCATCGTCAGCTACTGCTACTTGAAAGTATCCTGCCTGCAGGTCCAGCGTTGTCATGTATCTGGTGGTCTTAGCGGCGTGGAGTACATCTTCTATTCTGGGCAGTGGGTACCGATCTGGTTCTGTAACCTGGTTCAGCTTCCGGTAGTCTACGCATAGTCGCATACCTCCATCTTTCTTTGGGACTAATACCACATTAGCGGCCCAAGGCGACTCACATTCCTCAATGATGTTGTCTCGTAACAGCTTTTGTAGCTCGGTATCCAGTATATCCCTCTTGTTCTGTGACAGCCGGTAGGGTGGTGAAGCAATAGGTTCCTGGTCCTCTGCTACTCGAATCTGATGCACTGCATATGTGGTTGGTGGTCCCTCCGGAGCAAAGCGCTCAGCTCTGCTGATGATGAGCTGGTCAAGCTTAGTCCTCTCAGCTGATGAGAGCATGCAGCCCTCATCATCACGAAGCTTCAGGGTGTCACTGTCATTCTGATTCTGAAACAGGTTGGCGTCCATGCTTAAGGTTGGTGTCACTTCATAATTAGTCATGAACGAGCGTTTGATGTTTGGTTGGTCAGCAAAATGCCAAGACATTTGGGATATATTGATAATCATACCAGCGGTGGCAATGAAGTCTCGTCCCAGGAGGGTACGATTATTAGCACCTGGCACTACCACAAAGGTGGTAGGTATAGCACGGCCTTCTAGTTTGACAATGGTTTGGCCGGTCAGTGTCATCTTTTCTTGTTTGCTACCATCAGCGAGTCCTATCTCACGAGGTGTTTCTATGAATTTAACCCCATTACTTAGTAGTATGGAATAAAGGCCGGGGCTTGCGAGTGAATTTGATGAGCCGCAGTCTGCCATAGCAACCCCTTTTGAGTCGAATACTTGTATGCTTACAGTTGGACGTGACTGTTCATCGACTAAGTTAAGATTTTGAAACTCAACCTTATCTTGTTTGCGGCTACATGTATCACATTTCGACCGTATGGTTCCTGCTTTCCCACACCCATAGCAAAATAGAGGCGAAGAGGCAGCGGGTTTGTTTGTAACATTGGTTTGTTCGTGCTTTATGTGTTTTGTCCTACATTCACTCTCTGTATGACCTAGGCGGTTACAAAATGTACAACGCGGGCGTTCGCGCCTACCATCTGATTTTGATTGCACATTTGTAGTTAATTGACGCCCCTTGCCCATATTAGGGTTAATGTTTACATAATCTGTACTATGAGTAACTACACTACGTTTGGAACCTTGTACTGGAGTCGTAGAACAAATGGGTAAACTCACCTCGCTCGCGCACTCCTCCACATACCTGGCCCTTTCCAGCAGCTGGTCCAGGTCTGCCACTGTGTTCCTCGGGATCTGCTTTCGGACTTTTCGGCGTAGAAGGCCATATATGATGTCAACTTGCATCTGGTTAGGAACTTCATAGGGTAGTCTTGCTAGATCGCAGCGTTTTCTTGAAATGAAGGTTTCACTTCGTTCGGCGTCGTCTTGTTCTTTGGCGAAAATGTTTCTGAATATAGCGTGGGCGGGTCGCGGCGCTCCATACATGACTCGGAGGCGACGCACGGCCTCTTGCCACGAGGAAACGTTATTACGTACACCGCGCCAATATACGGCGGCGTCATCGGTCAGGAGCATCGCCAATCCACGGAGGGCGTGTTGATCACTCGTTGATGTGCACTCCTTGTAAGTTTCTACAGCATCGACGAAGCTTTCAAATTCTTCTGCTGATCGTCCCATGCCGTCAAAGCGTGCGGTACAGCACGAAAAGTTTCCTGGTGCAGGTGGGAACGCATGCCCGGAAATCGGCACGGGCGGTGCGGCGGCGCCATTACTGCACTGGTGTGTCGTGTCGGCCGTCATTTTCATGACACTTGAAATTATTCTGGCTAGCTGGTCTTCGGTGACGCTGAGGTTGTCACGGCGGGTATCGGGATGCGCATCCATAGTCGGCGCTGGCGGTACTGCCTCCGTAGAAAGCGCGAGGCGTGACGGGGACGCTGGCGGCGTGGGCGCGGCGTCGATCGGCTGCGTTTGCTCGCCTTCGCTCGACGTGGAATTTTCTTCGTTGCTTCCCGAACTCTTCTTCCTGCATCTTCTTTTTGGTGGCATCGCGCGTGTAGTTCCGGAAGATTGTTTCTCAACGCACGGAGACACGCACGTGCGCAACCAAAACTAGGGCATGCTCGGGCCGCTAGTTGGGCGCAATATAACTTGTGAATTTGACTGTTTGCCTACAACCTACGGGTTGGGTGAAGAGAAAAGTCTGTGTTAGGTAGAATGACTTTCACTATAATTGCAGTTCTCCATTATTCCGCAGTTTACACAAGAAAATCGACGCGCGAGTGTAATGGTCGATCCCGTTACCTCGGTATCTCTTGCAGAAGTCCTATGGCGGTCGCCGCATGTCATCTCCTTCTTCTCGCTCATGCATACGAGCTGGGACAACGAGTGGGAAAGAGAGAGCGAACGACGCGGGCCCAAGTTTCTGTGACGCAATACAAGGTTCCTCCCTTAGTACCTAGATGGCGTCAGTAGTCCCTAATTTCGAGTGTTACACCCATAGGTATGTCTACAGACTGAGTTTAGTAATGATTAGCATAGAGATAGCACATACATTTTATTAGAGATACCTCTAGTTGTCTACTTCCAGTCTCTCTCTCTCTCTCACATACACACAAACACACACACATACGTACCGAGCTCCCCGTGGCTCCAGCGCGCCTTGCCCACGCCGGGCCAGGGCAGGGCGGCGGAGGGCACGCACAGGGACACCAGGTTCGAGATCACCTTGTCTACCTCCAGGTCCGTCACCTCCCACAGCATGCCCACTACTGCTGGACTGGAATCAGAACAGACTACTATTAAAACTTGAACTGGACTTGGACAGTGTGTGACTAGCTAGTTCTAGGAGACGTACAACAGATGGCGCTGTACATGAATGATGTGACGTACCTGCCAGCTATGTGCAGCCGCCTGTGCGCTCCATGCGGCGGGCCGCGCACCAGGGGCGGCTGCAGGAGGCGTACAGAGCCGCACCCGGACAGTATACAGACAGCTCGCGCGGAGCAGCTCTCTACGCGGGACTCGGGGCCGTTGCCGAAATGGCAGCCGTCACCGTGGCCGCAGTACCTGGAAATACAAGTCACGCTTGTTATGGATCTGTTTCGAGAGGTTCTACTCCTGATTAGTGGAAACAAAGATTCCGCCGCCCTTCTGGACGGGGCGGAGACTCCCACATAACCATCTACCTACCATGTACCTTTAAAAGGATTTCCTGGGACAAAAAAAATGGTAGCTAGCTGAATACTTTGCAATCCCTGCTTGAATCTTACCCACGATTTCGTTCACTGAGAAGATACGACTCACAGGAAAAAGAAGAAAGAGAGGCTATGCGCGTACTTTGCCCAAAAGGTGAGTCTAGCTATTCAACGGGGCAATGCAGCCAGCATTTTGGGTACGTTGCCTTTTGATAAAGTAGATTAGTTTATTTATTTAACTTACAAGTTGTCCAACGGACACAAGACACACAATAGCAAATAATAATATAAACACAAATCTAATTTATGGACAACACATACATAAAGTAAAGTTTTATTGTAAGTACCTATATTTATTTATTTATTTTTACATTCGAAATGTGTATTTTTTATGAAATGTTGTTAGATAAATAGTGCTCACAGGAATATATGCGCAGTATTGAGGTAGCTGAGAAACTCGGTGGGCGGCGGCGGCTCGGCCACGTGTCCGCTCCACGCGGGACACCAGTACTGTATGAACGACTTCATGCGCTTCTCCATGCGCTCCAGGTTGCGCTCTGGAAGACATGTATTACATTTATCTTTGAAAAACAATCGATTTTCAGCTAGTTTCGTCATTTAGATCTTCCCTGTATCACACTAATATTATAAAGACTAAATTTTATAAATATGTAAAGTATGACATTTTTCACGCTCGACAGATAAACATATTTGGGTAAAATTTGGTAATTAAAAATTAGATCCTGCATTAACAAAATCCATTGAAAATAAGGCGAAGGATAAAATTGCTCACTGCAATTAAGTCGCCATTTGTGATATAACTAGGGTTTCTTGGATTTTTTTATCTCAAGTTATGTGTTGTATTCGCACTAGTAGGTAATAGAAAACATCATGAGGAAACCGACATATTTGAGGACTACAAAATCTAAGAACATGCGTCTCCCGTGGAAGAATCTCGCTCGCCAAATAAACTTGCCCAAGAAAAAACCTATAACAAATAAATTCTGCGGGGGAGTCACGACCTTCTGGAACTTAAGTATCAATAAAATAAATAAATATTTCAGGACATATCACACAGCGCCATCTAGCCCCATACTAAGCTTACGCTTGTATCATGGGTACTAGATAACGGATATAATACATATATATATTTCTTTTGTAACTACAAAAAATAAAAATCTATATTATAAATTATTCAATAATTATAACCCAACCACAAACTATACCCGGATTAATAACATATCGCCCCTCGTGTCCCTTGGTCACATAGTAGCCATCGACGATGTCCTGCTCGTGTATCTTGTACAGGTAGTATAAGAAGTGTATGTTGTCCACACGGGACACCGGGTGGTGGTTCAGGATGGGCAGCGTCTCCCAGGGGAACGTGTCCAGGGTCTGAAAAAAAAAGAATTGGGATTGGTTGGTTGACTGGAAGAAATTACTTTTAGAGATAGAGACGCCCAAAGAATATTATATTTTTGAGTATTTGACATTTTTTTGTAGTGGAGGACGCCTATAGCTTCGCCCGTGTGGTGTTGTGATGAAAAGAGCCTATGTCACTTTCGAAACTTAGTGCTACTACCATGATGCTAAAAATTTGAATATTCCGTCGCTACGTTGCGACAAACTAACCAGCAAACACATTGATACAAAATATTACATGATAAGCAATAAGTACATACATCTAAATATATTAGGATTTATTGCCAAGAAGAAATCAACGTCTATAACAAACATACTATAAGTATTGGTCACGGCACGGCAGTGCGTTTAGGGCGTGGCGTTAACAACTCGACCAAAAAACCAATCATAAAAAATACTTACTTCATCAACAATCAAAATAACGGGATGTCGTTCCGCCTTCTTCAACGCCGCAAACTCGTCGCCATCTTTGATCAGTGTTGCCACTTGAGAGAACGCACCTATTCCATCCACCAGACTAAAATGGTGCAGTTTCTTGAAGCAATTCGACAGACATTTCAAACACACTTCGTGTACGAATTTGAATTCTTTCGTGCAGTTTTCACAGGGTTCTAATACTTCGCGGATATCATTAATGTTGCCATGCTCGGTTAGAATCCTTCTGATGCAGGTTTTTATTTGCTGCGACGCCATGTTTGAGCAACTGTCCATTAGGTTGTAGAGTAGGAACTTTTGTTTAGTAGTCAGTCTGATGAAGCTGAAAAGAGGATAAAGTATTTACTACTAAGAGCTATCTGTAATGTCAATCGCGTTATCCGAATAAAATCTTTTTTATTTTCTTTTTTGACAAGCGTTTGTTTTCGGCGGATCATCGTGATTGTCGGTGAAGTGATAGTAGTTATATAGTTCTAGGCGTAACATAGGCCACTTTTTATCCCATAATAACGAGAAAGAAGTAGCGGCCGACCACTAGTCACATATAAATAGAACAGAAACAGAAGGTTAGATTAACATCCAAGGTGGCCTAATTGTACGCTAGTGCAGCTATGGCATTCATCAAATGCCTGTTCAATGAAACTCTGCAGAAATATATAGTGTTTTTCCGCTGCGACTGCTCCTTAACCGACTTCAAACAACAAAATTGATGGTTTTTAGGTGTGTTTGTTGTTTAAAGCTTGTTGTTTGAAGTCGGTTAAGGAGCAGTCGCAGCGGAAAAACACTACATATTTCTCCAGAGTTTTATTTACAATGGATTTTCGCAAAGTAACGCCTGAATCAATATCTTATGCCTGATTCAATGTAAAAACAGTCTTACCCCCAATCTTGGATGGCCTTATCTACAGTTTCCTTTACTTTCTCCTTGAGCTGTGTGTCAGCAAGTCTGCCGGTGAGCAGGGCGCCCCACCCCCCCAGCCACTGCTTGTCCATCAACATTATTGCACTCTGCAAGTGTACAAATAATCTAATGAATGAAAACTATAATGATACTTATTAAGCGAGTGGGGCTTAGCGGTTCCATTGTCTGCTTTTCATTCAGACGCACCCTGGTTCGAATCCGGCCCTACACCAATGACTTGTATTTTCAAGTTACATATGTGTAGGTTTGCACTCGCTTGACGGTGAAGGCAAACATTGATAGGAAACCGACATGTTTGAGGACCATAATATCCGAGAATATGTCTTCGGTGGAAGGACCTGAACACCCACCACGATGTATCTGCCCAAGAGAAATCCCCTAATGGAATAATTCTGTGGGGGAGTCACGACCCTCAGTCATGAGGAATATGATTCAAGACAGAGTGTTTGTATGGTGATCTTATGTGGCCATCTGACACCATCATCAGATTAATAAGCCCGGTAAAGCCAAACTGCAGGTGCTGCTAGTTAGAATTTTTTAATAATTTATATTGAACACTCAGATATATGGTATATAGTTAATATGAAATGAAATGAAATGAAATAATTTATTCGAAATCATGTCACGTTACATTCACCTTAGAGGGGAAGCACATTTCAGGATTTACATCGTCAATATTTTTATAATTATATTCATTACATATATTGATTATTTATAACAAATTTAAAATTTTTGGTAATAACATATTTTAGAGGGCAATTAATTAATTTAAATATGTATTTATAGTTTAATAAGTTTTACTATCAGCTGTAAAAAGGCTTCGTCAAATAGTGGCGTAGAAAATTATAAATTAAAAATTACAGTATATTATTATAAAGTATAGAGCTGTATAGAGGCTTTGTCAAAAATATAAATAGATAAACTAAATTTTACTTACAGAGTGTATGTGAATAAATAATCATAACCAGGAACTTGGTAAAAAAATTCAAGAAACATTATTTATATTGTAGGAGACTGACTAATTCTTGTAAATAATCTAAGCTTTACATAGTTTTTTAGTTAATCATCATCATCATGCCTCGATCTAACCCGTGTTATGTATATGCTTTTTTTTAACAAGGAATGAGTTTGCACTTGACCGTAATTCACCTGATGGTAAGCAATCATTACGGTCTAGGATGGAGCGTGCTTTCTCTTCCATCACCCCATATGAAATGGATGAATAGACTTCTGGCAATTTCTTAAAAGTTTCTGCTAATGAAATATACATATTGGCTTGCATTAGAAAACATTACCTTCATTCTCAAATCAATATCTTCTCTTCTAGCCCAGTAATTCTGGACCAGTTTCTTGTTGTTCAAAAATTGCGCGTTCTCTATGGTTTTGTAGTTTTCCTCCAATATGGAGTATAATTCTGTGAAGAGGGGCTTCGTTCCTTCTGTAAAAGTAGGAAAAAAAAATATTTGGGTTCTACCTTACCCTTGAAAATGCAACTTGATACATTTTTTAAAACATTTATTTTCTAATCTATTTAGAAACTTAACCATTAAATGTTTCTTGAGTAATCTATTAAAATAAATGAATATTTGTTCCTTCTTTAGAATCTAGTAGGTATGATTTGGATGAAACATGGTATATATTTAGATAGATTAAAGCTTAGGTAAACAGTTGTTTTTTTTTTGTAGTTTCATCCCTGATTATCAAAAAATGCTAATAGAAACATAGACAAAATATTTTTACTTGTATATTGTTGAAAACTTGGAAAAACTAAGTAAATAAGTGGAAATATATATATACAAACCTTTAGTAGCATTAGCTGGTATACAGAATGTCATAGGTTCCAAGCCACACTCTTCTAAGTAATCATTGGTCAACACACTTATGTAAATGGCATCCACTTCTTTCTGGAAGTCGGCTAAAGTCTTGAAGTTCTCACTGGGGTTGTAAGGAGATGTGAGTTGTATTATTGTCCATTCTGAAAAAGATAGTGTTTTTGTCAGTTCCTCTTTTATGTCAAAATTTACAAACAGATTATTATGATTTTTAGTATAGTAAGTAATATAAAATCCAGACAGTGACTTGAAACAAGCCATATTCTGGTAAAAAATATTTTTATATTATTACTGGTAAACATCCACGGCTTTGCTTGCATTATTTTGAGATAAAAAGTACCCTTTAAGACTTTGAAGACCACATACTACTTAAATACCAAAAATCATGATGATCTGTTCAGTCGTTTTTGCATTATGGGCATTTAAATAAACAGATAACAATTCTAAAAACTGCTAAAACATGTTCTGTTATGGATTTAAAGTATACCAAAACATTTTTTTTTTCTAATGTCTTCTTTGTTTAGATTTTGGACCCTATTCAGCTTTATTACATGTTTAGATATACCTTTGGGCAGTTCTTTTAATATTTTGCAAAAATTATCAATATTGTTTTCTTTGGTGAACTTCAAATATATTCGATGGAAGGGCAACTCTTCTTTTATTTCCAAATTTTCTAGATTTCTAATATTCATCACATCATCACCAGGCAGAAGAAGTTTTAGATGTTCTTTTTCTTCAGTAGAACTGGAAATCAATAAAAAAATATCAAATATTACCAGGCTACCTTGTACTACATTGCATTCTAACTAAGGTACAACCCAAAAAGAGTGTGGCTTAGTGTCAAATTCAAGTTATGTGTGTATTTCTCACTCACTTAATGGTAGAAACCTCATAAGTTGAAAATGACAATGTTTTAGGAGTATAAAATCTCAAAACAAATCAAAATCAAATCAAAAATGTTATTGAATTTTAATCTACCTATTTACAAAATTTGTAGCTTAAGACTAAGATAACTTACTACTAAAATAATTTAAGTGCTACAATTTTATAATGAACTGGTGCCTCTGAACTAAGCTAGGCTTGTATCTCAGGGGCACCACTTCCCCATGTGTATAGACATTAATTAACCTACTACAAGTGCTTAGTAACTGATTTAAATATGGTTTTATACTATAATAATTAAAATATAGTTTGTGTGTATGTGGGTGTGTGTGTGCGTGTATAAATAAATAAGTAGTCTATCATATATAATAATAAATAGTAATCTCAATACTGCACTATTTAAGTTGATTGTAAACTTTATCTGTTCAAAGTACCAACTGTATATGTTATTGGAACAATATTTGAATTTTCCATGTTGAAAATTTATAAACAAATAAGGTGTAAATTTTAACCATCATGTTTTTCAATAATTGTAGAAATTTAAATATTGTTACATAGATATGGTATGAAATAAATACTTACAGGAAAGAGTTATTTTCGGACAACTTTCGTATGGGTTTTATAAACTCAGTTATTTTTCTTTTGGTGTCACCTGGAAAGGACAAAGATTGAAGTTGATAACAATTACAAAACTTACATCTGAATAATTCTGTGTAACATGTAGTGACAAAATCTCTTAATAAAAATATGGCTAAATTTGTTTAAAAGTTATTGTATAAGAACACCTTAGATATATTTAGTTTACATTGATATTTTACTAAAAGAAATAAACAATAAGTTCCTCCCAAGCCTAAACTGAAATAGGTAGGTAGGTAAGACATAAGATGATGACATGATGTAAGAATAGTAAGTATTACTTATTATTCTTGATAAATTACCTCTTTTAAGCCAGTATTAATGTTCAGAAAGTCAAACGTAGGAACGTAAAAAAACTTTTACCTGCCATTTCCCTCTGTTCTTCCCTATAAGTCGCCATAATACGAATTACAGCCGAAACTGCTTCGCTCAAAAGGAAGGTGCTTTTAGGTTCATCATTATCCGCTAAAGACTCTTCGGCCAGGAGTTTCATACCACCTGGAAAATTTTATCAACGTGAACTATTAGTAATTTGTATTAAAATACTACCTATATTAAATCTATAATTAAGAAAATTACAAATTGATAAAATTACTTTGGTAGTTGCTTGGTCTCGGTGTTGTTGGACAATCGTACACAAGTTTCTTCAGCATGTCATTGTACGCTGGCTTCGTGTAGGTTATTTCATCGGTAAAAATATCGAAATCTTCCATTTTTGGCCACGAATTTTACACGACTTTAACAAAAACGTGAAAAATTGAATGGTATTCTGTAAGCCGTTACAGAACTTGAAAAATGAAAATTGTTGTTTAGGTACTGTCAACTGTCAAATCAAATGTGTGTTTGACGTACTGAGTTCTTAAAGTACATGGCTTCTCAAGAATATTTTATTTAGAAAATAAAATCGCAATATTATCTTTTTCTATAAACTTTCTGCGGTGGTTTTCTATTTATCTGGAAGACTCCACTACTTAATTACAAATATCTAGCACCTTTTTAGAAAAGTTCTAAAATTATAACATTGTATCGTGTACATAATATGTATTGCATTAAATATAAACATCATACAATACATGGAAGCGTTCAGACAGACGATCATATTTACCTAGGTACCCAGAAATAAGTAAGTGCTTGCTGTGCACTCTGCAATCATTACCTACCTACAATGCGTCACCCAGACATTTTTAATAAAAATATTCTCAAGCACACTTTCTACGCATTGAATAATGTGTTTGGTGAGTAGAGGCAAGCATACTAATGAATGCTGCGATTGATCTGAGTAGGTAGTCTATGTATTATGTAAGGATTTTTTGTTTGTTTGTATTATGTAGGTAAGTAAAAAAAAGGAAGGCCCAGCCTGCATGATCAATAGATAAACACTTACCTACCCTAACTAATTTACATACTATCATATTTAACAGGAACTTAAGTCCAAAGCTGCAAGTACCTAGGTACCTATAAATATTGAAGTCAGAAATTATTATCATTTCTTAATCTTGATACCTACTTATGCCAGCGATAATAATTGTAGGTAAGTAGGTACCTAAGTACTTTTTGTTGTTAGTTTAGTTGGCTAAGCTAGGTTGTCTGGAAGATATTACTTACTCTATATGATAAGACCGCCCAATGTAGCCGATCTTTGAATGTCTGACTTGTTAAGAAACGTTCATATCAGGGCGCTTCCGTTATTAGGATGACTATTTCAGTGCTCACAAAGTACTTATAGGTGTATCCTGTGACTTATGACTTACCATTAGGTATGTAGGTAGGTACTTAGGCTTTCGGAGATTTTTGAAAAACATTTCTATACTTACTTAGTTAGATATGCGTTTTCTTGAAAGTATTGTAGGTACCTAGATAAAATACGTAGGTAGGTACCTATGCAATTACCTAAGTATCCAGTTCAGAATAACTATGACGTATTTGTTCAAATATTTGAAGCGCGGGCGGCGCGTCGTGGTCAACTCGGTATTAAGATTACCTTAACAAATATGAGAAACATACTAATATGTAAGAAAAATCTGCGTAATAAGTTTTAAAGTGCTAGTTTATAGGTACTGCCTTAGAGGTGTAGGTAAAATAGTTATAGGTACCAATTCTCATCAATCCTTATATCTCTTACAAAACCTGCAATATCAATCTTCACTAATTGCGTACCTAGCAGTTTTCTCTAGTTTTTTAGTAACAAGACAATGGGTCCTAGGCATATCTGTAGCAAACCTACAGCACAGAATAAAAAGTACAAGTACCTACCTATACCTACTAGGATTTATTAAAGAAAAGATTAATTTTAAACTTTTATTTGTAATAAACATAAACGATGCGCAAATTAGCAAAGACTAATCGCAACAGTACATTTTTAAGACATGTTTAGCAACTTGTCGTTACATGCTACATTTTGAGGGTAGGCTAAAAAAGAACATGGTTACTGTCGCTTATATTGACTAACAAAATGCTCCTTAAACGTTAATAAACACCTATTAAGTGGCACTGATACAATGTCAAAACCATACTTAGTAGTGCAATAAATGGTAAGGCACATCTTACGAAAAAAAAAATATTATGCTATGTGATATGGCCAAAAAGTACATCGTAGGAATTAATTTTGACTCGAAATTGATTTAAGTATATTTCATTTACATGTAAATTTTAGCTAGTTTGATAATACATATCAGAGGTAAATAGTAAATACAAAATTGCAACCTTCACTTCAATAGATTGAAGAATTGATTTACAAGTACATGCTTAGTTGCAATTTGCTAATTTTATTATGATTACAGTGGTATTTGATTATCAATACTGTAAATTAATTTGATAAAAATAAATAAGTAGTTTACAATACTGATGTATAATACGTAAAAAAAGAAAAAATAAAAGTTCAATAATACAAAGCAATGATTGCTGGAAGCTATAAGCGAAACATAGGCTTGATACCTACATAGTGTAAACTTGATCAATCGATCATACAAACTACAGGTCCTCCTAAACATGAATTATCAAATAAATTGTCACATACCATGCAATATTTTATTGCAGCTTACTAATAACATAAGTTATCGAATGTTACAAACTATTTGACAATTCATGTGCAGGCGGAGCTCATACAATAACACAAAAATAAACTATTCAAATGATTTCAACATGCTTAGATATAACACGAACACTAGAAACTGTCAGTAAGTTAATAAAAGACGTAATTAACTCTAGTGATAGTTAAATTTTCAGTATAAACTTTATCCTACAGTGATAAACAATAAACCACTTCTAAACGTGTTGTTCTACTACGTAAATACGTATAAAAACCTCTACTACTTCACATATGAAGGCATCCGTCGGATATGACTCGAAGGCACAAACGATTAGTGTACACTTAAACAATATTGTTACAACCTCCATCACAAATGTTAATTGCAGTTAAACAGTCTACTAGTTTTACAAAACAAGGCGTGATATATGCAGCCAACTCAAGTAACTCATTCAAGCACCACTTCATACAGTGTTCTCTCTTTACTCTAACCCTTAACCGTTTCAATATATCTTTAAACATGATTAAAATATTTAAATCTAACTTTATTTCATAAATATTTTACAATATAAACTTCTTGTATACGCCTATTATTGCCCTTCTCATATAGTTTGGAAGCAAAATATTGCTCCAGATTACTGTCCAAATAAATAAGTAGGTATGTACAGTCCACGCTACCTCCTATCGAAAAAACACTCGAACATTATCGTGATTTTGAACTGGAAAGATTATGCGCGCTGATTAAAGATTTATCTTATTTACAATTCAAAGTAGATCGAGACGAAAACAGGCCTTGAAATCTATCACAAAGTTTCTGATACTTAACAGGCAAAAGCCAAAATAAATATAAATAAATTATAAACTAGGGAACAGCAACAGCAAATACTGTCAACTCCACGTGAAGGAATTAAGTAGCCGTTTCTATTATGCGTTATGAATGTTGCATTTGTTCGAGTGCACACGCGCTCTCCGCTCAAATGAGCAAATAGCGTAGGCGACTATACACTCGCCAATGCGACCTCAACAACCACTAATGTATTCCATCTCGCACCGGTACCGGGCCCCGCTATTAGCACGCGCGTTCTACAGACAAGGGCAGATCGACTACAATAAACTAAGTTAAAAAGGATCACAATAAGAAAAGAGCCCCGAAATATCGTAACGGCACTCGTGTGAATGGAAGCTGCAGGATGCTAAATGTCATCAAGACATGTTATTGATGCCCACCCTCTTGTTAGCCGGCGTGGCGTCCAGGATCCTCTCGTTCACCTTGTCTTCCTCCCTGAAATGGATCCGAGTGATGACGATGTCGCCCGTGCTGAGCGTCTGCGAACCGACCTCGGGTTTCTTGGCCTCTTTGAGATCATTACAATGGACGTCGCCATAAGAATTATTATGGCACCTGCAAGAGCAGTTCTTCCTATCAGGCTCACCAATGTTCAATATTTGGCTCAGATTGGACCAATCTTTGTTTTTGAGCAGTGGCAGTGTTTGTTCCATTGTCTGAGAGAACTTATCTTCTAGTTCTCCACTGAGAGGAGCGACCGCCGACAAAATAGCTTCAAGACGATTTATCTTCTCCACCTTGTCCATGTTTGTGTCTGAAAGGATCTCGTCCATCATCTGCATGGACTCAGTCAAGCTCGGAGGCTGCGTGGAGTGTGGGGATGAGATCGGGTCGGAGGGGTTTGACTCCAAACTAGCCATCTCGTTTTCTTTCTCATCATCATCTGAGTCAGAATCCTTGTCCTGTCCGATGGCCTCCAACTTTTCCAGTTTCTTAGAAATCTTGTGACAACCCTTCAGCTTTTCCTTCTCTTCTTCTGTGAGTTCTAAATACCTCAGCAATCTGATCTCCCTATTACTCAACACAATGTTCTTTGTGGTTTCTGCGAGCTTCTGTTTGAGCTCTCCTACTTCTGTGTTGATTTTCCTCTGCCTTTTCCTCAGTTTCACTTCTGTGGGTTGAATGTGCATGAATACTTGTTCATTGCTCAGCTCCTCAAAGAGCTGCTGGTTTTCAGGCTTGATGTTGCTTGACATGTAAGCATAGATAGCTGGATTCACCAAAGAGAGAACATCAGATGCAGCATAAATAATCATGTCTTTAGACAGGGGTCTCCTTGCCCAGTAACGCTGGTCTCTGCGGTAAAGATTTTTCAATTGTTCTTTCATGGGGTTCATTGGAGCATTGTAGAGCTCACACAGAGCATTCAAACTGAGGTTTTTCACTTTGTAGACGGGAACTCCATGCTGCTGTAACTGCAACACAGCATGAGCTGCCTGTGTGTCGAAAACACTCTTCAGAACAATTTCATACTGATTATGCAGGTTGACTGAATCATTCCTGCAGTCATGAATAATTTTAATAACACTGTCACTTTCTAACAGCTCCTTTATTTTGCCCTCAGTTAGCATGCCTGGGCATGCCAGTATATCTAATATGTATACCTCACCATTCATAGTGGCTATTTGACACATGGTGAGAACACCTTTGAGCCCGAGGTTTATGCCTTCACAGTCGAATGACACTATGCTCTTGGAGTTGCGTTTCTGAAGCATAATACTATCAATCAAGGCGGCACATTCTCTAACACTGGCTATGACAGTGGTACATTGGAGTATCTTCTGCCTCCAGGCTTCTCCCATCACATTGTTTCTTAGACTAGGTGTGCCGTTGGTCTCCTCCGAGCTACGGGCATTCAAATGATTGTTCACTCTATCTCTGACCATGTTTTCGGCCAAATTCTTTATAACAATAGAATTGATTCTCTGTTTTAGTGTTTGATTAGCAATGTTTGCTTGTGGGCCACGAGGAGATTCAATAGGGCTGAGTATTCTGTTTGCAGGGCTCATTTTGCCATCGGAAGGAGTGGGACTCTCAATAGAGGGTGGTGCGGGGGACACCGGCATCTCTTCAAGCACAGGCTTTGGTGTGTCAGTCTTAACTTTATTAGTTTTAGCATTAAGATACATAACGGGTATTTTTGGCTTACTGATAAGTGTGACCAGGTTCGCTTGTACATGAAAACTATCAGAAAAGATTTTCAAGAAGGCGCTCAAGTCTGCGGGTGACTTGAACATTTGGTACCAGTACTCTTGCGGGAAGCGCGACACAATCAAGTGGAAGAGCTGATCGACCATGACGGGCCCCTTGGCCTCGATGCACTGAGCCACATAGTCGAGCAGCTGCTGGGCAGTGTCTGTGTTGATGTTGGCCACGGGCAAGTTGTGGAACTGTTCAGAGTTGGTGTGTGCATTACCTCTCCTGTGGTTCTCACTGACTAGAACGACGTTGTCGTCGATGATTTGGAAGGTGTCCGGATGCTTCAGCAGGAAGTCCTTGAACTCCTTGATGCGCTGGCCGGAGATGTGACGCACCTGCGGGGACGCCTGGCTGCGGTGCCCGAGCAGGCTCTTGATGGGCACCTCGGTGCCCTCGCCGTACTGGATCATCTTGCTGGCGAAGTACTCCTTGGCCTCCTCGATGTAGTCGTTGTTTGAGGACGCGCCAGCCCCGCTCTGATGCTTCTGGAATGTGTTGATATCGACATAGTCCCCGTCTATGTTGAACAACGCCGGGTACTGCGCCAGGAACTTCTTCAGCCCTGACTGGGACCCGCCAGCGATCTGTCGCATCTCCTTCGTGAAGCCTTTGGCACCGAACTGGCAGGAAAGATCGTGTAACGTGCGCGGCTCGCCTTTGTCGAGCAGGCGTTCCACGAAGAACAACAGAGTGAGATTCCTTGCGAGCTCATATTCCATTGATTCCATTTCCCTGCAGTTGGTGCCAATGTGTTTTATAGCTTACACTAAATTTTTTCTACGTATATGTGTCACCCACAACACCATGAAATTAAAATTTTTCTTTTCCACACCTGATTCATAGACAAAAATAGAGCATGAAATGTACGGTAAACCAATTAATGATACCAGTACGTAACATTATAACGTTATGTCGGGTAAAAGATGGATTGAGTTGGCAAATATGTGTTGAAAATAGAGGAACTTTTCAAGTTTAAAAAAAAATATCCTTTACATTTATTTATTTACTTTGTAACGGTCACTTATGTAAAAATAGAAAATCTTTTATTCTTAAATTAGTACATATGCATCTACTTAGATTACTTAGTAGATGCCTAGCAAGACAAAGGCATGTATCTAGGCATCCTATACAATCATGCCTAATATATTTTATCATTGATACATTATGTTCGATAGTAAATTAAACTATTCAGTGCTATTGTTCACCTAAGTGCGGTGATATGAATGGAACAAAAGCCCTCCGTCAGATATTAAAAAAGTTAAAACCTTAGCGTCACCGTGTGTTGGTATTTAACATAAATATCGAGATTGTCGAGTGGCTTTGTTACAGTAACTAGGTAGGTACTAAATGTGCTTATTTTACTGTGCGCGTACTCAGTGGGGAAAGGGAACCACTATTTATAGCAACACTAAAACAATGCATAGACAAGTTAACATTCTTCTCTCTTTCTATTTGTTCAAAGTATATTTTTACTGTTCAATATACTTTAGCATGAAATTGGAGTCGGAAACAATAATGATGTTTTATTCATATAAATATTATTTTAAACTACAGGAATCCAAATTGTTTTGATTTTGTTGCAATTATCAGTTAAGACTTATACAGAAATCGAAATAAAAAGTAAGGCTGATATAATATAACAAATATGTAATGCAAATATTACAAAAATAAACTGAAACAATTTTTCGGCTATAGTTTGTTGACTTTGACATTATTAGCCTTTTATTCAATGTCATTTTCGAACCTACGCTATCTCTTTCATTCAAATACATTTACTATTTTGTTTCTCGCTCTGACACATCTGTGGTTCCTGCCGCTTTTCGTGTTTTTGCTGTTGATTTTACTGATATTCCGGATATTAATTAATCTACCTAATACGTTAAATACTACGTAACTTCTTACAAGTCAATTGAAATTACAGGAGATAATTCATAATGGTAAGTTATATCGTGTACTTTCGCTGACTAAAATTCTTGCTAGCGATACACCCACTTTACAACATTATTTTACATACAAACCTGTTATCATGATAAGCAGTAGGTCTGTTATGACCTTAGCATGATTAAACATAAATCATCAATAATAATCATAAATAATAATCATCATAATTAAACTATTTAATACCTTTTAAAAACTGTATATCGGTTGAAAAACTTGATTTGAATCGGGCGATAGTAATTTTTGTACGAGGCTTGTTTATGGTATTCCTATGGTTGTATTTCAGTTGGTTCTTGTGCTAGGCGATCTCCATATCCCCCACCGCTGCAGCAGCCTGCCACCCAAGTTCAAGAAGCTCCTGTTACCAGGCCGCATACAGCATATCCTCTGTACGGGCAATCTTTGTACCAAAGAGTCCTATGACTATTTGAAGACTTTGGCCAGTGATGTGCATGTCGTTAGAGGTGATTTCGATGAGGTAAGAGTGGACTGAGCAACTTCAGAAAAATTAAAATTAATAGCTATGGAATACTCCTAACACTTATGTTTTGGCAACATTCATTGGCTCAGGAGCATGATAAATAAAACTGGGCCTATTCACAAGGTAATTTTTTATCCTGAATACACACAATTCAAACACAAACCTAAATTTGTTTATTTAGTTCTATAAAATACTTAGGTACCTACTTAAAACTAAGAAAAGATCTAACACACATATTGGTAATGTGACACGTTGGTTATGTTGTGATTAAAGTTATATTATTATGTCTATCAATTTTATGTGGCACATTGGAGAGGAGGCCTATACTCAGCACTGTGTGAACACAAGCTGATATAATGATCAATTTCACATTCCAGAACTCCACATACCCTGACCAGAAGGTGATAACAGTCGGCCAGTTCCGTATAGGCCTCATCCACGGCCACCAGGTGGTCCCATGGGGAGATGAAGAGTCCCTAGCCCTGGTCCAAAGACAGCTGGATGTAGACATACTCATCTCAGGACATACACACAGATTTGAGGCCTATGAGCATGAGAATAAGTTCTATATTAACCCGGGATCAGCTACTGGCGCTTATAGTCCTTTGTACAGGTATGTTGGTCAATGAAAATAATTAAAACATAATATCTGTTATATTAGTTCATCATCATCATGATGAACTAAGATAACACTTAGTTTTTTTTAACTAAAACTTGGTCAATGGTGAGCAATAGCTATGTTTTTGTTTTTATGTTTACTTATCATAATTATGATGAACAAAAATTTGTATCAGCACAATCTTTACAAATTTTGTAAAATATTATATCTAGGTAGGTACTTATGTTCAGTAAAAGTATTGTCACCACTTTCTGAAACACCATGTTATGAATTAGCATTTGAAATGTCTCATTCTTTGCTTATATTTGTAATATCTAATTCAGACAATAAATATGATATAAAGTTTCATTTCTTCTTCTTATTGAATGAGAGTGGCCAACTCTGGTGTCAAGAGTTTATCAAGCCAAGTAACGGCCTCTGACAACGCTTTACGATTGCCAAGTATTAAACCACACAAAGCATAAAGGAAACATTTTAACAATTATTTTACTTTTAATTTCCAGAAATGCAACTCCATCATTTGTTCTTATGGACATTCAGAGTTCAACAGTGGTGACCTATGTGTACAAACTTCTAGGAGATGAAGTCAAAGTAGAAAGAATTGAATATAAGAAGGCATAAACAATTATTTAGAATACTGGACTATAAATATGACTCCTGGAAGTATATTGTTTCATGCTCTATTCATAGGTGTTTTAATATGTGTAAATATAGATTTGAAGTGTAGAAAATACAGTTTCACAAAATAAAAGACAAAGATTTGATGAAACTGATGATGAAATGTCACTATCGCTATGTTAGAAACATTCAATATATAACATTCTGCAAATTTCTTATACAAACAACATTGATTATTTAATTAATGTTGTCCAAATTTCTTTTCCTAGTTTGGGATTAGTATGTCTGTTGCATCTATTTTAAATAATTATTTTTCTGTGGAAAGATCTGTTTTTCTTTTGTATTTTTTTCTTTCATAAACACCTCGTGAGTAGAGTTAGGAGTATATAAAAGTACTCTAAGCCAGTAACATCTGGCTTGTAATTCCGGTACATAGTGTATAATATATTAATTCTATATATTACATGATATATTATCTGTAAGAGATTATGTAAGTTGCATAGTTTTAAGGTTTAAATTAAGAGCATGTACAGAACATACTGTGGTATGAATTGATAATGTTATATCCATAACTAACTAATTAAGAGTTCAATATATGATCAAAGAACGATAATACATACATCTATATGTAATGAATTAAGTTTTTCTCTTTTACAGACATACATTCTTATGATAAAAATATACATAAAAAACATGACTCCTAAATAACAAGAAAAGTATGGTATAGGTAGAATTTTCACTTTGTGTTAGTGAAAATTCTGTAAAATAAGCAAATTTTACCGAAATTATGTAGACTTTTTGAATATTTCCATTGCATATGAGCATCAAGCAATGTATTTTCATATAACCGAGATAAGTAAATAGAAGAAGTTATGCAAGTCCTAAAGGCGTTGACATCGACATAGTTGCAACCACCTTACATAACCCCACCTAACATGAAATCTAGGTGACAAAACAAACATACGTGCTCATAATCAAGTAGGAAAATATGCTACACAACTATATTTAGTAGTTCTTTATGTGATATGAAGTCTATAATAAAACTAGTAGACGCTCGCGGCGTCGTTCGCATTATTTGAGGATAAAAAGTAGCCTATGACACTCCTAAGACCACATACTACCCACATAGTAAAAATCATGATGATCTCGGTTTTTGTGTTATGAGCGTTTAAATAAACAGTGACACAGGAACAGATACCTAAACAGACAAAAATGATAAAAACTGCTAAAACCTGTTTTATTATTAAACTAACTGTTTATTATTAAATCTAACTAAACTGTTTATTATTAAATCTAACTAAACTGTTTATTATTAAAAAACTGTTTGTTAGTTTCTTCTAATATCTTCTATGTACAGATTTTTGACCTTCAGCTTTATATGTGTAGATAGATGTTGGTGATCCTAAAATTGGAGTAGCAATGTGAATGATAACACTAATATTATAAGTTCGAAACTTTTGTGAGTGTTCATAATCTGTTTCTTTTTCACACTCTTTTCAAATAGCTGTAATAACATTTAATTTAGAACCTTGATGTCTATATATAAAACCTTATAGTATGGTAAGTTCAAATCTATTTACTTTATAACCAAAGCTTGTTTCTGAATGTAATCTGAAATAATTTTATTTCAGATTTCATGGCTTCATTGAATCTTGCATCTCCACAATCTCATTTCCAAGGTGAAACTGCATCAGAAGGAAAAGAAGAGCGTCATGAAAATCAGAGTTTCCACCGCGAATATCTCTTATGTGTTATAAAGGTAGGTAAGTGTTTTTTTAATGAGGTCGAAAGAAAATTTCCGATATTGATCTTAGTCTTTTCATTAGTTTGCCGTTTTCTTTATCATCCTAGAGGATGAGAATTCACTTTGTAGTTAGGATTTTGAACTATCTTACAAAGATTGCATTTATTATCTCATACATGATGTCTTGCACGTAGGTCCAAACAATGACAAACATACAATCAGTGAGCTTACATATACATTGCATACAATAGTCAGGTAGTCGTCTGGGCATTATAGCCCATTTATCAACTTATGCACATACCACTATGTAATCTGTGACATAGGGTCAATAAAAATACATAGTACGTGCGAGGATACGCGTGCACATTGTTGCTATGTATACATACATATATAAATACTTACTAAAGTGAATTACTTTAGTAATGGCCTAATTTTAACTTGCCCTTTATGTGTTTCTAAACAAAGTGTCCTAGTAAATTCACAACTGTTCTGTTAGGAAGGCTTACAATACATAATTATATAAGGTTCTTATGTTAATTGATAGTTTTATGTAAGTTTGTGCGAAAACCTTTTGTTCTTCTGTTTCTAAACTAGTCAAAATGTTTTTTTTTGTGGAACAAAGTTATTCAAGCCCGCTGGTCAGCAATTTGCTGATTATGATTGTCGCTTCTAGTTGAAGGAAGATTCACAAATTAGTAATTATTTAATTTTGACTAACACAAAAAGGGCGCCTTAAAAATATCTGCTTATTTCTAAATCTAATCAGTTAGAAAAACCCTTCTTACTTAGAAACTTTAAATTACTATACTGGCACGTTTCCATCAGGGCCACTAATAAATTGATTTCGTCAAAGTAAACAAGTAAAATAAAGTGCATCTTTATCATTAGTAAACGACTATCAATTACAGAGCTCGTTTAATATTTAACCTACATTAGTTGGTTGGTATCTTGGCCTACGTGGGATGATATGCGTAGGGCATTTTTACTGACTTTATAATATGAACCTTACATGTAAAACAGCTTGGTAAACACATAGATGATAGTTTTAGAAAAAAATAATATTACTGTTAATTAAAGCGTATTTTTATAAAATGCCAGTTATGTGTGAATTTTGACGTCATGAAAATAAGTTTTTTTGATTTGCCCGTACATAAATAATCAGTTTATTTTTTATGTAAGAGTTTATAATATATTTGTACCAATTTTTTGGATTTATATTATTACTAGTGCATTAAGAAGTAAAACTTGCATCCCCTATTTCACCCCTTTAAAAGTGGCATTTCCAGAAATCCTTTCTTAGCGGATGCCTACGTCATAAAATCTACCTTCTTTCCAAATTTCAGCCCAATCCGTCAGTCAGTCACCTTTGAGTTATATATATATATATATAGATTTCATTGGTAAACATGAAAATCTCCAACACTGCGTCAATGTGACCTTCACATCAGCTTGAATAATACCTAAGTAGCACAGCCGACATCAATAAAATGCATCCATTTTACAACGCATTCTATGTATACGGAGTACCGAGACAAAACAAAACAAATCAACAAGCCGGTTGAAAACAAGCCTCTCTCCCTTCCTCGCATTCAATAAAACCAAACTGCCGTTCCAAATTCGAATCAGTCTTTCGTGTTCGTCGTTCGTCGTCAACCGAGCACATCGGAACTTATCAGTTGCAAGTTCAACCGTCCCTTCGCGTTCCATATTCAAACCCGACGCTTGGCTTGGAGATGCCGAAGTGATATAAAGAAAAAAGTTAGAAATACAAAGTTTTGTGATAAAAAGTGGTCTCGAAATGGCGGTTTCCTTAGTGAGATTGGGACTGAGGTCTATTGTGAATTTGGAGAGGCAAGCGGCTTGGATTACTGCGGCTTCTGTACAGAATCAAGCTAGAGTAAGTTCCTCAGATATATTTTACTGCTTAATTTTTTTTTACATAATAGAGAAGGTACTGAAATGCGTAAGTTCAGAATTAAATAACAATTCATTAGTAAATGTTCATAGTTGGCCACTCTCATTCGATAAGAAGAAGTAGATTGTTATATGTAGCATTGTTGTAGGAGTGTAACATATTGTAGGTACTTATACATTTTTCTTTGTTTTTTATGACTTATCTTGCTTAATGAAAAGGTCAGAAGATAATATATTAATAAGCCCTTTCAGTTTTAATTTATGGATAAGAAGTCATTGGCTGCAGCTACACGCAACACTCGTCACTTGTGCCTCGCTGCAAGCTTATATTACAACTCAACGCTTGCTTATCTTCTGGAACTTTACATGCGGAAAACGTTTACATATTTTGGAATTCATTGTTCATTTACGTGTAATATTTGATCTCGACCGTGATTCGCCTGATGGTACGCAAACATTATTGTATATATTGGAGTTTAAATTTAAAGTTAGAAAAAAAAACTGTTATCTTCTTTAGTTATTTTTTTCATACAATCTTATTCAAACCTTGGGAGCTTATGACTCTTCTATACATAATAAAGCTGCAGAGTTGAAAGTCTGATAATATTAAAAAAATATATATACTTATGATTGGAGATACTTCGAATTGATAGTAGAACACTTTCCAACAATTTCTAAAATGTTTGTCTGTTTATGTGTCTCTGTTTGTATGTTTATTTAAATACTCATCACGCAAAAACCGCTGAACGATGAGGTCTTAGGAGTCTCATAGGCTCCTTTTTATCCTGAAATGGTGCGAGTGAAGCCGCGGGCGTCCACTAGTTATCAATCAAATTAAAAATACAATTACCTAAACACAGAGCAGCATGATAAAAGCTTATCAAACGTCCTCCCTGACTGTCTGGGCTACCATTTTTAATTAGATTTGTAATTTACCTAGTAACCACAGTAAAAAAAACAAACGATTTTTTTAGGAAATCTGTTGTTATCAAAACACAGGAGCAAGCCGTAAAATTGAGACTAAATTAATTAATGAAACTAACATTTTAAACTTTAGTTGTTCCTAAACTCACAGTAATCTAAACCTGTTTATTTAGATTTCTGTGCCTAAGCCCGTAGACCAATTTTGATAAGAATTAAATATGGAGATGGATCTGTGAAGAACACAGCCACAGCGTCAACACGTTACCTAGTTGGTTTTCATTTTAAGCCTTGGGATATAAGATCGATATTCGTTATAAATAAGATAAATATTACAGGACATAAGTATCACACAGCGCCATCTAGCCCCATACCTACTAAGCTTACGCTTGTATCTATTATGGGTACTAGATAACGGATATAATGCATATATATGTACCTACTTTTCTTTCGTAATATACATAGAATATACTTAATATACATAGAAACGAACTTGTGTCATGCGGAAATCGAATCCGCACCCCTAGATTAGAAGGCACAGACACTACCAACTAAGCTAACAGGGCAGTCCCAATATAAAGCATAATTGCTTCAACATTGTTACATTGGATAATGTTTTTAAGTACCTAGGTAGCCAAATTTATAATTTGTTTACAACTAAACTATGATAAAATCAAGGTCTTTTTCGTTTTTCGTTAACTGCCCATTCATCAAACAAACAAACAAAGCATTAGTACATTATGTGCTCAGATTGTTTATGTAAAGGGCCTACGTGTGCCCAAGCAGGTTGTTTTGGTAATCCGGAAATAAATAGATCGATATTGTGAACAAATAAGACGGCCCTTAAAAACAATTGGTTATGAAAAAATATATAGGAAGAATTTGATCTCATAGTCTTGTCACCTATATTTTACAATTGGTATCTCAAAAAGTACTGTTCTTCCTTCACCTATATTTTACAATTGGTATCTCAAAAAGTACTGTTCTTCCTTCACCTATATTTTACAATTGGTATCTCAAAAAGTACTGTTCTTCCTTCACCTATATTTTACAATTGGTATCTCAAAAAGTACTGTTCTTCCTTCACCTATATTTTACAATTGGTATCTCAAAAAGTACTGTTATTCCTTCACCTATATTTTACAATTGGTATCTCAAAAAGTACTGTTCTTCCTTCCTGTAGTATTCAGTAGGTAGTAGGTATTCATTTATTCACTGTTAATTTATGTTTATGTTTATTTGTTTATTTGTAATAACTTAGCCTACTTACAGAAAACTATGCTTACCTAGGTATTATTACAGAAGTTCACATACAAAGTTAACCGCATTCACACAACTTTAACTGTTTGGTCATTTTTGAAACACAATTGAAATATACCTGTACATACACACCTAGGAATTCGCGGACAAACATACTCGTATTTTCTGACTCACGTAAATCATCGTAGTGCCTAAGTATTGAATGATGGATTTAATTAATAGGAATGTATTTTTCATGTATGGCTACACGGTAGATAGATAACTTACAGAGCTTGAGTACTCTAGTTACTGCCCATCCGGGCTTATAGAAAGTGCTTAATAGAAGATGTACCTAGATCATTGACAAGATCACAGTGATCCTGCGCTAGCGCACCATTCTGGCGCTACGTTAGTTAGTTATATAATCTGTGGCAAAGCCAGTTTATTTATTATCACTATATGTATATATGCCATGGCCGCGAGGGCATTGGCCCGAGCTAGCTAGTAACCGACCAAGCACGAATGCACGCTACGTTGCATTCACCGGCCCTCTATTTCGTGCACCGGCCTATGTGGTAATAGCGGTCTTAGAGAAATATTAATTAGGGATATATTGTTTTTGCCTGAGATACTATATAATAGTAGAGGATTTTTTATTATAACATTTGAAAGTATGTAGGAGTCAGAAAATGTTAGCAACAGATTTTTTAAGCGTGACGAAGCCTTTTCAATATTTTTCCTATAATCTCTTAAATTAAAAAAAAATGTAAAGACAGTTTTTTCAATGTAGGTACAGTTAGATGAATGGATGGATCGAAATCCTTGCTTCACAGATGTCGTATCAATATAGCAAGGATTCTATATTATTTTGATACAGTGAACCTATCAACATCGAATTATCTCACCCCTTCTTGCATGTCTCCATCCTGCATGGAGCGTCCTCCGCCGACCTTCATTCGGGTACTTAGCAGGCAGACATGCAAATTCAGATCGATGAATACAACAATTATAATATTATTTATTTACTAGTGGACGCCCGAGGCTTCGTTTGCATTATTTCAGAATAAAAAGTAGCCTATGACACTCCTAAGACCTCATACTACCTACATACCAAAACAAATGATGATCTGTTCACCCGTTTTTGCGTGATACGCGTTTAAATAAACAGACAAACAGAGACACAGATAAACTGACAAAAAATCAAGAAATTGTTAGAACGTGTTTTGCTATCAAATCGGAGTACCTATCTCCTAACATTTTTTTAAAATATCTTCAGTGTTCAAGCTTTCGACCCTCTTCAGCTTTATTATATGTAGAAGATATAGATAGATCTGGATAAATGAAGAATGTTTGCAGAAGAATCATTTTCATAGTTTTGCACAACGATGTAGAAAATAGATCCAAGTTTTGAGCTGCATACGATTGCTTTTGTGGAGCTATCGATTCTACAATCGAGTACTTGATCTAATAAGTACCTACACAGTTTAATTAAAAAGTAGTAAAAGTAGTTTTAAAGCGACATAGTCAGCTGCGGCAATAAAAAATAAATAACAAAATACTAGAGATTCAATCTAGAATCTAAATCAATTGTTTTTGGGTGAAAACAATAGCATGAAGATTAGACGAAATACACACAGACAAACTATGGCTATTATTAGTACGATAATATAATGAAATACACACAGACAAACTATGGCTATTATTAGTACGATAATATAATGAAATACACACAGACAAACTATGGCTATTATTAGTACGATAATATGATGATCTGATGACAGACGGTTCTCTTATATGTTATCAAACAACTTAATAAAACAACACTATAACTGTTCGATACTTATTAATGTCTGTCTGGTCAGAAGGTCAAGCGATTTGTTGAAAGCACCTTGAGTTACTATGTCAAGCAGATAGTGGTTCGTTCACCTATAAACTCGAAGGTTGTTCTGATCAAGGATTATATGAATAGGTATTTTTACCACATTGATAGTGTATGTTTTTCTAGTATTTAAGTAAGTGTTTTTGACTGCTCTGTTAGCTTAGTTGGTAGTAGCTCTGCCTTCTTATCTAGGGGTGTGGGTTCGATTCCCGTATAACACAAGTAATTATGGATTTTAAAATTTGTAAATTATTTGTGTTGAGTCTGGTCGTTTCTATGTATAATAAATATGAATTTACGAAAAAAAGTTATCTAGTACCCATGATACAAGCGTAAGCTTAGTATGGGGCTAGATGGCGCTGTGTGATTATGTCCTAAAATATTTATTTTATTCATTTATTCACCATTAGGTACATCGTCATAAGCGTAACTGCACAAGTAAAATCTAGTCTATAGTGGAGCATCCTAGGTTTGATATGATAGAACCTAGCGATTCGCGATTCGGTCAAGTAGGTTCAAATTTTTTAATAAATCGTTTGTTTCCCATATTGATTATTATACATATGTGGCTTGATTCTTTAATATGGTACTGAACTAATAAAATAAATATTAAAAATTCATTAAAGCCAATCTAGAATAATGTAGGTAGTAATTTACTAACATATCTGTTATTTAAAGAATAACAATCAAATGGTTATCTCCTAATGTCTATTTACTAACTTGTTGATATTTTTATTCCACTAGTAAACAGGAAAAACTTAAATTATTTGACCCATATTTGAAACCTCGCGAAGTTCGAGGTCGCGGACGATTTATCAATGTTTTTTGCCCTCCAAATATCCTGATAACGGGATGAGTACACAAAACATGTTTAGTGGTTATTCCCGACTTAAATAAATCGTTCAAAATTTAATAAAATGTCGATGTTTTCAATGAATGATTGTAACATTTATAACAACTATGGTTGTGATACCCAATTGTGCCGATGTGAAAACAAACAATGGAGTCAAAAATTTTGGTTACAAGTATATAAAAAAAATATTGGAACTAAGAATATAAAAAGAAAAATCAACTATAAAGCTCTTTCGTTTTCCTGAACAACTGCAATATTTATCCATATTCCACCACTTCTTATCCATATATATATATCCATTATATATCCATATCCATTCATATCCATATTATACCACTTCGTACAACGATAGTAGTCCCAAGTTACGTTATTGTTCAGACATCGAGCTGGCATTTCTCGTGTCCTTGAGTCTATTTATAGAACTACAGCTGCAACTTGACTGTGTCTTGCGCTTGCCGTATGTAAACACATACGGCTTGATAAACCTAATTTTTTTGGTAAGTAGGTAAATTTACGAAAAATGTGTTGAAACTACTGTGTTGAATAGGTATAGAAAAGAAATAGAAATATCGATTTGTAATCTATTAACAAGTGGCGTATAAGAAGAGAGGCCTATGCTCAGCAGTGGGCGATAGCGGGCTGATGATGATGATGATGAATCTATTAACAATTTGTTGTCTTTATTAAATTAAGGTTTTTATAATTACTTTATTAATTCAAACATCAATCTATTAGCTCTGTACCTATAGCAAAAAAAGTTTAGCAACCAAGTTGAGAGTAGGTAAGTTCTATCACCCGTATACACAATCGATACTATGAAAGTCACACAATGCGCGCGGACGCACAGGGTAAAAATTTCTAGAAATTGTTGGAATGTGTTCTACTACGAAGTATCTCTAAACATTTTTTTTACTATCTTCAAGAGTTCAGACTTTCTACCCTCTTCAGCTTTATTATATGTAGGTATAGATGCTTGTTTACCGATTTTTGCAGCATTTTTGAATTCGATTACAATAGTTATGAAGAATTTGACACTGGGCTATATTATTGAGCCAAGCATTTGCTTAATTTTGTAGGTATGATAAATCATTTATGTATACATTTTGTCCACCTTTTTAATTTACCTAATCTATATTAATATTATAAAACTGAAGAGTTTGTTTGTTTGTTTGTTTGAACCCGCTAATCTCAGGAACTACTGGTGCGAATTGAAAAATTCTTTTCGGTTGAATAGACCATTTATCGAGGAAGGCTTTAGGCTATATAACATCACGCTGCAACTAATAGGAGCGAAGAAACAATGAAAAAGTTTAAAAAATCGGGGAAAATTATTCATCTTTGAGGGCTTCCGTTGCGTGCGCTGCGAAAACGGTTCAAGATATCAAAAAAATATGTATGAAAGAATTATTCCTCTTAAAATGATCTAACAAAATGTCCGCAACAGTACATGTCTATCTTTTAAGATTTACTCACTAGAACCGTTTTTATGGTAATAACTATTCCACGCGGACGAAGTCGCGCGCACCAGCTAGTCTACATAATATATAAGCAAAACAGAACTGTAGAACGTAAGGTTCAGCAATTGTAAACAATCCACCAAAGAATTTCTTTCCTACCTAGAAAAGGGTCCTATTTTAAATTACAAATAAAGGTCGATTTGTATTGAAATTGCAATTGACAATAATGTCTTGGGGTGATACAAAAGGTTTTGCGGATATGTGATTAAAAAACCAGGTAGCGTCATAACCCATAACCGATGGGTACATTTTTTATAAGGCTTTTATATTCCTTAGTAACCGAGTTTTTTTTCGATATCTACCATCTGCTCTCGTCAACAGCTGATTTAAGTAATGAATATAGAAGCATAAATTACGAAAACCTGCCATAGACACAATGAAACTAAATTACTTATTTACCCAGCTAGAAAGATATTAATTCGAGCCTCGATATGTGTTCTAGTAGCGACATTATTTATATTTCAAGTAGAATGCAGTCGGCATGCGCTTGCGCACATGATCCGGCATAATGAGGTCTTTGACCTGCGTAGTGATAGTCTATCTTTGTAAATAAAAATATCAACAACTTTTGATTGATAGAGGTTTTTAACTCTTTGATATTAAATGGCAAGATGAGCATTTCCAATCCCTGATATTCTTCTTCTTATCGAATGAGTGTGGCCAACTCTGGTGTCGAGAGTTTATCAAGCCGCCCTAAGGGCCTCTGACATGGCTTAACGACTGCCGTACTAGACAAACAGCCGGGACGTACAATTTTCAATTTTACTACAAGCCCTGATCAAAATCACGGACATTGTAGTTGCAGAGCCATCTCAAAGTTTTAATTTCATTTCGCGTATCTGCTCAGTATACTTGCCAATGCAATATTCAGTTTCAGTTTTCAAACATCTTTATTTCCCTATAAAATATTTACAATTGGGCAATATTGTCAATCTTTATAACAGTCAATTCACAGAAAACATTGCGTTACAAAACGATACAGCTGAAATATGTATAATAGTCGTTATGGTACACTACACTCTTAACAGCAAGACAATTAGGTATGTATCTAAAGTGACATTATTTGAACAGGCTTCGTACTCAAGTAAGAATTTAAGACCCTTAAGGTCGCATACAATATATATGTATATAGGTATATACTTTGCAAAATAAAACCAAAAATCTAACCAAAGGCCTCCGCCACGCGGAAGAAACTAGAATTTTGAAAAAAGAAAAAAAAAACAAGCTTAGGAAAGGAGGTTCTACAAATTCTAAGTAATTATAATTAGCTAAATATTTTCTTATTTTAATTCCAGCTAATCCATTCAAAGCAGCCCACCTGCAGCGGCAGTATCTGCTACCTGCACGAGCGCGACGAACTGGAGAGAGTGTCGGCGCTGAGGAGGTACAGCAAGCAGCACGGCCGCCCGGAGGAGGACAGGAGGAAACAAGACTCCGCCTCTGAGTCAGACTCTGATACGGAGTGCAAGGGGGTTGAACGAGTGAGTTTTATTTGTGACCTTTTGTAGGCTTAGGCTCGACTATAGTCTGTCTGATGTTAAGCATTGTTGTAGTGTAAGATGTAACACACTTGCCAAGAAGTAATCCACATGTTAACTCAGGATTTGTGAGCATATTCCAGAATACCCCTGTATGGTAGGTAATTCTCAAGAAACAGGGTCCCAGGTAGAGTTATAGTGTTGCTGCCCTTGGTATGAATGTAAAAACAAAGCGATTCGTGCAAGTACTTGGTACTGGTATAATTGGTGTCGCCCGCTCAGTTTCTGCTTGTTCCGCTGTGGAAAAACGACGTGATGTTATTCTGATACCAAGGAGTAAAAGTGATCTTGCTTTAACGGTAAATTACTATACATACATACAAATATAGTTCCTGCATTTTACCATAGACAGGCAGGCATCAGTCTGGAAGATTAGCCTGGAAGAGATCACTCAAAGTGATTAGGCCACCCTCTTGTACATACATCTATTATTATGTCCATTTCTATTTTTTGGTGGGCAGTAAAATTGTATTGTCTTAGTAAAACACAAACCCATAGTACTCAAAAAAGTATATCTTTATTGTTATATCTTCTTACTACAATCACTATACTTACATCAAACTTTCCTTTCCAGTCCGAGTTCTGGCGCCGCAAGATGCGTACAGTGCACAACATTCTGGACGTGGACAAGGACGGACTGATCTCATACAACGACTTCCTTCTCATCGCGGACAGGTTCAAGCGGCTCGGACATCTGGAGGAGAAGCAGGGGGAGGAGTTCACTCACATTATTAAGGTTAGTTTATATCAAATACGAAGACGACTATTTCGACGATGCGAGATATCTGGCCGACGACGGTTTCTGGAGTTACAAGGACGAACTGATCTCGTTCAACGACTTCCTTCTCTTCGCGGACAGGTTCAAGCGGCTCGGACATCTGGAGGAGAAGGAGGCTGAGGAGTTCACTCAGATTATTAAGGTTAGTTTATATCACATACGAAAATGACAATTACAACGACGATTTCGAAAATTACGTCAATGTGACTCTGTGAATAAAACCAATAGCATCTTAGCAACATCTCCATATATCTATTATTCTCCATATATTTTGTGAGGAGGCTAAATAAATTATAAAATTTATTGGGCCTTATTACAATACGTGGTCTAAATATAAGTCTAGACCAAGTCCGTTTTAGTTGTTCGAATATTGTCTGTCTACTGTCATAATTATCAAACTGTCAAAATGTACCAATGTTCAATCAAAGTTCCAATTTTTTGTTGACATTTTGATTGCTTGTATGTGATATTTGTAACAACAAGAACCCACTTTTTATTTTTAAAGTCCTGGACTAATGTTTAAACCGCGTTTTGTAATAAGACGGATCTTATTATCATAGTACGGTCCTAAAAATCTTACAAAATATTTCAATTGTGACGATGACGACGATTTCGTTAATGCGGTCAATCTAAGAGAGCGAAATAATTTCTCCAAATCCTCTAAGCAGCTAAATCAATATTAATATAGTCATTAAGTTTTTTTTTCATAGTTTAGTTTCTAATTTCTTTCGTCATTAACTTTTGTTGTGTTATTTCCAGCTGACGTGGGAGGAGCAGTGGGGCGCCATCGACCCGTACAACTATGTGACCGTGGAGCAGTACTTAGAGGACATGCACCACGTGCTGCAGGACAAGTCGCTCAAACAACGCGCGCACCGCTGGCTGCCGTACCTCTTTAAGGTACAACTGATGTTTAACATCGGCAAACACTTCAAAATTGAATTTGTAGAAAATTAGCTTCAATCTTCATCATCATTCAAGGCCCTTCTTGACAAACTCTCGACGCCAGAGTTGGCCACTCTCATTCGATAAGAAGAAGAAGATCATCAATAAATCGGATATTATCTGATCCGCTCGTAGTAGAAATGTTAGAAATTATAATTATACAACATTGGTGGAATTTTAAAACATACTTTTATGACACTTGCCATTTTTACCATAGATTTCATATGATGGTAAATAATAAGGAATGAATGAATCCAATCCGTTAATGATAAGGTTAAGTTTTTTTTCATGATATAAAACCCGGTTTACACTTCATAATTAATATTTTTATATATCATTATTCATTCAGATATCTATAGTAAATATTCATAGTAAAATTGTCAATTTTTAAGTTTCTACCAATGTAGTGTTTATTTAATTTCTACCATTTCTACTAGGAGCCGATCGGATCATATCCGCGTCATTGTGAAACATCCTGCAGGTTTATTATATGTATAGATAGATAGATTTGATTTATGCATTTGTTCCCAGGCAGTAGACAAGGACAAGTCGGGCTACATCTCGGTGCACGAGTTCAAGTTGTTCTACACGTGTCTCGGCCTGTCCAGCGAGCACGCAGCCGTGGCTTTCGCATCTATCGATGTTAATGGAGTACGTACTTTATAGACATCTACTGAATAAATATGAATGAATAAATAACACTATAGAAAAGATATAGACCCTATTTAGACCCCGGTTCATTCATCTTGAGTTTTGTAAATGGCGGTGAAAATCATTCCACCCTTTAAGCACAAATGGAGGAGATACATATATTGTGCGAAAATAATGGAATGATTTCAAAAATGATAGAAAAAATGTGGTAAAAAAATACTTATTGCTATGAAACATAAAAATTATAACTAGGTTCTTAATTAACTAACTGAAAAATAATGCGTCGGACCCCAGACTGGGTTACCGCATCCTGGAGCCGACCTCTTCCCATTTAGGTATAAATATATAACATCAATGGTGCTATAAAGGATACTATATAACATCAATGTTGGATTATGTGTCGGACAATAAAGAAATTTTTTTTTTTTTTTTTTATTTTTTTTTTTTTTTTAATGGTGCTTAACATCAGGCAGGTTATAGTCAAACGTAAGCCTATTTAATGTAAAAAAATATATAACAAATATATTATCATTTTTGTACCAATTTTTTAGTATTCACAACTGTAACAATACTTATTTATATCGCCATTTTAAAAAGTCACGTTTAAGGAACAGAATTACAGCTGCTACTATTAGTGGGTTTTTTATGGAGTAAGTTTTTACTAGATCGATGCAGCTGGAACATACAAAGGAGGTCAAGCAGTGGGATACGGAAAACTGTGGATAAATGATAGAGAGAAACTCGCTCTCAATTGTTACAAAATCAATTATAATTTTGTATTAAAATTTTGAAGACAAAGAATTTTTCCTTCTTAGTTATTAAATAATTTTGTGTTGTCAATATATTAACTAAACGGTTTTCACTCACGTGTAAATCGCGTAAGTTGTTTACGCGTTTCGGATGTTATGACATCCATCTTCAGAACGTATGTTCTGGGACCGCGGCAGCACGCAAACTGCTAAAACGCGTAAACAACTTACGCGATTTACACGTGAGTGAAAACCGTTTAGTTAATATATTGATAAAATGTCTCACGAAAGTTTTAATATTAAAAATTTTGTGTTGTGTTTTGTAAGTATGTTTGTTTTCATTTTTATTCTAATCTAATATTATTGTACTTCCAGGACGGCAAGTTATCTCTGAAAGAGTTCGTGAAACTGGGTAAAGACTTCTTCCACACTGAAGACGAAACTCGAGTTTCCAAGATGTTCTGGGGACCGCTCATTGAAATCTAGTCGTACGATTAAGGACGTTATTTTTATTGCAATAAGGATCTATTTCCTGTGACTAAGTTTTGTAGGAGGAGCTTAGTATAAAAAAGATGGCGGATTGGCCATGTAGTTTGTAGATAACCCGGTAGATGTCACTGATTTGAAGAATAACTTGTTCTGGTAATAGAATCCTGAAGATAAAAATGAGTTTTTAGCAATATTTACCAATTCGATTTTAGATGTTGCTGTTCATTGCAACTTCTGAAGATTTATTTAAGTCCTAAAAATATTTGTGGTAGCTTTATATTTTATTTGTTTTTTTTTAATGTTATGCAAAAATCGTAATTAATTCATTGAGAATTCAAGACTCATTTGATAGACATGCTCAAATTGTTGATGTTGTATGTATATTTTCGTGTACTATGTATACTTAAATTGTCAATTTATCAAATCAATTTTAAAGTTTAAGTTTTATTTGTAAGTCTACATTTATTTTATTAAGATAAGATTATCATTTATTCATCAATAGCAATACTCAACTTATGATTAGATAACTAACTAAACGTTAACAGTTGGTAATTCTAATGTCTCATCTTACAAAAATATTTGACAGTTAAAAGATTTTAAACATGACTAAAATTTCAGAATGATAAAAATGTCAGAATAAAATAAAATGTCAAATAAATTAAAAATTAAATGAAATGTTAAATTAGTTTAAAAATGTCCGTAAGACGCTAAATTAGAGGCTTAGTTCTAAGATTTATGAAACATTTTGTTAGGAATGTTCGTTTTATGATTGTTTGTATTGATATAATCTCTTGAATAAATATTTTTTTACAAAATTTATTAGTTTTTATTAAGGGAGAGTGAATCTGTTCTTATCGGGTAAGCATAGGTATGTATTCTGTGCTAATAGCCTTTGCTTACCATCAAGCAAGCCCGTTTTAGTTAAAAAAAAGGCAGTCTAGTGTATAAGTAGATACCTACATAGAAATATTTTAGGTGCGCCCTTAATTCAGCTGCAAAAAGCATTCCTATGTTATTACTAAGGTAAAGCAACTAATGTGCTTTTCTTTTTTTAATTTATTCCTTGAGTTAGTAGTAAAAAGTGGAAATGACGATTTTTAGAACTTAAATAATCAAGTAATGGTGCTCGCCACTAATCGAACCAAACTAGACAAGGGCATATTGAGATTAGGTAAATCTAGCGCCATCTCTTAGCACCAAGTTAATTTTCTAGAAAATTCCATAGCTGGTATAATAATATACTAACAGATTTAATTAAAGTACCTACACATAAATATGTGGATCTCACTCGTTTATTTATTCTTGCACATTTCACTTAAAAACAAATACAATTTATACTGGTAGTGCAAAATTATTAAATTACCATTTTTACAGGATTAAAAATTACAAATTCAATGTGGTATCTAATAAGAATCATTGTTGAAACAAAGCAAATTTTACATAATAAATGAAATATACGGAAATACCTAAAACGGAAAAACAATACGGAAACGAAAGAAACAATTAAAAACTAAGGATTATCCTAAATCTTATACAATGCTGAGTTGGTCCTTCAATAGTTTCGTTTCTTCTATGAGGGTGGATATTTGACCGGTCCTGAAATTAAAGAAAATAAATCAATCTCTTGAGTCGTCTTTCCTCATGACTGAGGGTCGTGACTTCCCCGCAGAATTAATTCATTAGGGGAGTTCTCTTATTGATTTCAATATCATAATATTATAATCAAAATAGTTAACTCTTTATAATGAACATTTTTGTTTAGTAATCTATCCTTAATTTATCATTTTGTAGTAGTTAGAAGTCATCCTTGTCATCCTGGCGTTACTATCAACACATTGTTCTTGTAGCAGACTAATTTTGTATGACTATTTATTTATCAATACTACTTTATCGTAGTATTTGCGACTTCGTATAGATGGCGCTTAACATAGATATAGAGAGCAGTCATACCCCAACGAGTGATTCTCTTCTAGATATTCCACAAACTACAAGAGAAAAAAAAAAAAAAAAAAAAAAAAAAAAACTACGAGACATTAAATCTAGAGTTAACAGGTACCTTCTAGATGTTACACCCTAGGCTGCAGCAATGCTTAACATCAGGCAGACTATAGTCGAACCCATCCCACTTAAAACGGACATAATTTTGCCAATGAGCGATTTTCCAGTATCAAATTAATTTTAGTAACTAATAGCACCACCTAACGTTTAATACATTAAATGGGTCCAACAACCAACGCGCTTAGGTGGCGCCATCTCTTAGCAACATTTGTTACTAAAAATAATTTGGTACTGGAAATCGCTCGTATTCGAAACAACACGTTACCATCATCATCAGCCCATTATTGTCTACTGCTGAACATATGCCTCTCTTCTAGTACTGTACTCGTCCCTTGAGTTAGTAATATGTTGATGTTATGTGACTTACTGCTGCTGTAGCACGGATGCGATGGTCTCGCTGTGAGTCTTGCCGAGAGCGATGTTCTTCTTCTTGTATTCTGTCTGCCAGTTCTGCAACTGTGAAAAAGAAAAAACAATTAAATTTAGTTGGGTAGTTTAAATGGTGTCAGTTAAATAAAAATAAAAAGATAACTAATAAAGAGCGATAATAATAGAGAGCATTAAATTTAACGATTTTAATTTTATGTATGGCTTATTTTAGTTTTAAGTAATTAAATTGTCTTGGATCTTTCAAAGTGAACCGCCAAACTAGGTTCCTGCTCATTTGGCAAAGCAATAAACAAAAAAAAAGGTAACACATTATTGCAATATGCATGAATATTGCAGATAGCATCTTTTTTAAATAAAACATTAGGTAAACAAACAGACGTGCCGCCTGGTGGCAAGCAATCAAAGTCCACCATCTTCTCAGTCGTAACACTCTTGGCAGAGTGGTCGTGGTCAACATGTAGTGTTGTTCTGGGTGGCAGATGTAGCTCGCTTCACGATAGCAGGGGAATCTAGCTTTAAACATAAGCCACGCTATCAAAATATGTCCGTAGCGTACGTTCGCAACCCACGTGCAAGCCAAATAGATACTTAACGTTTCAATTTACAGTTAATATTTCACTGCATACAGTTCGATTCTCAAAAGCTATCATTACGAATGTGGATACAATTCAAATTCATTTTTTATACTTTGGCGACGCGGCCAGCGAGCGAGTGGTGTGCCGTTTGACACACGACTGTCGAGCGTACTTTACTGGGCCCTCCGCTCGCTGCGTGTTCGAAACAGGGAGATAGGGTTCTGTTGTATTATGTATTCTGTGACGATAGACACTTGTAAAAAGGCGTTACAGCGCTTTGCCAGTTTGGCGAGGTGTTTGAGAATATCCGCTTCGTGGACGACCTACGTTGCTAGATCGTCCCACATCTTGCTGTTCACAGTACTAATGTTGCACATCATGCTGTATATACCTACTCTTCTTCGCATGAGAGTGGCTAACTCTATTGTCCGGAGTTTTAAACCACCCTAAGGCTTCTGATATGGCTTAACGACTGCCGAACTATGACTAACAGCCGGGACCTACAATTTAACGTGTCATTCGAGCCACGCCCAAAATGGAATGACACTTTTTGGCCACTCATCCGCATACTGACCGCGTCAATAGTAGCAGTCGGTATCGCATGCCATTACCATGCCATGTTATTTTATTTAAACAATATCAATATACAAGTGGGCGCATTAACATTTTTAACCCCTATTTCACCCCTTAAAAGCAGCATTTCCAAAAATCCTTTCTTAGCGGAAGCCTACGTCGTGCCATCTACCTGCATGCCAAATTTTAGCCCGATCCGTCCAGTGGTTTGAGCTGTGCGTTGATAGATCAGTATGTCAGTTAGTCAGTCATCATTAAGTTTTATATACATATTTCGATAATTAGTTATGGTAATGTCACACTACACGAGGGTAGTTAAATATATAAAAAAATATGTTTGTGTAACCTATGTAGCTCCTAAGACGTAATTATAATTAAATTAGAAACATACTGGGAGATGACTCTGGCCTCGTAACACAGCCTAACGGCTACCACGAGGTCAGAGGATTCGAAACATTTTGTGACAAAGTTTTTTGGCAAATAAATAATTTTGTATTTGTATTACACTGACCTCCTCCTTCTTCTTGGCCGCATGCTGCCTGAGCAGGTGTACCTGGTCGCGCATGCCCTCCCCCTTCCGCCGGTACTGCTCCAGCTCCCCGAGCAGCTCCCGCTCCCCGGGGGAGGCGGCGGTGCTCGCGCGGATGCAGCGGATTGCGGCTGAACACCTGCAAGTGGAAGGTAATGTTTTAAAATCTTCATAATACTCCATCATATATTATATCACATCAATAATGTGAACTAAACGGTTTTCACTCACGTGTAATTCGCGTATGTTATGTATTATTCGTGTATCATATCATAAATTATAATACATTGTAATTTTTACTGTTCTAATGTCAAGTAGTGTCATAGAAATATCTATGACACTACTTGACGATGCCTCTTTACAGCTGAATGTAACTTTAAATACATATGTAAATTAATTAATTACCCTTTAAAATAGGTAACTACTTAAAATTGTATTTTTTTCCTAAATAACCAATAAATGTAATAATTATAAAAATGTTGACGAAGTGAATCTTGAAATGTGCTTTATCTCTAATACATATATTAATTAATTTCATTTCGTCTATGGGTTCATTGCAGTTATGTTAAGTAGCAGAGAATTCACCTAATCTTCTGTAATGAATCTTCTAAATGAAGAGCCTACACTCCACAATACAGGTACATTACACCCTAGTGTGGAGTGTAGGGAATAAATTTGTATAAGAACCTAATTTTTTGCTAAATAAAGTAAAGTAAAGTATTTTTTTGAAGCAACCTTATTGTATAATTTACATGATTCTGTCTTTTGCTTTAGTTGGAACTGTGTTGCAAAACACAGGTTCTTCCAAATAAAGTTATCTTTATCTAATGATCAAACGTATTTAGTCGCACTATTGCGCTTTTTATCAATAGTTCAAAGAATAACAGTCAAATATTCAAGATAATGTGTACCTGTATTTGAGATCTTCCTGATGTTTCTCTGCTAGAGTACTTTTCTCCTTTAGACTCTTGTTCATGAGCTGCACTTCGCCGATGTCCTTCTGAAAATCACAATAAATTTATATGAACAACAGAGTATAGGTCTAGACCAATTATAAGTCACAACTTCGTAGGTTACAGCCGCTATCTTAGAGTACAAAACTTTTCATTGAATAATGTGTAAAACTAATCACGACCGGCAGGATTCGAACCTGCGTATTTATGATTACCAGCCGGAACGCCTAAACTTTCGGCTACGGTCTACTAACTGCCAGACGGTAAAACCCAAGTTAGGCGATCTGGCTGGTAATCAAATATACGCAGGTTCGAATCTTGCCGGTCGTGATTAATTTCGCTCATTTTTTCTTTAAAAATATTATATTAAACAACCATAGTGCGGGTTTAGCACTTGTCAAAATAACTCATAGCGTATGATTGTATATCGAGGCGTGTAATCTGTAGTGCCTGTGTTGTTGGTACCGCGCGTGTGTCCCGGCCAGCTTGCGAGCGAGCGCGTCGTGCGCGCTCTGCTGCCGGGACATGTACTCACATACACACACCCACCTGTAGCTGTGCGATCCAGTGCCTGTGTTGTTGGTACCGCGCGTGTGTCCCGGCCAGCTTGCGAGCGAGCGCGTCGTGCGCGCTCTGCTGCCGGGACATGTACTCACATACACACACCCACCTGTAGCTGTGCGATCCAGTGCCTGTGTTGTTGGTACCGCGCGTGTGTCCCGGCCAGCTTGCGAGCGAGCGCGTCGTGCGCGCTCTGCTGCCGGGACATGTACTCACATACACACACCCACCTGTAGCTGTGCGATCCAGTGCCTGTGTTGTTGGTACCGCGCGTGTGTCCCGGCCAGCTTGCGAGCGAGCGCGCCGTGCGCGCTCTGCTGCCGGGACATGTACTCACACACACACACCCACCTGTAGCTGTGCGATCCAGTGCCTGTGTTGTTGGTACCGCGCGTGTGTCCCGGCCAGCTTGCGAGCGAGCGCGTTGTGCGCGCTCTGCTGCCGGGACATGTACTCACACACACACACCCACCTGTAGCTGTGCGATCCAGTGCCTGTGTTGTTGGTACCGCGCGTGTGTCCCGGCCAGCTTGCGAGCGAGCGCGTCGCGCGCGCGCTGCTGCCGGGACATGTACTCGCCGCGGAGCTTCAGAGTGGCTTGCGTCAGGAACTGCAATACACAGAATTAGCGTTTGAAAATGTCGAATTTTTATCAAATAAAAAATCTAGATACAATTTATGATTTATTCATCCGATATATAGCCAGGATAAGATAAAAAACAACCATTTGTCTGCAGAGAGTTTTGGAAGTTTTTGGCCACATTGCACGTAAACCCGCAGACAATCTGCAGGAATTAGTTGTCAAGGGAAAAGTGGAGGGCAAAAGACCTAGAGGAAGAAGTTCGACGCGATGGTCGGACCAGATAAAAGTTGCTCAACACAAGTGTAGCAGATGCAGTTCACGTCGCTGGGAATAGGAGAAAGTGGCGAAACATCGTAAAAGGAAAGATGATGACATGAATGGTCACGACCCCCAGCATTGGGGTATCGACGCAAAGAGAGAGAGAGAGAGAAGAAAAAAAACATATTTCATGCTGTAATTGGATTAAACTATTTTTTTTTTGTTTTTTTTTGTCATGCTACAAAAGAACATTTGTCGTTTCTCAGTCGTCGAGCTTTCTGAGACATCTTATAATACGTATATTACCTCCAAGCACTCCTGCGGCTCTGGCTCCTTCGCCTTGTTGACATTGAGTATGGGTTGAGACACGTCCCGCGTCAGGATCTCCTGGATTATGGACGTGAACGACAGACGCTGACGCTGGAACGGATATATAATATGAGTTCTTTTGTCAAGTGATGGTTGTTTAAATTAAACTTTTATTGGAAAATGAGCGATAATATTCACGACAGGACCGTAGCCGAGAGGTTTCCGGCGTTCAGGCTAGTAATCAGAGATACGCAGGTTCAAATCCTGCCGGTCGCGATTATTTTTGTTCATTTTCCAACACAAGTTTAACAACGATAAAATATAATTTTAAATATTGCATTGAAAAAAAAAAAATTGTAAGCAATACCTACTTCAACATAATTTGAATAAGTGTTTATCAAATGACCATATTTGAGTAGAAATATTTTAAATTATAATTTGAGATCAAAGTTATGTAGATAAATTGTTTCTAAGTACTCTTAAGAAGCTGTGAAAATAAATTTCTGTTTCTTCCAACAGCAAAACTGACTTTTTACTGAGATAGATTAAATTGGATAAACACGTGGCTATATTTTTTATTCCGGAATTATTGCGGATAATTTTGAAGGGAGTGAGTGCCATTATATATAAGAATTTAATATGTATTTATACTTCTTTCAATATATTGGCAATCTCGTCCTGTTCCAGCGCTGTGTTTTTCAGCTGAAGTTCTTTGTAGAGTTGGTCTTCTAGGGCATACGGCTCCAGGGTCCTGAAATATGTAAATGGGGCTTTTTGATTATACTATTATCATAAGAATAGTAGAAAAATACATATGGCCGTAGCTAGGTGTTTTTTTTATTACAAGTTTTTGAACAGAAATTATAAAAGTCGAAAAATTGAAATTATAAGTAACATTGATGTACAAGTCACTATTAAAAAGATTTATGTTTGTTTCAATTGCGATTGACAAATAGTAAACACCTTTAGCCCATTTTAATTTCAGCCTCAAGTGGGAAGCTCAAGTTACCAAGATACAGGCTAACGCCTAGTTTGTAATCTAGAGCCCTCATTAATGTACTATCATCTACACCATTTTTTTATTACCTAGCCAGTAAAGTACAGTCAGCACACAGCACCAGCAGCGCCGGTAGAGGCGGCGCTGTGAGCGCTACACCGAGCGGAGGACAGTACGAGGAGGAGGTTCCCGACGTACACACTAAGTGACGCGCCAGGCTGCGCTTGCTGCACAGTGTTGATAGTATTGTTTCTGTTTCCGCTGCAAAATGTAAGAGAAAGAGATTAGATAATTATATTAAATAATTTACTAAAGGAGGAGGTTACTATTTATTTAAGAAGTATAAACAAATTAAAAGATATTTGTCAGCTTTGCGTTAGGCCAAAAATCCATTTCAAGTATCAATATTATCATACTATAACATTAAATAAGTTTTTGATCTTATTTCCTTTTTTAACGCAACATGATGAGTCATGGGTCATCATGATTTTTGTTATTGAAATAGTATGAAGGTTATGGTTTGGGTTCTAACTTACTTATCAGAATTGAGCCAGGGGAAGGTTGTCGAAAGTAATAAGTAATAAGCTAATTTTATTCCTATATCACGCTTGTACTAGTTTTCTAGATTCTAGACTGAAGGTCGTGACTTTCTCGCAGAGTTAATTTCTTAGGGGAGTTCGCTTGGGCAGATAGATCATGGTGGCCGCCCAGATCCTTCCACGAATTACACATACTTATTTAGTTTTTTGAACAAAAATATATTATTATAATGATTGTATAATGAGTTACCTTCATCAGCGAGCGCGTAGTCTGTGAGACACTCGAGCAGCGGCACCGTGACGGTGTGTACGCCGCCTGCGTGCACGCATGCGTACGTGGTGCGGGTGCACTGGGAATATAACACATAAAATAAAAAATAAAAATAAAATAAAAATAAAATAGCCTTTATTCCCTTCAAATATTTAAATTAGTTGTATACAATTTTAATTAAGTTTTAATTATAGTAACAACTGTATTTACAATTTTGGTGATATTATAAGGGCACCCAAGTATGGGTATAGGCCTCCTCTATTGCTTTCCACTTAGTGCGGTCTCTCGCTAGCTGCGGCCAGGCCACGCCTGCAGCCTGGGTGATATCGTCACGTAATAACGTCAATATAACACATACATACACATTAAAAAAAACGACAACTTTTAGAACTCTGTAAACTCTTAGTTGGAATTATTTTACTTATAGATTTTGAAGTCATGAAGAGATAAATTGTGTTTTTAAGCAACCCCTTAAGTGTTCCTTCGATGACATAGAGAGCATGGCTGTCTTTCGTGTCATCCTGTTCTAATCTTTAAGGAGTGAGTGAGATAGTACTATATGTACTTACCGGGTACAAATGCACTGGATATGAGTACTGCAAGTCATCGTCGTCTGTATTCAGCACCATATTGAGTTCTACTGCCTCCGTCACATAGAGCGCGTGACTGTCGCTCGTGTCGTCTTGCTCTGAACCCTGGAATGTAAAGGAATATCTGTGTAAATAAATGGTTGTTAGGAACCGAGCTCATTAATTTATATATGTACGTACGTTTGAGTTACAGCAGTTTTATGAAAATGTTATTTACCTTATTTTAACTACAAACAATTACTTTTGTAAAAACGCAAGGCGTATGTAATAAATGTTACCAATAAAGTATTGTATTGTGTCTAGTAAATCACTGGTACAATACAATATACCAGTGCGCCGTGTCAGGTAAAAGAAATACTTAGCTGAATTGATATAATTTTCTTTCATAAGTATGTAACTGAATGACTGTCTAGATCATTTTACTAATCGACATCTAGATGGCTCTGTTTTAAATATTCAAAGATCTTAAATAATGTTCACTTACATTGGGCAGCAGCAGGCAGTGGTACAGTGATGCGGAGGTGGTAGCCACGATGAGGAGTGGAGGAGTGTCCCCCCTGCCTCCCAAGGAGGTGATGGAGCAGGAATCGGTGCCGTAGTTGTCATCGGCAGGGGGATACATGGCCAGGGGACCTGTGAGCTTCGGCTGGAGCGGGCTGGAATGGAGATAATAGTACTGTTAACATAAATAGTCTTCGAGTAAACTATTAAAAAAGAAAACATTTGTTTGAATTAAGGACCTTGTTTTTTCCTGAAGTCAGTTAAAATCAGACTGCGAAATATAGGGCTTCTATTTATTGTCAAGCAAGTCTTCTAAAATATGATTAAGGCAGCGTCATGGCCAAATATTCAAATCTGATAAACTGAAGCAGGCAAGAAATAGGCCTAATTTATCGATTTTATACCAGTTTCTTATAGCTATTGAATAGTGAATCTTAACGTCCTTTTGATATAATTGAATATTGTATCACGAGATCTAGTCTCCTAGGCTTTCTTCCTTTCGTAGTATTTAAGTAAATATAAATCTTTTACCTCTGCTTATCCAAATCACACTGCATCATATAAACGTCTCCATTCCCTCTCAGTATGAGCAGAGTGTCACTGTCTGGCAGACAAGTAAAGTCCACAGCGGTATCTCCCAGACTATCCAGTATGGTGCGACCGGCGAGCTGGCTGGCGGGTTTGGGCCCGATTTGGAAGATCTTCACTAACTTTGGGCCGAGTTTCAGGGCTATGTTGTAGAGCCTGAAACATTAGATGAAATATTAGATGTATTGTCAGTTACTGGTACATTTGATAATGTCACTCTAAAAACACTCGATGCCAGATTCTTGGCCAAACACACAAAGATAGAACTGACTAATATAATTTAGTATAGTAAAAATTGTAGATATATTATATAATAGAGTAGCCAATATATATGCCAACAATCATGTTAGACGCGGACGAAGCCATGACTTCCATCAGTTTCGTATAGGTACGAGTAAATTGTTAGATAATAAAAAAAATATGAAACTGGTTTAAATTAAAGTATGATCTACAAATTTACGTTTTCCTCTGATTTTAACCAATTTTGACAAAAAAAAAAAAAAAAAAAAAAACTGGTACTGGTCAACACAACCTTTTTGCCGCCGGTTGAGGAACTTGGTTTTAGGTGTAGCTCGACAAAAATCCAACTATTAGTTCTATTCTAAATGACGTCCTGAACTAAGGACGAACTAATATGTACCTGATAGTGTTATCAGCGACGAGCACGAGCAGGTGTGATAGCGAGCGCGGGTGCCAGTGCACGCGTCGGATCTCACCCAGAGAGTACAGGAACCTCTCGTCCAAGCTGCTGCTCCTGGAACATTGGACACAATACACATTAGCAAACAGAATAATTAATCGCATTTATGTTGTTCAAGCTGTGTACACTTATTTTAGGAATTTGTTCTGGATCAAAACCAGTTTTGAAAGTATACTTAGCTTATTTGTGAACACATTCTGTTTTGTGTACCATTATAAATAAATAAATAAATAAATAAATAAATAGATATAAGATGAGTCTGCGTGCTGCCGCGGTCCCAGAACGTACGTTCTGATGATGGGTGTCATGATACCCGAAACGCGTAAACAACATGCGCGAAATTACACGTGAGTGCAAACCGTGATAGTTACATATCAGATTCGAGATATTGAATTAGGCGTTTTTTCGCGGAAATTCATTGCAGATAAAAACTTTGGAGAAATATGTAGTGCTGTTCTTATGATCGCAGTGGAACAACACTACTTATATACATAAGTATTACTCTATCTAATATGTATTACTCTATCTAAACTTTACAACTGAAAGAGATATTAATTACCGTCTTACATATAAATGACGGTACCTACGAATGATTTCTTTTTCAGTCAAAACTACAAATGAAAAAAAAAGATACTCTTTAAGAAAAATATCATCGATAAATGAAACTTTGTTTATTTAAACTGGACTCACGGCAATTTTTTTTACATAGTTTAAATATTTACTATCAATCATAAAAGAGTATAATATCCAAATCGCTCAACTAGATTCTGTACGCGTACTATGTATGTATTCAGAAATATGAAACGCAAACCAACGACCAAAATTACAACCCACAATCGTTTTTTGCAAGTCCATCAAAAACCTCCAAGCCCGCGGTCGAGTTTGGCGCACAAGGTAGCACACACACCCGCCCTCGAGATTTCACACATCAGATTACAAGCTGCATCGGGCAAGGCAGTCGAAGTAACAGAATTAGCTTCTACAGTTAGACTGATATGAGTGCCAATTAATGGGAGAGTTGGTGGATCGGTACTTTACTCGGATATTACGCAATTCGTTATCTAAACATATAATAAACCTGAAGAGGGTAAAAGACATAGAAGATATAAAATAAAAAAAAATGTTTGGGTATACTTTAAATCGATACTAAAACACGTTTCAGACTTTTTTATATTTTTCGTCTGTGTCTCTATTTATCTGCTTATTTAAACGCTCATCACGCAAAAACAGCTGAACAAATCATCATGATTTTTAGTATGTACTTGTAGGTAGTATGAGGTCTTAGGAGTGTCATAGGCTACTTTTTATCATGAAATAATGCGAGCGAAGCCGCGGGCGTCCACAAGTTTCTAAACAAGTTGAAAATGCTAATATTTTTTTGACAATAGTCGAAGTCATGATGCAAATTTTAGAGCATTACACCTGCCATAAATGTCACTGGTCAAGTGACCACATCTACTGCTTGCATATCAACTAGTTTAGCCACGAGTGCATAAAAAAATGCGTGAATACACCAATATTACCGTCCAGTCATCGTTACTACTTGAGATAATAACTACGTGTACAGTACTCATCTCTAGCAGTTGGATTTTGACCTATGATGATGATGATTAAGTTGAAAGTAAACAATACTTCATTTGTCTGAATATGATATAATATATGTACATATATCTAGCTATACCTATCTATTCCCTTGATTTATGTGAGGCACACGTTGTCGGGCGGCCGTAAAAACGCGGCCAACAAACATGGCCGGTCGCAATCAAATTATTAGCAAAGCTGAGGCCACGTAAGGGCGTCGGGGGATCTTTGCCCGATCTACCAGTTTATACAGTTACTTGGCTCTAACGATTGAAGAGGATTTCATTTGTACGCTACCTTGGTTAAGAAAGTCACGAGATGTTGTGTCAAATTAAACGTTGTTTCAATGAGATTGTCTGTACATATAGCACATTGTTAAAGAAACCGCTTCGTACATAATGATTGTAATAGCTCTTTGTTTAGCGTATGTGTTATTATTGTAATTACACGATAAAAAAACACAGCCCACATTCATAGACGTGCAAGCAACGTTAGCTGTAGGTATGGAAAAATCAGTATTTTTGTGTAGAATAAAGTATTACAATTAAAATTTATTGCATGAAATGAAGTCCAAATTAAACACAGCTACAAAGGAAAATCATATTCAGTGTGTATAATATTAGTGTAGAACTAATATAATTGCTATCTTTTTCTTCCATGTTTTAAAAACCGTGAATCATAGCATATCCTCTTTCTTCCTTGTTTTAAACGTATCTTAAAAAAATCATCGTCGAAACCCGAAACCTCATTCACTGCATTCCACAGTCCAACCGCATATTTATCATAGGGAATAATGAATGAAACCTTTTTTCTCCCGATAATAATGGGGGGTGTGCTTAAAAATGGAACTTGAGGGGGTTGCGGCCACAATCTGAAGTCATAACTCTGCTTTTTGTGCGGCTTACTGCGGACTCTGAGGTATTATCTTTTTTGTTAATGTTTAACACGCGTGTATCTGTTGATGCTACGATAGATAATGTTGGCTTGTTTGTACATGTCGATGTTTATGAAAGGGTTATCGAATGATAAGGATACTTGATTTAATTTATGATAATAATTATGTTACGAATCGATTTCGCCTATGACGACTGTTTTCAGTATGGATACGAGGAGTATTTTTAACTTAGTTTGCTGACATTGAAACATAAAGATATCATATAGGAAAAAATATTGACAGTCAGGTATTTGTTTACCAGGTTATTTTAAGCGAATCCCGCGCAAGTTCAATATATAAAAATGTTAAAAATAAAAATTTAAACGGAATAACATATAAATGAACTGAAATTGTTATTTCTAACTTTGTAACAAACTTAATAAGATTAGAAGAGCTTGTCTTTGAATGAGAATAGCGTAGCTTGTAGACGCGCTACAAACCGTAGAGCCGTAGACAAGTTGCTACGAGTGCTATGTAGACCCATTGTAGAGGGTTTACGATACTGATGATTTTGGTCAAAGACTAAGATCTTTAGATATATCAGGTAAAGAAAATGCAATATTTTTTATGATTGTATTTAAATATATTATGTTTAAGTGCTCCTATATGTTTTTTATGTACATCAAGAAATGAAAGGATATAATAAAGTGGAAGAAAAGTATTTTTAAATCAGAATGAGCGCATGTTTGTCTCTCTGATGATCAGCACCTCTACAAGCATCTCAAAAATTTAAAATGAACTATTCGCTCTGACAATAACATTATTCACACCCATTGTTATCAGAAAAACAATGAAAATCGAAGAACTGTCACAGAGCGTTCTTACAATAAATCTCCAGTGTATCCAGAAGCAAACGGAAGGGTCACGCCATTACCCGGCACAACTAAAAAACTGAACCAACCGTAAAAATATAAAATTACAAACGGCGGGACATTAGGACAAGCGGCGCACACAGCGGCCGCCGCGTCTCCGGAACAAAAACCGATAAAAAACGGCGCAAAAGGATCCGATCCGGTAAAAAATAAGAATCAGACAAAGGACGCGGACGGCCGGTAACCTCTATACGTGTCCAGTTTTTTTACGAGCGCAGCCCTTTTGTCCTTCCGGGGCTCTTTTTTAAATAGATCAGGGAGAGAAGAGGCCCGCCCTGCCCTGAAATATTATTGTGGATTTTTCTGCTTGGCATTCATAAATATTTTCCATGGAGCGAAACCCCCCGCTCGGGGATTTACTCGAATCGGCGCAGAATTATAAATTCGGTTAATAAAATATGATACGATAAAGCCGCTTTTTTACTCCGCAGACCTCTATAATATTTTGTTTAATTTAAATATGAATAATTAAATTTAAAAAGGAAATCTCGGGGCTAATGAAATTTTTGTTTTCGAGATAATGAATTGAAAACACGTCGTGTCGCTCGCTCCGTGTTATTCTTCGCCGCCGGTTGGAGCCCAGCTCTAGGAGCGCCACAAAAAATTACATTCTGTACGAAAAAAGTATTAATTATGCCGTGAATTAGATTTTCCATGTTTATACGGCCCTTTTATACTATCGTCAGGTATACACGCGTCGCGATATTTTTTCAAAGGCGCGCGCAATCAGGAGTTTAATTAGCATTTTTTAAATAAACTGTCCCGGTTCCCTCTCGAGGCGCTACCTGTACGTCCTGCACCCATGAATATTTCCCCGGTATCAACATAAATTCATATTTTTAGCGCCGATAACGTGCTCCACCCAAACGTTGAAAAAACTCTCAGGAGCAAAAATATCTGTAACAAAAATAGCAAAAAGACAAACTCCGATATCGGCCCGCGAGCCGAGACCCTTTAATCAACGCACAAGTGGGCGGCGATCAAACGAACTCACAATTAAAATAAAAACCGAAGGAAATATTAAACAAAAACATCGATCCACCGCCGGCAACCGCAAGGGATTAAAATCGTAACGAACGCACAAAAATATTCAAATACAATACTAACAAATTGATACAAACACTCATTAGGAGCGCGGAAGGACTGGCGCGGGGGGAGGGGGAGACGGGCGGACGTCCCGATCTCCAACATTACAATCCACATCCAACGTACAAATATTATCTAAAATTCCTTCTCATTTATAATCCTTTTGTGTCCTCAGAGCGGTGTCCTCCGTCAAACCCCCCCGAGGGTGGGAGGGGGTATTTTTATATTTTTAATCGCGTTGGGCATTATCCAAATGGACATTGGCGAGCGCCGACCGCCGCTGCCGCCGAGATGATAAATTCTCCTTTCGTTCGACACCCGGCTGTTTTGTTTTGTCCCTTCTGCTAATGTGGCTCCTTTATTGGTATCGGAGTGAAAAAAAAATACCCTTGCAGTCATTAATTACCGGCGATTTGTCTGCGAGTGACTGGCGCGCTTTCTTCGTCTATTAAAAATGGTCCCTTTTCGGGCCCGGTTTTTCTAGCGGCGGCGAATGAAAATTGATTGTGGCAATACGCGATCGTTTGATGCAGATTCGACTCTTTCATTGTTCGCGGGAAGTTTCTCTTTTTGCGAGTGATCGATGACCGAGTCGAGGAATATAATTAAGTCTCATTTGTAAACGTCCGTCGTCGGCGAAAACTGAAAAGAATATCAATGAAATATGAGCAAATAAAAAAATATTCCCATTTCCTTCCAGCCGCTGTTTCCCGAGTTTTTGTTATCGATTCGCAATAACGTTGCTCAACGAACGATATAATAACACCAATACATTAGCCGGGGAATCCCGCACCGCCATTAAATATTCAAACAAGAAGAACAATATCTTCCGTAACATAAAATTCGAAAAAAAAAAGTTTAAATGGGAACCGAAATCCGGGCTAACCAATAAAACATAAAAATACCCCAATATATTATTCCAAATTGAAATTGTATAGATGATCCTATTATTACGGTGGTACGAACACGGGGGCCGGCGGTCGGTTTTGCATATAGAAAAGCGATATTGTCTCGGGAAAAATGAGATGAAAAACGATGGAAAAAGTGCAGTGGGTTGCGGTAAGAATTAATGGTGTGAAAGTTTCTGCGAGGGGTGGTGGGGGACAATTTATGTGTGTCCACGTACGTAGGCCAGCACGGGCGCCGCGAGGTGGCGCTACCATCTACCTACCACTACCACCCTGGTGACGACAGCTTCTATATTCTTACAGGGAAACTAAAACTACAAGCCAATTATTCTGTGAAAAGCATATGTTACAGTTTGTATGGATATAACATGAAATAGGTATTTTGCGAAACATTAAGAAAAGTTATATAGTGTCCGTGAATACTGAAGGTTACATATATTTGCGATACTAAAAAGTTTTGTATTATAGCACACACTATGCCTATAAAATATATTTTTTCACAGTGGGTATATGATTGACTTGAAATCTTTCATTGATAATTAATTATCCATAGTAAAAAAAATCGGTAAATGATACACAGATATATGAGGTGTATAAGAAATATTTGATTGGCGCTTATTGTAGTTATATATTGAAATACATTCTAGTCCAGTGGGCAGAGTATCCTCGTAGTTTCAGCGATACACCGCTAGTGGCGCCGCGGCAGCACGCACAGCATTATCTACACAAAACAACTCGCTCCGTCCGCAGCCCGACCGACGCTTCGCAGTTTTTCTTTTATACGCCTTTTTTGCGGCGACCTCTCCTTTTTCCCACCGCGCGGTCGAAACTGTTTAATGATTTGAAAAACGTGTTCTATCAGCCTTTACTCGGAAACAACCGAAAAAAGCCGACAACAAAGGGTCCAAAGTGCAAATATAGACTCATCGGTGTCAATTTTGCGACCGCAGAAACGGTCCACCGAACAATTTTCACCTCTAAATCGTTGCATTAGAGATGTGACCCGTTTCCGAATTTGCAAATACGATTTTTTTGTAGTATACGCACAGATCTCATCGGCAATTTATTATATTTTGTCCGTTCGTGAATTTACGATTATTTGAACGGGACAATGGACGCCGGGTGGCGATTGGACGGATTTTTTTTTCAAACGCCAATAATAAATGTATGGAACGAAAAGGGTATGATTAAAATAATCACCGTGATGAAAGGGAAGGAGCTTTATTTATAACGCTTCAGAGAAATTTCAATATAAATATTTTTAGACTTACTCGCTCCTATACTTAAATTTGAATACGAATTAATTTTAAAAAAGTATTTAAACAGTTGCGTTCTTCTCCCACTTCTTTTTTATTATCGGTAAGTAGAGCCACTCTCAATCGAAAAGAAAAAGAAGAAGCTTAAAATTTACACCGAAGGCTATTTATATTGACTATTAGAATGTTCTTCATTCTTTTAAAAGCGGTAAAAGTAATCAAACGAGGATCAGACATTTAAATAAAAACTTTTCAACCCTTCGCAATGACTTCGCACTCCATTACCTTTAACCCCAAAAGAAAACCCAAAAATCCGACCTGAATTAAAAGGCAAGTGCATAAATTAGATTACCGTCCTAACAACACAAGTAAATACTCCGCCAATAATAAAAAAGTAGAAGGTTTTTTTTGGTTGTTGTTGTAGTTAGATAAAATGATAAAAATTAGCAGATATTAAACTTAATGGCGAAAAAATTATCAAGCCAAGAATAATATGTAAACTTTTTGCCTTCAGTTAGATATAAGTTTAACTTAGTAATCATCACTGCTTTACTTTTACACAAAATATTTATAAACTAACTAGTTTGTTAGTACTTTGAGTTTTTTTCTGATAAAGATAATTTTGAAAACGAATAAAGAAAGGCAACACAATCATGAGTTAATTATTGTCGACACTATATTTTCCTGTTCAAAGGGGCTTTTAAAAATCCGTGTATACCAAAATTTGCTTCACAGTAAGAAACTTGATTGATTATTTTCGTGTTAAAAAAAGAATACTCATCAAACAATTAACTGAGACCTGTTCAATAAACGTGCAAATATAATATGATATAACATATACGGTGAAAAATTTACGATATATTTACATATGTTATAAAAAATTGGCTGTAACACGGGGAACAAGGGTCGCCGTATTCGTTTTAATTAAATCAACCGAATATAATATACGATGTTTTATTATAGGTATAGGTGTGTGGTTATAACGACATTTCATAGATGGATTTGGTATTTGGTGCTACCATTTGTATTTAGAATCTTGTATCATACAAACTATTTTAGTATTTGATAGCTTTGATAATAATACATATATACGAATAAAAGATTTAATGTTTTTTTTTTTATTGAATTTTTGTTACGATCTTGATGGATTGAGATCAAAAGCCGACCAACAAAGTATCCAACCAGCTGATAGATATTTTTTTTATTAAATATTTACCTAATTTGCGTTAAATTCTGTCAAATTATGCTACTTTAATACATAAATAATTGGTCATAGCTGCAATAGCAAACAAGTATTTTATATTAAAATGATGAACAGTTTTCGATATTTAGGCGCAACCGATCTAATATAAAAGATAAAGAATCTTTATTGATAATGTAAAGTTGTAACATACATAGGTATAGGTATAAGTACTAATATCACAGAATATGCTACACAAATTACAATATCTCGTCAAATTGAATTTATAACATTTAGTTTTATAAAATTTTAGAAGTTACAATGTCTAGTTTTATTAATAAAATAATGAAATTTTTTGTTATTAAAATCATGTCAAACATAATAATAGGTATGTAATCATACAATATGTCAACTTAAATAAATCTTGGTACTGTCACTTTAGCTGTATAGGGGCTAAAATGACAATTTGGCATCACACTCCTTACCTAGTAGTTAATTACTTAATTTCTAAGCAAGATTAGAATCAGTTGCAAGTTGACTGTAGTCATTTTCAAAGTATTCTTTAAAACTGTATAGTGTCTGATCTAACAATAATTGTTTGCACTATTGCAAAATTGCTGATCATTATCCAAAGACTGAATGTGTGCGGGGAGTTTATTAAACAGTTTCTCTCCCGTTATATTAGTGATATTTTTAAACAACACTTAAATAAATGTTAACGATTCATTAAATCACAACCAACTATCCCTGCTAACTCAACCCTTTCCACTATTCCCTGAGTAGCCACCCATCATCTAACCGAACCAAGGGGTAACCCACGAATAGAAAAATAGGAATTATTAATTAATCGTATTTTTGTGCGTGATGTTTAATATGCATGGCAATGCCCCTAGGGCGCTGTGAGCTATGGATTCTATTACTTGCCCTGTCTAGCTTTGGATTATGTGTGTTTAGAATATAACAAACGGTGTGTAGATATTATTTGGAATATGAATGACATTATTGTTTTGGTTGGAAATTTGAATTTTTATATTAAACTACTACTAGCCGAGCCTTCAGCGTTGCTCGCATTTGGCGAATTGTTTTCGAACACTTTGATTTGGAAATGAAAGCCAAAATACATAGAAAAATCATTTTGGGGTTCGACAAAGAAGGTAAAATGAGGAATAAATTGGTATAAGGCGTTTATCAATATGTTTATATTATTTTTCATTTGTTAATCTTTTCATTTACTCTGTAGTCTATATCTGCTGAGAGGATGCTGTGCATGTTGTATGATAGAAGTGAGATAGTCCTGCCACATTTTCATACAAACAGATGACTCGGAAGATGATGATGATGAGGATGATGACTCGGAAGGACGATAATGTATGTACATCTCAAATTGTGTGTATATGACGTAGCAGGTCTACGTCACTGTGCTACGAAGTGCTACGAAAACAAGAAATAAATCGAGCCTCGTGCTTCATGGAAAACATCACGCTTGAAGAACCGGTATTCAGCAGGAATATTGTTATTTCAATTGGAAAACTAACTTATCTAGAACTGTTTGGCAGCCGAATTATAGGCTTCTTCTTCTCTTCTTAAAGCACCTCTTCATCTAGTGAAGGCTGGCTGTCAGCGCTGCATACTTTATTTTCATCATTGCCAAGCAAAATAATACTGCGGCAATTCTGATCAAAAAAACAGTCTTATTGTATTTCCTAGATAAATCGGGTTATTTGGTCAATACCAGTAGATTTACAGAATGCCCCTGCATCACCAACCTACCAACACACTTTCAACCGTTCTAACATCACCTTATTTCAGATATTCATACCCAATAATGGCAAATGTTCCCACGGTAAAGTCATATCCGGTCCATCCCTCGAGTTATTTTAAAAATTAAAAGTATGTGTAGCGGCGAGGTGGTATTTTCACCCTTTTTCAGCGGTCCGTCGATGTGGGATCACGGTAATCCTAATAATGATTGGAATCTGCTACTCTTGGTTAAAGGATTTTTTGTTTGTGTTTTCGTATAGACTGATAGACGTAAATTAGAGTTATCAAAATGGGTTCAATTGTGGGGAAGGTAAAACATTGAATTGTGTGCTAGTCGTCATAAAAAGTCAGCTAAGCAGTGTCAGATGCCTTAAGATTTGAGAATATCTACTGTCTTCCTAATGCACCTTAGGTATAGTACGCAATACGAGTATTTGTTGTCATAAATTTTCACCCACATATATTACTACATCTCGTGAGTATCCTTTTAAACACCAGTTAGTTCGGCTACCTAGGTTACATAATAACAATTCAGTGCCCGCAGATCCCAATTCTCGGCGAAACGAACCCATTTCAGTATTCCTCCACTATTCATCACACAGTCAAACGTCAGAACCAAACGTCGGAAAAACTCTTTTCAATCCAGCTAAAATAACGTGTAGAGTTAATGACCAAAGTCACTTTATAACCGTGTAAAATGTAAAACTACAAAAGCTACAAGGTCGACATTCGCTCGCAGCGTTCCAATCAAAAGGCGGGTTTGTGCTCAAAAAACTGGAGAACGCTCCGTGCGATTTTAACGCCAAACGTCAACTACTTTCTGAGCTTCACCCTAAATCGCGTTCATACGAAGTGAGAGCTTAAAACTAATACATCTGGGTGGCGGGGAGATGTGAAGTGGGGTATAGGTAAGGGGGGGGGGGTCGTGAGGAGAGGGGGGTTAGGTCGGTGTTAATTATTCACATTTTAATTTACGAAGCCGGGCTTGGCTGGGCAGTCCCGACTGGGGAAAAATGTCTTGCAATCCTTCGACAGTTATATGGTAATGCATGACGGCGTTTGCGCGTTTTGATCTCTTCGCTTTGTGTATGTTGCTATGGGGGCTCTGATGGACTCATTAGTTTTTAACTGCGCTCGTTGATCTGAAGGAGTTTAATACATTGTCAAGTGGCGAGGGACTCAGTCATGTTTGTATTGTCAATGCTCTCACATGTCTATTGACTTTGCATGAAAGTTATAGAAGGACTGTGTGAGCTTCTAACGTATTTTTATGGAAAACCCACAAGTTGATAATTAAGATTTTTATTTTGTTTCTTGATCGTAAGCATCGCTATATGCTTGACATGTAAACCCATAGTTTTTTTGTCTAAAATTCACAGTTTATCAATGACCACTTTAATGGAAATTAGTGAAAATAATCACGATTGGCAGGATTCGAAACTGCGTCAGCCTGAAAGCCTGAATACACGCCTATACCATTTTTTTTTTCATTTCATTCATAAGTAAAACTCTAAACTAACTGCCCAATAATCGGATCTAGCCAAATATCTATTTTATTAAGTACATGCAATAAACACATAATGTATAGAAAATAAACTTTATGATTTCTTCTCAAATACAAAAGCAACCACATCCAAATCAATCGCAAACCACATTACCATCTAAACCAATAAACCCCCGGAGATCACACCGCGATATCGATACCTTTCCCACACAATAAAATAAAACCGTGCATTACTCCACACACCGCAATGAACATAACATTACCGCATTCAATACAACCCCGAACGTATTAGACCATCATTTTACCGACGCACGCTTTACATACAAATACCATCTATCATCTCTTTCACACACACAAAAACAGAGAGAGATGGTCCTACTTTCTATCTGATAGAAATGAGAAAAAGCGATCACAGCACAGAGGCACGATTGTCGTCTAAATAATTCAGGCATGTATCCCGTTGCTACAACTCTTTGCCACATTACTGTAACCATTCACAAAGGGTACTTGTGACCGTATCTTCACGTACTTAAGAGTTATATTCGTTCAAAAGGACTGTATATGACTTGGTGTTTGGCGTATGGAGTTTTTACAGGCTCTTATACGAAATGTCGATTCGAATCGAGCGCCCTCTCGCGGCGATGAGCTCGCAAAAACAATGAATGTGAATCGTAAAGCTGGAATGACAAGATGCGGTGCGATAAGGGTGCCTAATAACTTGAACGCCGGGGGCGGCAGTACGTCATATTTGTACAAGAATGTATCGGCTTTACTTGGCCTTATGAGAAGTTTTTTTAGCATTCAGTCTGATTATAATGAGTTTTAGATAGATAGATATGTAGGTAAAACTCTTAATTGTAACATACATTGAAAAAAGACAAGCAGAAACACAAAAGACTTAAAAAATAGTGGCACAACTGGCGGTCTTAACAAAATTAAAAAAGAAGTTTTGATAAATCGGATTTTTTTTGTGGATTAGGATTTCTTTTATTACTTTTAGAGAAGGACTCAGATGAATAGATATCACAAAGCGATTTTAAGAAGCGCACTTTTAATGAAATATTTGCTGTTATCTCTGAGCATGATATAAATCTATTATACGCAGTATTTTCAACAGATGGAGTATGGTGCAATGCACACAGCTGTAATGATCAATAGTGTTGATTTTAATAAATCACGTTTCAACACACAAGTTCATTTCAACATAGGAGTGGCGAACATTTTCTCAGCGAGTCATCAAAACAAACTAAATGGCTCACGACGTTTTCAGATCGCTTTATCTATCAAGAGTATCAAGTACGAGTACACGGCCAACTATCTAGTGCACGTGCACTAAACATGTGTTACTGCGTTCCACAGCGCTAATAACCCGTCCGCGCGCATTATTGTGCCGCGAGCAGTGTTTGCGATGCAGATGTCATGTACGGACACCTTTCTTTGTGATTGGCATGCCGTTTGATACCGGAGCTACACAGGGTTACTTGTAAAATAGCCTATTAAAGGACAGCTGTGATACTTATACTTAAATTTCGGTATTTAAAGTTGGTATACATAACTACACTTTATTGGCATTTAGAAAAGATGAACATTTTCAATCTAGGTATAACATCTATGTAGATGGATGGATAAATACGCGGTAAATAAGTAAAAAACATAGCTAGCGAGTATGAATACACATATCTCATGAAAGTGATGATGAGATTATCTATTGAGAGTCTTAAAAAATTGCAGCCTTTCAAACGAAACCGTACTCCTATGATTTGTCATATTTTTCTTTTTTTATAAAAAAGTGGCAAAAAGGCAGACGATCTGCCTGATGGTAAGCAATCATCGTCGCCTATGGACACTTGCAACTCCAGAGGTTACTAATACATTACTTACTAATATAATGTATTTAATTACTTACTAATATACTTCTTGTTTAACTGCAAAGGAGCTATAGCACGTTGCTAGCACAATATTGAAATATTTTGTACTTGTCATTATTAACCCTGTTTTCTGTTTTAGGGTCGACGTGTTCCGCATTAGTCATCATGAGAATATTTTTCCGACTCTTTTGAGATCATACTTCGAGCCGATTGGAAAGTTGCCTTTGACAGATATTGGTTTTTGGCTTCTATCTACCTGCGTCTTTTACAATTATGATGTATGCGTGTGTGTAGGTACGATTACATTTATTTGTTTTGTGATTTTGAAACTTCATACTTATAGTACTGAATTTTTCAGAACTTGGTTCATAATTATTATTATATGCATGACTAATTTGTGGACTCAGGTTTTTTTTTTTTTTTTTTTCCTTCTTTTTGAGTAGGTTTATTATGTGTTGTTTTCTTTTCTCTGTTTGTATAGATGTAAATGTAGGCATTTTACATGTTTTTAGGTTTTTAGATGTTCTATTTGTTAAATATTATTAAGTTGTATTAGTTTTAGTAGGTACGCCAGCTTTATTGTTTTACTATCGTTGTTTTCCAAACCAGGTTGCCTGGAAGAGATCACTCTAAGTGATAAGGCCGCCCTCTGTCCCAATACTATGGTTTACATATTTTCTTCATACTTGTGTTCTTTTGCTATTGGTGTACAATAAAGAATTCTTGATTGATTGATTGATTAATAATTACTGAATTGATCAGTGTTTATTCTTATCTTCTCACTTGTTTTATAGCTATAAATAAGAGCGAGAGACATATTATTCATAAATTAATCACTACTCCATAAACCAAATCTAAGAGAGTAAGAAATGTTGTATACATATTTAGAAAAACTAAATTAAAAACATAGAAATGTAGAAACTTATCTTAATAGGTGGTTAGAAACAACAATACTCTTATGATAAGTATAGAAATGTTAAGTAAAAACAAAACTAGACAAAAATTGGCTCAATAAGAGTACTAAGGTACTCACCTAATTATCATAGAAAAAAAACGATAGCTTCAATATTCATAATAAATACCACCTTAATTATTCCATCTCAAAACATTTATTCCAAAACAAACTTCTCACCAACCTCCCTCCAAAAAGGGGGGGGGGGGAGTGCCGAACATAAAAACAGACCGTTGCAAATATAATTAGAAAGTGAATAAATAATTCCAATCAATTGCAGGACCGGGGGCCGACCTCCGATAGACACCTTCATTTACTACCTAACAAGGAGTTAGTTACCTACAGCGACTTTGGAGATATGAGACTACTAATTACATTCAAATAAAAAAAGCTGTAAATATTTCGAATCAGAAACTGTATCTACTAAACAAGAAAGAAACAACTGAAATAAAGCTATTTAATTAATTTTACACGGCAAATGTTTGTGATTATGGTAAATGTATAATCACATAGTTAAGTTGTTTCTTGATATAATTTGTATATTTTTTTTTGTTTGGTTTGCTTTTATTTTTTGTTTAAGTGTCGATCAACTGCACACACATTGCTTAAATAGCATCGCAGCATGTCGGTCACAATCAAGTTCAAATTTTCTGCAGAATTACTTCAGAGAGCGAGATAATATTTACATAAGCACATTGAACATAAATATATATTTTTTTATTAATTATAATTTTATACTTTATGTATTTTAGTCACCCGCGTTTGGTTGTCATCCAGTAAGTCTGTTTGCCATTATATGGTTTTATGTTGCCTTGCAGTGTCTGCTTCCGGCCGTTTTAACACTTAAAGTGTCTATAAGTTATATTCCCGTTGCTCAAGAGGGGGAAACACCTCGGAGGTGAATTTGTTGAGGGATGCTGGTGCTTCTTTATTATCTCAGATGTAAGGAAATAGCTGCTTTCTACAAGTAAGTTTGAATAACTAATAAGCGTATTTTACTTTGTAACTTACATAATTATGTAAACAAATTGTTTTTTTTTGTACAAATAAGAACATATTTTTGTACTATAACGAAAACATAAAATCTATACCGTTTGTTGTCTGTAGGTGGGTTTTTTATTTGAGGTACATATCTAGCATTTGTGGTAACATACGAGTATGTATGTGATTCGTTATTTCGTGCAAACTGGACTTCGCGCCACGGTTTCGTTTGTGCGAAATTGCTTCAGGTGACCTGACGGTCAAATAGCCAACTGTCCAACCAAATCAGAACTTCATCTTATTTAGTTTTTGAGTCTTACTTTACATATAACCAGTACGCTGATGTCACATACAAAGGGATGCTTATCTATACCCAGTAGTATACAGTATTCAAAGGGCTGTGGACGATGATACCAGTGGTAGGAAAATACAGGCTAAGGCAACTCAAGTCTGTTTTAATCCTATTTCTCACCCACACCGTGCATGAGTAACAAACTTGCTGGGTTTATTTCAGGTAGGGCAGGCTGCGGTCTGTTGCCGTGACAGAGTTGACGCTGCGGTCCGCAGGATGTTTCTTACGCACCTCACCTCAACGCACGCTGCCACTGTGTTTTGGGAAGATACGAGTATGTGTACGTGGCCAAACATCACATGTGTTATGTCGTGACTCGTGAGCCATTATCAAAGTCCGCTTTTAGATCGACTTTTAAACACGTTAAGCCATTACTAACATGATTAATTTAAATAAGAAATTTGGAACTGGCTAGTAGTGGAATAATGTTTGTTCAAAGTATCACTATTTTCAAAATTTATCAAATTCCAATAATTGTAAAATTCGTAAGTACATCATAAATAAAGCAATAAACTATATCAAGGAAGTTAATGAGCAAGAATAATCAATAAGTATGTTTATAATAAAATTTACTATAGTCTTCAAAATGTCAAAGGTACTCAAATTACTAAAAAAATACACGTTGAATTAATATTTTTAAGCAGTCGTTTTAAAATCACTATTAACCTTTCCCGTGCACCGTCGCGTCCAAAAACACAGAAAACCTTCCCGTCCACCGCACCAGACTAACAACATTAACTGCATTAATATTCAAAGATCACATACAAAGTATAGTGTAGCTCTCAAAGACATAATCAATTTGCGCCGAGGCTGCATTAACATATTTTTGCGATGGCTTCAAAGGGCCAGGATTTCAAAAATAACCGTCGCACTCTCATTAACTTTGGAACATGTAAGGAACAGGATGAATACTAATTGGGGGTACAGATATGTGGAGCTACGTGGGCTTGTTCTTTTCACGGGGAAGATATTTTTTTTGGATGGGAGTAGTTGGATCTATAAGTGAAAAAAGTTTATAGTGATGATAATTAACCATGAACGCTGATATCGTATGGTTTAAGACTGTTAACAAGCTTATATTAAAAGCTTTTAGTGATTTTAGTGGTACGTATACACTTTGTAATACATAAATAAAGGATTTTATTATTATTATTAGCTTAACAAGAGTATTGAGCAAATTATCGCGTCATACAACACATGAAAGCGTTCATATTATTATATGAACAAGGCTAACAGCATCGAAAGCTGCATAACTATTATTGATTATCGCATACAAATAACATAATCTGCCGTGCTTCGGGCGATAACACAAACATGGTTTTAACAATTTTACTATTGTGTTTTTGTTATCACACAATATTACAAACAGTAAATTGTAATAAACGGCCTTAATAATCGTATTGTAAGCAATATTGTGCCATCACTACTGCAATTTTTATTGACATACATAATCTAAAACAAGAGTCGTATCACATCATCAGGTCGTACCTCGCACGAGGGTGCCGGGTGTTAATTATACGATTTTCTTTGAAATAAGTTAATAAATATTGAATAAGGCCCACCCCAGAGCGACCCCTCGAGTCTAGCTGGTTACGTGTTTACTACCGATGCAATATACAGTGTACTTATACAGTGTTAGATATATTTGCGAGCGGCTGAAATTGGAACTAAAAGTACTACGTATAAAAATAAGATGGCTACCAGTGTGACCAATTCAGGTGCTATAGTTTTCAAACCACCCTCCACCCAACAGTAGAGGCCTCTGACATGGCCGTGGCCATCTGCCGAATCTACTATGACAAACAGTGGTCCAAAAAAGTAAAGTACTAGTCGGGTTATAAACTTTAAGTTTATTAGTGCTGCTACATGTAAAGTAGATAGGTATTTTGCGAGATCTCTTGGGTGCAAGCTTTCAAAGATATTTTATAAAGTATAAAGTTGTATTTTTTAATTAGTATTTAGTTAAGTTATTAGAAATCTGGATAAACTAGTTTAAATTGATCTGAGCTGAAATCAGTTGTCGTTTTATTAACCGACTTCAAAAAGGAGGTTATCAAGTCTTTAGAAACTTTTTTATGGAATAAGGTTGATTGAGTAGTTTATCTTCTATACCTATCTCATCAATTTAGGTGTGTAAAACAGTTAGCCTAATATGACGACGTTTTTAGTTAATTAGATAGAAAATACTATCAAAATTCGATACACATTTTGGATGACGTTATTTCCAGCTATTAGCCACCGGTCATAATAAGTTTGATTCTTACAACGTTTTACATGAAACAGTCAGATTAATTTTAGACACATTTTACACATATTGGCTATCCCTGGTCATTCCACCAAACTCAAACATTGACCATTCCCAACAAGATCAACCTTGCAACTTAAAGACGACATAATCACTACAACATACAGTGTTTGTGAATGTTGTTTGTGTACTTCGCAAACATTGGTCGAGGGTTGGTCAGCTGTTTGCATATTGGCCACTTCCAGATGTTTGAATTGAGTTTGGATTAAGATATTACAGACGCTTGGTGATTTAATGGAGTAACTGTTTGTGGAAATATAACTAATTGTATATATCTATATCAAAATACAACTTTGAAACTAGCTACTAGTCTGTTCCCTGACAATTACATTTCAAATTCTAAATCATTTTTAAATAGGTATTTTGGTAAATAAAATTCAGGCAGGCTGTAGTCAAACGAAAACCTATTGAGCTATAAACATATAACTATATAATGTGTACTAACTTTAAACGACGGTGGCGATTAATATCAAACTGAAGTCAAACGTGATTATTTTTTGAGTTTTAACAAAAAGCGACTAAACGAATAAAAATCTACCGTGGACTAAGTAATTTATACATGACATACAATTTATGATAGTCTTTGGGATTAGTGATCGCAAGTACATAGAAAAGTAGTCACATTTAAGTAATAAAGTATTATATATCTGAGCAGTTTTCTAGGCCAGATACATTCTACTGTCAAAACATCTACGGCACATATTCCATTTTTGTTACCACCTCAAGTAAACACGAACTAGCGATTCTTGCGCACATCAAACGGGCTCACCCTTGTCCATAATTAACACGCGCCCGTCCGCCGGTTAATTAGCCACCTTCATTATGTACAAACGGTAACGAAAGCCCTCTCTTAAAATGTACGCACTCATAAATAAGAATATGCGAGCAGTGATCTCGAATTTTCAGTTTTCGGTAAGCTGTAGAGGTTGTCAAAGTTTGGACTCTTCATGTGGTAATTAAACATGTTACTTAAAATAACCAACTGTCCCTGGAAAACATTTAATTAAAAAACATGTGTCGTTTTGTCTTACTTAAGAAAGAACATTGAAACCAAAGACACGTCGAAATATTGGGATGCTCATCACGGCGTCAATTAGAAAGCGGACATACAAAATATAGATCTAAAAACCATAAGCCAAATAAATCACTGGCGCCTTCAAAGCTTTATGTACTAGATAGGCACAAGAACAACATAATTTGTAATATATGTTATACACATGTTTATTTATTAATGTGTACTGATCATTAAACATCAAATTAATTTTCCATCACCACAACATAACCCGTATATCCTATATCTATATTCCAAAACAATTACATTGACTTTATAAACTATGAGATAGCGCATACGATCAAGTTCAGTCCATTCAAATCTACCAATAACATATAATATTACCTACCAAAACCTAAAACAAATAAACGATAAAAATACACCCCTTCACCTCAGCAATCGTGCATCGACCAACATTGAGAGCCACAAGCTTGAATAATTTAAAATGTAGGCGCTTCGGTCGACTAAAAATGAATTCTCTAATGTGAATGGAACTTAGAACCGACGGTCGTCGGCAAAATAATTAAAGCATAGCATTAAAAATTCTTCCAGTGAGCGTACAGGGCCGGATATGTGATAATATTAATAGGGGCCTCGGTTGTTGGGCGGCAGTTTTGATGTTTGGGAAGCCAGAAATATCAGCCTTGGATCATCAAAAATCTATCTAAATATATAAACTCAAAGGTGACTGACTAACTAACATAGTGATCTATCAACGCACAGCCCAAACCATTGAACGGATCGGATTGAAATTTGGCATGCAGGTAGATATTATGACGTAGGCATCCGCTAAGAAAGGATTTTTGGAAATGTAACTTTTAAAGGGATGGAATAAGGGATGCATATTTTACTTCTTAACGCGAGCGTAGCCGCGAGCACCCACAAGTTAATCATATACATTGTATTTCTGTAGCTTAATATTCTATTAATTAAATATATTTCTCGCAAATTGTGGTATACATATGATATAACTATTTTCTTTATTGATAAGACGATTTTCAGTGTGCTATTCCAGATTAATCTATTTCCAGGGTTATTATGATACACGAATGGGTCTATAAATTTAATGAGCATATCCCATGGATGAAATATCATATAAATTACATTACGAGTTATTTAAAAATATATATAATTCAATACAGTGTTTCGACCGACCTAACAATATACAGCTTACAAAGCCAGCATATTTAGCTGTCTAAATAATGTACACCGATATTAATACGGCTGGCCCGCCGCGGTCTTGCCTTCAAATTCGCTGAATCGTAATTACGATTTGTAATGTTGAATTTTTAATTAGGGCTAGAATGCTCAGTGTTATTGTTTTTGTGAGGGATGTGGTTACAACGGGCTGCAGTCATGTGGGAATGGTTTACCAATACTTAAGGGGTTTCTGTAGCAAAAACCGGTAGTACGAAAATTTATTTTCTTTCTATTGGTTTGGTCGTATACCTCATTACTAAGGGTCGTAACTCTTCCGTAGAATCAATTGTAGTCGCGTAATTTGTTGGGGGAGTCTTTTTGAGTAGATACATTCTGTTGGGAGCCAAGGTTCTCCCACAAACTGATTAGTCATCGTGAAATGAGCATATTACAACATATTGGAAAAGACGCATCTAAATCGCACACGCAAATTGTCACAAAAAAATCTAAACGTACTTATTTAATTGGCTAATTTGTTTTCGGTCATGAAGAAATAACTATGATATCACGTCATACGTGGAGAAAAGAGGTTTCCAATTTTACTAATGACATTTAAAGACTAGTAATAACGTACCTATGCAAAATATCGCTTCCAATCAAGCGAGGTGCAATCAAACGCAGACCCATGTATAAAAACAGTTCATGTATAATTTAGAAATGTACCCAAAACACCCGAATAAATAAACCAGCCAACAGATGAGAAGCACCAGCACCGCAATCAACATTTGGAACGGTCACTAAAATTCTTATACGCTCCCAGGCACTGGATTCCAAACAAATACCGAGCGCGAAAAAAACTTAATTAAAATTAAATCTTACCTGTCCGCGGGCACAAAGAAAGGACGCGGTGGCTAAACAAAAATGTAATATGATTAGAAACAAATTACACACACGGCACGGATAAGTCCGGGGCTCTAGCGGACCGTACGGCTCCGGCCACTTTGCTTTGTCCGGCCACTTTCTTTGTACGCGCCGTTTCACGCGAAATTAAATTTGGTTTTCAAGACTCGCCCGGAATGATATTACGGCTGTGACCGCTGTTTGTAATCTCATTCCTTCTCAAGTGTGTGAGAACATCAGTGCGTTTTTCATCGCATTCCGTTGCGGCGCGGCCCGACCGTAGGCGGTCGCGTTTCGTTTATTGCGGTCGTTGGCAAAGTTGTAGGAGACTCCTCAATAACAGTACAAAAATCAAATTACTACATACTATTATATAAGACTTCTGGTTTTAACGCCCAAAAGCCGCCTTTTTAATGCTGATTGCATACGAGAAACTTGGTGTTGAGTTACCTAATCATGGCGATATATTAATCAGACCTGACTACTTGGTCGTTATTTTGATTTGCCAACCTATGTTCGGATACACAGCTACATTTTTCAATGCCAGTGTAGTATCTCTGATGTTTTTATCCACCACGTTAACTGTTATAAGACAAATGAGACACATGTGATGTTGAATATATTAGCTATAACGAATCCTCTATTATTTATAACGTCATTGCTTGCGGTTCGGGATTAAACGTCGGAGTGCGGCCGGTCAGTAATTGCTTAACAAAACTACGGCCGCTGTTTTATCGGCCGCCTCTCTTTTGGATACCTGCTGCTGGTTTATTACAAGAGCGTAGGCTTTGTTTGTGTCTCTTTGTACACTGACGTAGGATAATATGTACAGGGTTTGCTGGACGTTTAATATAGCAATATAATGTAGGTAAAGTTAGATTTGATTGAATTTGTAACTAAGAAATGGATCAATATTGGAAATGTTGGAGAAATTCAGACATGTAATTGGGTAACTACTTGACCACAATTTCCTTGGAGGTGAGCTGTTATTGTTTTCTGCGCTTGGATCCTAAAATATTACCTAACTAGGTTCTACGACGGACGCACCTATTCAATAAGAACCGATTTAATATGAACTATCAGCCTTTTTTTTGTTGTTTGTCTAGTCACAATTGGATAAAATTTAAGCAAGTTGATGATTTAGAGGTTTTTAAACAAGTTTGTCAAATATTGTGTTTGTACGATCGTATTTTTAAAGGATAGCCTAATTTATGACACAGCCCAAAAATTAACTAAGAATTTTCGCCTAAACCTATTTCTAAGATAATCCTTAACCCTAGGTACTAGTAAATCGGTAAATCTTCCCCAGCAAGAAGCGATCAAGGCGCCACCAGTCGATTAATCCACTCTAGCGCTCCGCGGGCGTCGACACACACCCGGATTACCCGGGAGTGCCCCGGACATGGGAATCAATCACCCGGGTGCTGCCGGGAGTACTATCTATAGTTTGTATACCGTGCGTAGCGGCGTTTGTATGTCAAGTCATAGAATAACGTATTCATTTGTTTATTAAATAATAATATGCACAATCTCACAATAATACAAATAATTATAAAAAAAAAATTACATTATATCAAGAAAAAAGTTATAAGTGTTTAAGTAGTAATATCAGTAAATTTATTGTTCTGCAATGAAATCTTAAATGCCAAGTCATATGAATAGGGTCACATCACGTCTGAATAGGATCCATAAGACATCAGTCAGTCAAATCTTTTCACCTCACCTGTTCAGTACAACGACCGCGTATTTCCTTCAGTCACCTAAACTTTCTCGTCACGTTTAACGTTAGCCTAATCGGTCGGCAGAGTGTCGGCCGCCTCGATTTGCGGGTGGATCACAGGAAAGGAACCTTTTTTATCCCTTCACCTTGGGGAGATGACACCGAACTCGTATGGGCAGTATGGGTAATCGGGCTTATGTTGTCTTTTATATCAGTGACGTTTTTTTTCTAATCTGATATGTCAATGTCACATAGGAACGTACCTATAGTCAATCACTAATATGCTATTTATCTAAATGATATATAACGGTCGAAACGAACATCATTTTCACGTCATTCGTCATTTAACAAACCTGACCTACGAGTACGTTAGTTTGCAAAGTGAAATAGCAATTTAGTGTTTTTCTTTATTTTGTTTTCGATAAATAAATAAATATTTCGGGACGCTGCACACAGCCATCGCCACACTAAGCTAACGCTTATGTCGTGGGTATTAGATAACGGATACTTACCTACTTTTTTATGTAATCAAAATAATTATACATAGAAACGACCAGATTCAACACATGGCATTTTGGCCCTTACTGTCAACACGTCCATCGCATTCTTGACTCGACCAGCGTTCAAACTGTTCAAGCTATCGATAACAAATTGGGGCGCTACAAAGGGTTGGAGTGATTTGGGACTTCCTTGTAAGAGGGTGCACTTATTGAATCCTTTTTTCCACAATTTTATGTCCGCCCTTCGACATGACTCGATGTTGGTCGAACAACTTGTTGCGCGAGCAAACCGAGGGCGACACCTTGGGGTTCGAAATGGATGAAAAAAGTCTATTGATGGACATATTGCTTCTTTTTATCGGCAATTTTTATATTATTGGGTGATGGTGTTATGGAGTTTTATATTTAACTAGTGGGTGCTCGCGGCTTCGCTCGCATTAAGAAGTACAACTTGCATCCCCTATTTTACCCATTTAAAAGTGGCATTTCCAAAAATCCTTTCTTAGCGGATGCCTACGTCATAACGTCTACCTTTATTCCAAATTTCAGCCCAATCCATTCTGTGGTTTGGGCTGTGCGTTGATAGATCACTATATCAGTCAGTCAGTCACCTTTGAGTTTTATATATTTAGATGTGAAAGAAGACTAACAAAGCGGAAAGTGAAGCTTATCGCATGGTAATAACATCTTAGTTTTATCTACTGCGAATAATCAGTCAGACTTTTTATCACGGTTAAGCTGACATTTATAGTCAGATCAATGTATTTTTATTGCAACACACGATATTCAAATACATAACAATGAAATGAAACCTAACTACTTTTTTGTACAGTTCTTCGCATTACTGAGCATAGGCCTCTCTCGTGTCATGACAGATGACTCGACTAAGTGACAATGTCGTCTAGATTTAATTTTTTTGTTCACAGCATGATAGCCTTACATTTGAACATAACCTGACTGAGTTTTCAAACTCTGTAGTTTAAAGTTTAACAAATGGTAAGTAAAACATACTAATATTAATTATCACTCTACGATCTAGTGTGTTCGTAAATCCAATAAACTACAAGAAATATAACTACAAGCAATAAATAAAATCAATCCGTAAAGGGAGTCAGTCCCTACATTTTGGTTTCACGCCGTCTTACATCCAACTCACGCTTTCGATTCCGATAGATCCTAACAAGATTAGCGTTGTCGCACCGATTCCGGATAAAATAGTTTGTGGTCTATAATTGGGGGTTCAGGCCACCGTCCAATGTCATCTTTACCCAAGGAAAAAGCACCCTTAATGATTGGTGTTACAGATTAGAATGGGTTAGTCGGAAAAGACTTGGTCATCACTCGCATGACTAGACAATATCGACTTGAAAGGTGATTTCTTGGGATTACGCACGCGATTTTCGTCCTTCGCTCCTTGAGTGCAAGTTGCTTTTTTGTTTGGGTTGGTGTGACGGGGTCGGTTAGTTTTCTCCGATCGGGTGAGGTTTACAAATTGGATTGGTCGCGGGTAAATCAGGGTAGGCCAGTAATTGAGACTTAGAGGATGATTCGGTTTGAGGCGGCGGTGGTTAAAGGATTATGGGCGATGTATCGCTGCCTATTGATCTACTAACGTCGCGTCGTTTGTTTGGGTTTTGGGTCTGGTTATCTTGCTACTAATTTTGCCTGTAAACGGTTTGGGGTAGACGTTAGTCGTTAGTTCAGATATCGATTTGTGTTTAATGTGGACTGTTGTACTAATGAATCTGGCGACAATGTAAGTAGATATGTTGAAATAGCATATATGATTTGTTATTGCTTAAATTGCACAATGTACGCTTTTTTTGTTATTATTTTACAGTACTGAATTAAATTTCAAATCAATTCCGTATATCCTTTTGTGCGCACGAGAGTAAACATAGGTCATTATATTACTATTTTAACCGTGGGGAACAGAACGTCAGGTAATAGTATTTAAATTTAAAATAAAAACCTGTAATGCTATTTATTTATTATTTACATTATTAAAACGAACAATAAAAAAGGTGAAATTATTTACCGATCAGATGAATCAACAAAGCAAACTGCGTAAGCAATATGTTTAGTCTAATAATGTCTCTGACTTTCATTGTCGGAGGAAGTATAGACGGAACAACAAAAAAAGTATTTAAATCATCCCAGCTTTTGTTGATTTTCAATTTGAAGTTAGTAGCAGAATATCTTTCCCCACGAGATCAACTGTGATCAATGTATTCGGTTTTTTTTATAGAAATAATGATGCAAACACAGTCTATTCTTACCCGAGAGCAGACGCACATCAAACAGAGGCCGATCCTCAGCAAACAAGCTCGGTGCAAACGCAGACGCCGCGCGGGACTTCAGCTCGATACGGGCTATAAGGTGGGTTCTAAATTAGCGTAAGAATAGGCACAATGAAGAGTTTGAGATTTAAGTGAGAAAGAAATTATCTCAATAATTTATGAATAGGCTAAAGTTTATACAGACAGGCATAGGAAGCATACTATATATCTAGATAGTGCTTGCTCATATGAAATGACAACACAAGAATCCAGAGTAGGTAAATTAATAAAAGTCTAGTTACCACGTCTAAAAGATAATTTATTGCCAAGGATGCTACGACATGATTCTGAAGATTTGATTAGGAGCAAGTTCTATTCTTTTCCCGTACAGGCATAATCCTCTTCAGAGTACAGATTCAGATATAAGGTGTGGCTCGGATATCCAACTGACTGTTTTAATATGTACTAATATATCCTTACATGTGAAATAATAAGACAAACCACGTTAAAACCCTAAATTTTAGCAAAAAAATATATGTAGGGGAGCGCGGGGCTTGTTGTAACAGGGGTAAGTAGTAATAGGCCTTTTTTAATAGGAATTTAAACTATATTCACGATTTTTTTTTACCTAATCTTAAGATTTTAACGCGCCACGCCACTTTATCACAGCCAGTGTCCCGCCAGGCGGCACAGTGAGTGGGTGTGTGCAAGCGCTTTGTTGGTGACAGGTAACCTATTATTTTATTTTCGTAAATTTTTGGTTAGCTTTACTATTTTCGACTAATTTAAGCTTTATGTATTTTATTTGATGCTAAAATATAACTATTTATGATGTTGTGTAACAGTTTTCGAGATTACTAAGTTGATTTAATTGTTATCGTGATAAATATTAAGAACTATACCTAGGGGCTAGTTGTAACAAAACCTCGGGGTTTGTTGTAACATGTTACAACTTGCCCCCAGATTGCTGTAAGTTACTGTTATTATTTGTAATGTGACATACCTTATTTGTTTTCATTTAGAATGAGAGACTATAAGAGAATCTTGAACATCCAGAACTATTAGATTCTGCTCCTGAAGTGGATATCAGCACAACAGAAATTATACACCGCATCGAAACTGCGAATGAACCAACTCCAAGTTGCTCTGGTCAAAATCAATTTTCCCCATCGAAGATTAGACCACTACCAAAGGCACCACCACGAAAAATAAATACAAATTGCAGACGCAAAAAGAAGTCTGCTGTTTCGACAGATACGCCTGAAAAAGAAGCTTTGAGAATGGAATATGAAGAAAAGATAAAGAAAAAGCAAAAAAAAAGATGATAAAGATAAGGGAAAACAAAAGCGAAAGGGAAAAGGTAAAAAATCAGCGAAAAATAAAGATGGAATAAAAAGAGTTACAAAAAGGATTCTATGTTCATATTCTTCTGATTCAGAGTATGGAGATTGGCATTGTCTTGTTTGCGATGAAGTGTATAGTCATTCAAAAGGTGATTGGGTAGAATGTATTATATGTAAGATGTGGGCACATATAGGATGTGTCACAGGAGATACTATTTTTTTTGTTTGTATCAACTGTAATTGTAAACTGTAAAATGACTAATTTCTTTGATAAAGAAACTGAAGAAGGCTGATTATTGTAAGATGTATGGTAGAACTAAGAGATAACTACAAGACTTAATTTAGAGGTTTATAATTTAATTTAAGTACTGTGATTATAAAGTGCCATGTTGATATTATATAAGTGCCTATTATGTATGTACATAAATACAAAATAAGATAGATAGTTAAAAACTTAAATCTTTAATTTGTTGATTATATAAAAAGTATGTTTCAGTTAACTATTCATTAAAAAATACATATTATAGAAATAGCTAGTTACTTTTTGTTGTAAACAAAGCAAAATGATCCAAGATGTGAAAAAATTAAAGATTGAAGGTGTCACATTTTTGTTTTTTATTCTTGTTACTACTTGCCCCAATAGATGTTACAACTAGCCTCAACCACGGGGTAAGTTGTAACAATTCCCTTTTTTAAAAAAAAAATAATTGTGATAATGTTACCTGTAGATTTGATATTTTTTCGATTTGACTTAATAGAAGAATAGTTAAAGTATCAATCAAAATTTAGTTAGTGGTAATTTAGTCAATACACTTCATGATATATAATGATTTGTTATTTCTGTTACAACAAGCCCCGCGCTCCCCTACATACAAGCAATTCCACCAGGCTATATCTCCGCTCCGTATATGCTATAATAATGACAGAAGGACCATAAAGCAAGTATACAAAATGTCAACAACTTTAATAGCCTCCACAGACAAAAAGTTAACCCATTCGCGCCCTAAGCCAACTCCTTAAGAATATCACATCTTTAGATTTAAGCAAAGACTTATGGTAATTGCCGTTGAACGCGTAATACGGCTGTGGTGATAGCACTGGAAAAAATGCAATATTGCATTTGAATGTGCCCTTGCCCGGGATTACTGGAGTGACAGTGACATTCTATGGACTTGCAGTTGTAATGGACCCGTAGGTTAGTGACTTCACACGATTAATACTATAAAATGTATGTTTGTATGAACAAAAAACAATCAATCGCCTTAAAAATCTCAGAATACGACTCAAAACCTTCTAATATTATTAAACACTTTGATACGTGACAACTAAAAAATAATAAAATTAATCAATCATTTTTTTATAAATAACTAGCGGCTCTGCCCGGCTTCGCACGGTCAAATTTTACCCGCTTTTCTGTTGAAATTTTTCCTGAATTTTCTTTGCAAAGAAACCTCACGGAGCCCGAGACCTTTCCAACGAATGCAAAGCCGTGGAAATCGGTTCGTGCGTTCTGGAGTTATAGCGTCAGGAAGGAAAACCCGACTTATTTTTATATAGTAGATTATGATGGTTCAAAACATTCCAAATACTGATTTTTCTTCTGAAATAATCGATCAATATGTTTTATCGCATTTACATTATCAGGGGATTCCGTTAGACATAATGGTTAAGTGAAGTATGAATCATTATAAGTATTGTGTCTGAACACATGCTAACACCTTAGAGTCGTTAGTATTAATCCATACTACTAATATTAGCAATAAACGACCCTTTCGGCTAATTATGCTAAGATGTTGGGGCGAAGTTGCCGTCTGCAGCCGGTTTTACACTTTGTTTATATTGCCAAGTGTTGCTATATATGTAGACCAGCGGCGCCCCGCGGTGTTGCCTGCGTTAATCCGAAGTAAAAAGTCTGAGTTCTTCCAAGGTCTTATTTCCGCCTACGCCAAATTTCAGCCGAATCTAATGTGTTTAAAGGAACAAACACACTAGCGCACAGCCATACTTCGCAAATTTTCACTTTCATATTATTAAGTGTAGAATTTCACTAAAGTATGTAAAGGAGAGTAAACCGGTTTCTTCTAGGCAAGCGCGCTAGATCGTAGATTATAACGTTGCTTAACATCAGGCAAGTTGTAGTCAAGCGTGAGCCTATCTCATGTAAAAAAAAACGCGTACGTTCGTTAGTCTTTATGATCCAAAATATTTAGGATTATTTAAAATGGATCAGTAATTTGCTTGTAGTGATGGTTATTTTTAGCGATAGTGTCAAGTGCTCACGTCAGGTGAATAAATCTGGCTAAATTTTAATTAGCATTCAGCTTTTATCGGCCATTTTGTTTGGTTAATATGAGATGCCTGATGTTTACTTGCATGCATGTCATTGAATTTTAACTTGAAGGTAAGGGGTATTCATTTTCGTAAATATCTTTTGTAAAATACTGGGTAAGCTACAAAGCTACAAAGTTTTGTGTGTGTACATCTGAGACTAAAAATACTAGTTTAGCTATTTGAGATCTTTGTAATCCTTACCATGTGCCTTACCATATGTATACTTACGAATTTTACATACAATCTATAGACTTTATACCTATTTATACTATTGCTATTGCTTACCTACATAGACAATTTTTACGCCACTAGCTCGATTTAAAAATCTTCACCCACTACATTTTTTCACCCCCAAATCGTAAGTGCAAATCAAGCAAGGCTGACTTAAGCTACAGCTGCATATTTTAGAGGAGAGAACGGGAAGATTTTCCACCAACTAACGGTTATTTAATCTGTGGTCGCAGGATGCTTCTGAAGTCCAGATAAGAGGTTATCGAGGAATATACGAGCGGTGCAAAGCTAGGAATGTTCTAGAAAGGGATGCTTCTAAATGTGCTGGGTGATTTTGGACTTTAAGTTGTTTAGAGAAGGTTTGGTTTCGATTGGCTTTAGAAGATAGGTTTGTATCGGTATCGAAATTGACCAAAACTATTTGAAAGGATATCTGTATACAAATTTAATTTGTTGAACTTTTGATGGAAATAATCCAACACAAATGCACAGAAACATAACATTAATATTTCAAATGTTGCTTTTTCATAATAACATAAACCTGCAGCGTCAATTGTACATAAACTTAACGTTTGAATGTACTACTATGACTATGATACTATGACTGCTCCGTTAGCTTAGTTGGTAGTGGCTCTGCCTTCTAATCTAGGGGTGCGGGTTCGATTCCCGCATGGCACAAGTAATTCTGAATATTAAAATTTGTAATTACTTGTGTTAAGTCTGGTCGTTTCTATGTATAATAAGTATGTATTTACAAAAGAAAAAGTATATATGTATTATATCCGTTATCTAGTACCCATGATACAAGCGTAAGCTTAGTATGGGGCTAGATGGCGCTGTGTGATATGTCCTGAAATATTTATTTATTATTATTATACTACTTAATTCTATAACAATGTTTATTTAAACTCGAAAAATCTTTTTACATGGGTAGTTCTAACGATTGTCCACTGGAGGAGCAACCGCACATCACCACTACGCAGAAACATATTTGTTCTCAAATGACAATTGTAACAAAACTCCCAATTATACGGAAATCAAACACCCCCAATTCAAAAGTGGCTTGAAATCAATCTAAATGCATAATTGAAAGCGGCCGAAGCGATCCCATCTGTCTTATAGTCTTAACCACCCTAACGCGGTAAGTACAAAATCACAATCGCATACAAATTCTTGCTCGATCTATTATGACTTTAAGCTTTATACGTAGGAACAAAGACAATAAACCAGCTTAAACCTTGTTGATGAAACGATTGGTTTTTTATTATTATACACAGGGAAACGTTACTTATTCTTTATGCGCAGTCACCGCCCATGCGGGGTATGACAGCAACGATAGTTGCTTATCGTTGGCAATCATGAATATACTGCAGTCTATCTGTATAGGTCACAGAGCATTCTAAAGTTGCTCTAAGATATATAGGTGAAACTTTTAAACATAAGTAAACGACATAATTTTAATCTTACTATCGACCAATAAATCACATCTCAAACCTTAAACAACGTTGAAAAGACCATAAAACAACGACTTGAAACCTGCTCAGCCTCGTTGTTAAGAAACTAAACACCTGAAATGTAATAAAGGCGATAAGTCCGCCGAAAGCTCGCACGTAAGCGTCGTGTATTCTCTACTATCACGCTAAATTTTGTAACCTATTAAACTCCTCGAAGCGACTATAATGTTAGCCTGAGGTAGCGATTAAACCATAGACTGGAGAATGGAAAGGTGACAGAAGTAGCTGCTGTATATTTTGATAGATTAAGCATTTGTAACAAAATTTTTGCTCCTTTCTGTATTCAAATTCTCTACTCTGAAACATACGTAATAAGTCAAAGTAATAAAACAAAAGAAAAGTTTATAAGTATTATATCCGTTATCAACTTACCACGACACAAGCGTTTGCTTAGTGTGGGGCTAGATGGCGCTGTGTGCAATGTCCCGGAATATTTATTTATACTTAGAAGTTGCGTTTATCTGTGTTTTCATAAAACTATGCTATACACTGTGTATTAATAGTGTTTTTAGAGTTAAACATACTTATTTGTTCCATTGGGAATAGAAAAGAATTACAATTTCAAAAACACAGTTCACTGGTTTATCCAATTCCCAAGATTGTAAACAACATTGTGATTGATGCACTAAGAAAGACCCTTAATCAGAAACTCTTCAATATTACCTACTTAAGTAATCGTCACGAAACTTTCGTTTTTACGTCAACCATTCGCTAGCCAAGCCTCCCAGAGTCTCCGCCACTTTAGGTAATCTCTCCACCAGTTCCATCTACATTCTCTACGAAAGTCGCTCTCGCCTCACCACTCTTTTGTACACGTTATTAGCCGAGCTATATCTTGCGATTTGCATATTTCCGCAGTAAAATTAATTCGAAGATTTGCCCGCATCCCATCGAGGGGGGTGTCTTATAGGCGACCCCCGTCCTGGTAGGTGGTGTTTTGAAAATCGCGCATTCAGATTTGTGTATAAGCAAGACAGTTTATGTTTGAACTGGCTGCGCCGAGCGGTGCTAGCCGCGTTTAAATCGAGACAAAAATACTGAATGTCTTCATATCGTTTGTTACGAGTTTAATAGCTGGTTTTCTACTAGCATTTGAGTAATTTGCAGTATGTAAGTAGGTTTCTACACTACTGTGAGAATACAGTAGATATGTGCTTTTCAAGTAAAAGTTAAAAGGCATCTCGTGAAAGGATTGACTATATTTCAATCTATATTGAAGAGCAGATAAGATGTCGTTTCACACTTCTACCACTACTATAGTGTCTTTATTACCACTTTAGTTAGACACCTAGTCGGGTCAGACTTCGCTGGATTTGAGCTCCAATATTTACAGCAATACTTGAATCAGTCTATAAATAACTAGTAAAAAAAGACACCTACTTGCAAAGCACAGTCTGGTTTCCCGGGTCGAAAAGCCCACTGCCTCCCCATCTCGAAAGCAGCTCCATAATACATAGTGACTCCTCGAAGTCCCACACGCAGATCCTGCTGCCGCTTAGACTAACCATATTCAACTCCACAGCAAAAAGTGAACGGGTCAGCTTTCGCTGGCTTTTACTACAAACACTCCACATTGTACAAGAAACAGTCTACCAGGACCATTTAGTTAGACACCTACTTGCAAAGCACAGTCTGGTTCCCCGAGTCGAACAGGCCACCGCGTCCCCATCTCGAAGGCAGTTCCATGATGGTGACTCCCCGAGGTCCCCACACGCAGATCCTGCTGCCGCACGGACTGACCATCACACGTTCTACTGGGAACGCTGGCGGAGTCAACATGTGGAGGGTCTGGAACAAGTAATGAAGTAAGTTAGCTAAGTTATGGTTATGGTCAGAATGCAATCTTATTTATTATACCTATTCTAATTGATATAAAACGGTAAAAAAGACATGTTTAACTTACATTTTAGGCTAAAAAGTAGAATGGTTCTACTTTTATTTGATACGACAGCAATGATATCCAAACAATCCTTTAATTCTAATACAGTAATTTTCCACCTTTAAACTCGCCATCGCCTTAAATTATAGTAGTAGTAGGTAGTTAAGTCTAAGTTATCTAGTGTTTAAATATGTCATATGTATACCTATCTATGGGTCCATTCATATACATGTACTTCTACATGCAACGCACATGATCAAAACGTTTAGCCGCGTCTTAAAAAGTAGATTTAAGTAAAATCTAAAGCAAGAAGTCGTAAATCGATGGAATACCGTAACAACACCACATTAAATTCCAACCCACCCACGCACATCCCGAAAAAAATCGGCGTTAACAAACGCTAATTTCTCATCAAAACAATCAAGTTGGGTCCCTCCAATCAGGCCCACAGTTCAAAGTGCATCCTTGACTCGATCCGGATCCCATTTCACAGTGGGCGATCAAGGCAACTTTTTCAATTTCCCCGAGACGCCTCGCGCCGGCCGCGCGGTCGTCAAACGATAAATGATTATAACTACGACGTCACAGGGACGAGCCAACGCGCCCCGTAATGAGAAATAAGGCGAAAAAATGAATGGATAGGTACAGGGCAGCCAGTAGGGAAGCTTGAGATCTCAATATCTACTATGATGGTTGATTTTGTAGATATTTTTCTGTGTTGCTGTTTTCACATCGATATTTTCATCATCAGTCAACTGTGCTGGTCACTGCGAGATAAATATAGACGCTGCATATCAATGTTTGGTAAAATGAGGCAGTTACAGACAATCGTCAGATTTGTTTCACTTACTGACTACTTGCCAATATAATACAATATAATATTATGTAGGTTCTATGCTTAGTTACATACCGTACGGTATTCGTTTGCTGTGACCAACCTGTTATTAACAAATTGAATCACTCATACTTCTTTTTAAAATAACGGTTTCTACTACTTTTATTATGTAAGTTGATTAACTGTAGTATACATCATCAAGAAACCCTGAGCAAGCTTCCATCGTTTTTTGTTCTTTTTATTGATTAAAAAAGTTTCCTAATCATATTTGCGCGCCTCCGTCCGACTTAGCGATAGTTGTATTGGAAGCTTGATTTTACAGGATTCATTAATAACTGAGTTCAAAACAAAAAGATTGTAGATACAACTTTAAAATTTAAGTTTTATTAGGCAAATATGTCCCATTGTCGGTATTGGATAAAAATGTGTTTCCGGCGAACAACAATCTTGAGGTTTTCAATTCTGTATACGTAAGTATGGTTTGATTAATATCTATATAAGTTTCATCGAACGCGTGCTAAAATTTACATAAAGAAATCTATGAATCACTTTCTTTCATGTATTTCTAGACCATTACTAATAAAGACTTGAAATCCAAACTCAGCAGCCCACTAACTTTGCTTACATTAACTCTTTGAAAAGATTCAAAATCTCTCTCCAAAATCCGAATACCTTTCACCTCCAATATTAAATAACCTCAATTTAGGCGAGAGAATCCCATAATCGCTGAAAGGATTACACTTCCCGGGGTTAAAGATGGGAGTGCATTAGGGAGCGATTATCGGAAAGAATCAAACGGGGCGGGCCACCCAGTCGACTGTCAAGTGATCTTGGTCTTGGTTTTACTTAGCAGTACTTAAGTAGGTTTGTATAGGAGCGGCAAACTCTGGAGTCCAGAGTATACACACCATTCTTAGAACCTGTGACAGGATTTAATTACTTTCGTTCTATTAAAAATAACCGGGACCTACAATATACCAGATACTCGTGTTTGTAAAACGAAGTTTTGAATAAAGATAGTCAGAATTCGCGTTTTAAGTATAGGTACTTATACATGTGCAGACGTACATTATTATTTAATTCATATTATTAGTTAGTACTTCTTCTTCTAATCGAATGAGAGTGGCCAACTCTGGTGTCGAGAGCTTATCAAGCCGCCCTAAGGGCCTCTGACATGACTTAACGACTGCCGTACTAGACAAACAGCCGGGACCTACAAGTTTGAACTAAACTTATGTTATTGGATGATAGGTGCCGAAGCCAATGTTTATGTTCAGAGAAGAATGATTGCAATGAATATTCTAATAGTTACGAATATTTTACATGAAAGTTAACTTAATTACACTTATAGGTAGCTCAACAACATTTAAAAGGTCACATAATCAGTTTTATTTTTCTTCCGTAATCCACAGATTTCATTAGACAATGGCCCCATACAGTAACGAATTACACATTATGCAAATGTGTCCAAAGGCACAATAAAAATACGGCACCCTTGGATTAGTCATATTAAAATTCCAAATACACACACGAGCTAAGCCGCGGCACAATTATAAGTCCCGGAGGTCCCCGAAGGGGTCTTTATTTTTCCATATTTAATAAAATAATATAATAAAAAATTAAAATATTCTGCCCGCGTGCGTACGTGTATCGCGATCGGTGTCCGAAGCAGATATGACCGGCTTTTTTGCGGCGGCCATTTTGTTTTTAATACGTGCGGTGTGACGCTGTTTTATTTATTTTTTTCATGTACGTGACCGGAGACGCAGTTTGCGAAGATTGCGGTGCATGCGCTTCAAATAATTATTATTGTTTGTTTTTTAATTTTATTCCGTCGCGGCCGGAATTCAAATGCTCGATTTGCGTACGTTCTTTACGAGTTTAGAACAATATGTACAAATTCAAACTGTGTTCTTCCGTAAGCTTAATATAATATACACACGACATTTTTATGTTAGTTGATTACGAAAATTCTGATTTCATGGACCACTTCTCATAACCAGTATATTAGTAGCACTAGGTAATCATAATTAAAAGGTATCTATTAATATTAAATATCAATATACAGCACTACAACTAGACTACTACTAAAGCTACAGTAGGTCGAAAACAGAGAAATACTAATACTTTGATTCTTATGGAAATCAATCTTACAAAGTTTTTTTAGAAACTACGACTTTTCCAAGCTTTCCCTAGTTCCGCTACTCGCCACAAGATGGCGTTAAGAGTATCGTTCAGTCACCTCGAGCGCTTGTAATAATATTGACGATAAAAAAGTACAAAATGGAATTGGAAGATTTTTTTTTTTTACTTATATAAATGCTTAAAAAAATACATTAATGATATAATTTATGTGACTTTTTACACCCACCAATTTTACTAAACTTACCATACCAAGCAGTTACAGAGTGGTGGCCGAGAACTGGCAGGCGAGGAGTGGGTCGTCCGGTCGCGAGATGGGTCGACGACATCGTCAAAATCGAGGGTCCATCCTGGATGAGGTATGCACAAGATCGACGCAGATGGCACATACAAAGGGAAGCCTATACCCAGCAGTGGGATCCCAAGGGCTGTGGATGATGATGATGACCATACCAAACTTACAATACTTCGATTCACATTACAAGAATAAAGAAATACTTACATTTATAAGTATCACTATTAGTCATAGTCAAATAGAGTGTTTTTTAATATTGGTTTAATCTCGAACTAATCAAATAACATGAAGTATACATTTATGATACACTGACATGAATCCTTATTTTCCTATACCACCATACATATAAAATGCGTTAGCTACAATAATCTTGCGAAGTCGGTGGCGAAGTGCCAGCTCTCCTCTCTGTATCGGCTGTTCGCAGAATACTCATAACGTAATGGCTAATCTACGGATTAACGTATACTACCTTATTATATGGACGTGAAATCTGGATAGATGAGGTTTGTTTATTTTTGACAGATTAGTTTGCAAAGGAAAGCATCGGGAATGTGTTGTATGAACCTTTTTGAACATAATTTGGATAGATGACGATTGTTTATTTGTCTGATTTCTTTACATAAGGCAGGAAAAGGCAGTGGAATGTGTGCCGTTTGAACTTAAATAACGTTATTTTTTAAATCTAGTTTGGATAAATGAGATAATGTTTAATTGTCATTTTAACGTATAGAACCATTAGAGAACCTTATTTTTAATTATTTATTTATCGTATGGCATTTTTTTTAAATCTCTACTTTATAAATTTATTGTTTTTAAATACGCAATCGCATCTGCAGTTAAGGTTTTAAAATCCTCCATTTGTCCGTCATACTAATAAAGGAATATAAGGAACTGTAAGTACTGCCTCCATTTTTAAGGAACTTATTGAAAAGAAGAAAAGACTTGTTAAGTTTTGCCTGAGTTTTTAAAATAGGTTACAAATTTAAATTTGTAAAGAAAAGTTTTTATAGTGGTCCATGGAAATTGATGGTACCTATTATGTATTAGGTTAGATATGTTTCAGCTTAGCAAAAGTGCCACTTTCATTAACATTTATTTAGGTTATTAACTTTTTGAGATATAAGCATCTCCCATTGCTGCGAGCAGAGAGTTATACTAATTATGACGTATGTAAAGCTTAAGGCTCAACACATAAGGTACGAGTAAATAACAGGTACAGTAAAAACGTTTCTACATATGAATTTCTTATCTACTGCTTACATGGATAACTAGTTTTGGATGACCTGGCGGTTTATCACAATTCTCACTTTGAATTAGTCATTTACTTTTATTATTATTTTTATATTATTAATATTAATACGTGCCCAAAATTTAAGTAAATGAAAAGCGGTGAAATATGAGAATACATTTTTCAGTTATAATCCTAGTGTTCATAGCACCAGCGAGGCAATTTCTATAGCAAACCGATAAGGGACTTTGGCTTCCCGCCAGCGTGGGAGAAACCTTACCAACGACTTGATATCTTGGAAACACCTAACTAGCGTTAAACTAACTAAACAAAGAAATCATTAAGACAGCTGAAATAGCTGCACGAGTATAATGCATGCTCATTAGTTTGAATATGGACTTAGTTTTCTTCAGCGCTTCAATGACTCAACAATTAACTGACCTAGGTTTTAGATTTTTTTGTAGCAATATACAATATACATAATATGTAGTTAAGACACGTGGTTCTTATAAATAGACCCAGAATCAGGATGTAATGAATCGTAAGCCTGATTCATGTTAAACAAGTTTTATTTTGAAACTAAGTGATACATAATGAATTTGAGAGATTAACAGATTGTGTTTGAGTAAAGTATAGAATAAAAGTAGTCCTTAATAAGTGCGCGGAGGCTATACGTACTACCTTTCAGTAGATAGTAGATTCTAGATCGTAAACCTTTCACCACTAATTAGGCGCTTATTAGGAAAAATGTCTTTGGTTAGTATCCATAGCGGTGCTCCTCGTGCAATCTGCACAATATATGTGTTATCACATTACGGGATATGTTTTGTGGATCTGGTGTTACAAGTCGGCATATTTTAGCAATATTTGTGGTGATTGTAATCAGTGTTTTCTGCTGAGATCTGGATGTTATTCTCGTAAACATATGTACATGTGTGTAAGAATATACATAACAATCAAATTGTTTATTCTTAATACAATTAATTGTTTATTCAGAATGAATTGTAATTTATGTTTGATTATCAGTCTTCTCAGTCAGATTTGTTTCTTAGTTTATATTTTATTTTTCACCAGATGGCAAGTTTTAGACTTTATTTTTTTATCATAAAATAAACGAAAAGTTTCAGGTACGAATTCTGCCGATCATGATTATATTTGATAACTTTTAAATAATTTTATACCATAAAGTTTTTACTATAACTGCACTTGTTATCATCAAAAACTCACTAGATTCCGAACCACCAACACAACAACGCAAAATTAAAGCAATCTGCAACAAAAGACGCGCGAAACAAGATGAAAGTGTCATAAAGCAGCTCCAACGGGCCAGTTGGTGAAAAAGTCGCACCTCCTAGTTAGAAAGCAGGTACCAGCCACCTGTCCCAGAAGGTACCTACGTAGGTATCACCAGAGTTGCCAACTTACAGACATAAATCACCAACTCGGGCACAATGTGCTCTCCGAGCGGCCATTAGCATTTTTTATGCATAGAAATCGATCCGGCAACCGTCTAATGCCTCCCGCGATACATTAATATCTTACTTTTTATGACTCTTCTGTAACAATCCATCTTTTGGCGTAAACGACTCTCCAAACATTCTTTAAACTTCAACTTTATGTCTATTGCTCTAGAGTCGAAAATAAGCTTTATTTGTTTGCAGGGAATTGGAAAGGCGGAGGATTAAGGCACGTCTATACTTTGACTGTTGGGCTCGGGTTATTGTTGGGCGTATATCATGTATGTAAGCAGTAAGTAGGAGCAAGTAATGTAAGGGTTTTAGCATATCATCGGTGCGGGGATGGAAATGAAGATTGGTTCTGTTATGTATCGGTTTTTATGATGAAAATTGAAGCTAGATAGGTAATAGGAAACAAAGCTAGACTATATGTAGCAAGTTTAGCTAGACTATGACTCTAAGTCGAAAGCAGTTAGGTCATTTGAGTTGATAAATTTTGAAATTGCTGTTTTAGTGTTTTTCTTAATATTTTAAAACAAAAACTACCACAAACTTATATACATAACTACTACGACAGTCTTTTGACCATATCAAAGGATCTTCAGGTGGTTTGAAAACTCTGGAAACCAGAGATCTAATAAAAAAATCTTACTTTTGTTACACTGTCACATACAAATATAACACATATGTACATGCCTATCTTATTCATTCCTAAGTTTATGTAGGCGACATATTTAACGTCAATTATTAAGCCATAATTGCTATAAATAACTGTGTACCCACCTTAACACAAATACCAAGAGTTGATAATAGGTGGTGCTGGCGATTTCCTTAACGCTCCCATTCTTCTTTCACGGCCACTTTGAGATTAAAAAGTTTGGAAAATGAAATGAAAACTTTTTGCTCGGCGATGGAGTGCGCGGTAATTCAGAGGCATCGCCACTTCGAAGGGAGACCTCGCGGCAAAGGTTGAGGAGGTGCATAGTAGGGTCATAGTGATTTTGACCCGTGTTATAAGCAGTATATTTAGACGCGTGATAGTGGGTCAAGCTAAGATCAAGTAACTATCTGACCTTTGAAATACAATGACACTGACAATGACATTTGATGATGAGGAGCGACGTCAGCAATATATTTTTGCTAGGATGCTCGCAGTGAAAGTGCGTTGGTTGGTTTGTTTGTTTATTATACTTTTTCTCGCCGCAACAGTATAACGGATGGTAGTGATTTTTAGTATTGGTGGTAATATACGGGACAAAGGCTTCTATCCTAACACAACTCGGCACGAAACAGCGGGACATTCATTAGCACATTTGACGTATACAGCTAATAACAATAAATAAAAAAAAAACTTTTGGAAGATATAACAATCTTGTTGTTTTAAAGTCGGCTAGTAACATTAAGTTATTAAAAGATAACCATATCGCAAATCATTAAAATTTCCCTTCTATCTTCCCAATTTTCTACTCTTCATCCGAACTCTGATGGATATTATTGAAGGCCTTCAAGATAACTCATAGAGCGGCAGAATTTACGGTGCACGAGTAAACTTCCGCGTTTCTTTTCATAATTTATTATTTTCGGCTAGCACGGACTTCTAAGAACTTTTTTTATCGCGATCGAGTTTATGCCGAAGTTCAAAATTGTATGGAAATGAAGATGCGCTTCTGTGAATAAATTATTTTCATCAATAATAATAATAATAACATCTTTTTTAAGTTCCACAACAATAACCAATTTGAAACTTTTGAACATCCACATAATAAAATTTTGCATTGATCTACTTATACTATTAAAATAATTATTAATATAAACTTCATTCTCTCTTAAAATAACTTTATAATTGTGGCACAAATGACTTTTTTTGTAATTTAGAATGTCAATTAAAAATCAAATTAAGTAAATCACTACATTCACATCTAAATCCCTCAAAATATTTATGTATAATTATATCCCAGGGCTTAAACGTGCATATTAATTTTTAGATTAAAAATGTGTTCCAAATCCTGTGCTATCTGGCCGCCATCTTGCTTCTAAATGACGTCACGTATTTAATCACCTCGCCGGCGGAAACAATGTGACGGTTTAGAATTGAAAGCTAATGTAAGGCTAAGTAGGACACACTGCTTGTACAGTTTAGGCAACCAATGTGGATAAATCACTAGGCGCGACAGTTATTTACAAAACTTTTCTCAAAAATCGTCATTGAGAAATAGTATTTTTAACCAAATTCAAAAAAGGAGTATTTTCTTTTGTCGTCACAGTTTTATAATCTTTCGATACACATCTCATCATCATCTACATCTCATCTGACATGTTTCGTAACATATCCATCGTATCTGTTGTAAGAGATAACTAATCAATTAATTACAATTGAAAATTACATACAAATATTTCATCGTATATAAGTATTATATCCGTTATCTAGTACCCACGACACAAGCGTTTGCTTAGTGTGGGGCTAGATGGCGCTGTGTGCGATGTCCCGAAATATTTATTTATTTTATAGTGGTCAATCAATAACTTAACGAATTCAAGTAATCGTAGATTGATAATTCCAACCAGATGTTGATGACGTTCTAAAATTAAGTTTATGTTAACGTTTAGTTAACGTACCTTACGCTGAAGGTTCTAAACCAAAAGCTTAATTTACTCATCACTTTCCCCACCAGTGTGTCCCCGCAGCCCTGAGGTCAATCGAGAAGGCCACTCTAATGTTTACAGATAAAAAGAAAACCAATTTGCCTCCCCCGCGCCCCGCACCCCGCGCCCCTCTCTCCGCGCCACAAAGGAGCGCTATCTAGCGATAAATTATCGAAATTATTGCATTAAAAATTCCATCTAGTAAGTCAAAGCGAGCCATTAAGGCGCCTCCGCGGAAGCGAAAGGTAACAAGGCACTTTGTTGCAGCGGCCTTTGAGACGTTCGAGACGTGAGTGTGGAATTTTTCTCGAGTTTTCTCCGGATTGCGCTAGGGATGTGCGCGATCGACAGCTAGTTGGGAATTTGGCGCGATTTTTTTTTCGAAGATTTCTTGGGTGTTATGAATTTAAGTTCAGCGTGAAACCAAGCTGATTTCTATACCTACATGTACCAGAGCAACTTCTTGAATGTCCTATGATTTAACAATACCTATTTATATACAATACTAATATATTCAATTGGACAAAATAAAGGCGAGCCTACTATAACACTGAAGACACAGACATCCTACAGGGGGCTGGAGCGGAAGAGCAAGAGCTGCTTCCTCGAGTAATATGGAAAGCTATGGAGGAGGCTTTTACCGCACTAGGCGGTCCCTATACTTAACAAAATAATAATATAGAATTTAAAACACTAACACAATCTTTCTAACATTAATGAAATAAGTTTTAAGTTTTAAAAACTCTGTTGAAATTTTATGTTATGGGAAAATAAAAGCTTTTTTATTTTTTTCATATATTTATTATTTATATACAATAGGTACATAAAAAGCACAACACGACACATCGGTGAGTTTATTACGTTCGTACAAGACATATATTCTGCTGTAATTTTAGTTAAACCACCCTAAGGGCTTTTGACTTCGCGTATTGACTTACTTTCACTTTATAACATACGAGTACAGCCGGGATTTGAATTTAACTTTTTGCCATTTTTTAGTTTTTTGTTTTACCGTCCTTCCGGCATAAACAAGCCCTAGCACATATCTAGTTATTACCGGTTTTATCCGGTAACCACTATGGGAAAACGTTTTCCACGGCGAGACGCTTTGATATATTTTCGTGTTCCGCTCTTAGTTAGCGTTACGTTTGATATTCGCTTCTGAACGATGTAATTTTAAATTCTTTGAATAATATTTTTGCTGAAAGCCGAGGCTTTGGCTATTTAGAGTTGGCTACTTTGTGTTTTCGGAATCAAATATTGCGTGGGCTAGTGAATAATTTATTTGTGCAGCTTTTTAAACGACATTTTCAGTTCTGATTACATATGATACGGTCAATCATTGTGTGATTTATGTTTCTAATGCGAGCTCAACTAATCTGATAGTTAGCGATCTAATGGTCTAAGTATGAGTATGATGTCAAGTTTCTTCTATTTGTTTCTGTGTTTGTAATAGTAATAGTTTTATGTACCTACAGTTTAATTCATATTTTTGTAAATATACATATATCTTTACATAAGTAAATAACTCTTTAATTCAAGTTTAACTATTACTACAAATCATGTTGACTTATCGTGTCTATAAATACCTATATGCTATATATTATAATTTATCGGTCTTCAAGTCGAGAGTTGTAGTAGTCGAGAATCTGTTTCTTCTAGGCAAACGCGCTAGATCGTAAATTATAACGTTGCTTAACATCAGGTGAGTTGTAGTCAAGCGTACGCTTATCTAGTTTAAAAAAATCTTCATATAAAGAATTGAAATTGCACTTCTAAGGGGGTGAAATAGCGGTTCCAAGTTTGTATCAATCTTTAACTGATAATAATGCTTCTTAACGCGAGCGAAGCCGCAGGCACTCACTAGTTAACCTATAAATATCCCATTCTCTGTACGAGCTATGTAAACCCCCGAAGCCCCCGATTCCCGCATGCAGCTCATTCGGGCTAATTTTCATATTAACGAGGCGTCTAGTCTTCTCGCGGAATTATGTACCTTTGTTTATTAGCGAACCTGAACGTGCATCGGAAATTAGGTGCTCGTATCTACTTCGTATAGAATTATATACAGAGTTACTGATAATTGATGCATACACTTTAGTAGGTGGCTTTAATACGTAGGTTATCCGAGGACATGTGCTCCGTGGACCTGGCCCCCACCACGATGTATCTGCCCAAGAGAACTCCCCTAAAGAATTAATTCTGCGGGGAGTAACGACCCTCAGTCATGAGGAAATACGACTCAAAGAGAGTGAAGACCTGTTTGAAATTTTCGGAAAATAAAATATTACAAACCAAAATTTACATATTAACAACAAGTGTCTTCCTTTGATTTAAGGCCTAAGTGTTTTGAAAGGGAATTTTAAAAAAGTTATATAATAATAATAAATACATAGAAAAGATATTTTTTTCAAGAATTCTTAAAAGTTGTAGAACAAAAAAATTTTGCTTTTGACGTACTGAAATAACCCTCGTAAGGTTATGCTTTAGTTCCTAGTATCTATTTAGTGATTTTATGAGCATTGTGTGGGGCTAGATGGCGCTGTGTGCAATGACCCGGAATATTTTTTTTGTTATTAAATTAGCAAACTTGCATATACGGACGTTTTAGTATAATTTTGTATAAGATGAAACTTGATTACTTACTCACTAAAGTATAAAACATTCTTGACGTACATAGTATTGCTATTCGACGTAGCTTTTTAAGAGATTTTGTAAAGACGCTAATTACTAAAACTTGCAAAATCAAAGCGTAAAAAATTTAAGGACGACACGTAAATTTGTTCGTTTTTGTTGTGTGTTGTTTCGCTCAACAAACTTTTTATACTATTGACGAGTTTATTTCTATCTACAAGAAGTCTTACCTAAATAAATGAATACTAGAATAAATGGTAGGAATTATGTGAAATAATTATATAAGTATTTAAATGAATGACGTGTAAAACATTCCCAATAAATTGTTTCATCTGTTTTTATCACGCCAAACTTTACCTAAATTTCCTTTAAAAAAAACAGTCATTATATTCTTCCTCGTCGTCAATTCCTCCGATGCCCACCTGGGGTCCGAGGGCGCGGGCGAAGCGCGCAAACAATTTAATTTACAAGCGCCGATAATGTGTCCCGACCTGTTAATACGAGTACAGACTATGCTTTAAAAAAAATAGGGAGGTTTTAAATAAAGATTTTATCTAAAAAAGTTGGTAAGGTCCTGTAGGTTTTTTGGATGCTTTTAAAGAAGAATAAGCTAACGCTTGACTACTTGTCTGATATATTTTGTTTTTTAAATAAGGACGTTATTTGAAAGAAGTTGGTAAAGTTCTGTAGATTTTTTGATAGTTTTTTTATGCAAAATAAGCTCACGATTTACTATTTGGCAGCTATTATGCAACGTTGCAATCTATGATCTAAAGCGCTTGCTAAATATATTTCACACTAGACGTATCAAGAATTAATTGTTATGAATAAAGTTCGTATTTTACGTATGTTCAATTCAGTTCGATCCATGTAAAGATAAGGTAAATTAAATATTGTTTTATGTTCTTAGGAGTATTAAACTAAATTCAATTGAGGTTGCGTGATTTCAAAATTACAAATACAATTTAATTACTAAGTAATTATTTAGGAAAATGTAAAATTGTTTATCTTACATTCAGAACCTCTAAAAAATGCTCGGCGTCAAAAAATAAATGGCCGTCAAGTAATAAACGCGACGTTCGCTAATTCATCATTGTTTTTCACTAATAAAAACACGGCGGGAACACGTCTTAGGGCGGACTTCCCGCCCCCGTGGGCGGCCGATATAGATTATTCTCTCCCGACACAAAACACAGGTGATATAAGTTTGACATGAACTTCGAGCGTGTGGTATATAAGTATAAGTATATTTACGATTACCAAAATTAAGCAAAGGTCGACGCGGTCAGTCCTTGAATGGGTGACCCAAAAGTGGCATTCTATTTTGGGCGCTTCCGTGGGTCGGATGACACGTTAAATTGTAGGTTCCAGATATTTGTCTAGTACGGCAGTCGTTAAGCCATGTCAGAGGCCCTTAAGGCGGCTTGATATACTCTCGACACTTGGCCTCTCGACACTCGAGTTGGCCACTCTCATTCGAAAAGAAGAAGAAGAAAAAGTATATTTAGCATATGAACGATTTAATAAATAATGTTCCACACACATAATCAACTTACTAACTTACAAAATACTTTTGTTAAATTAATTTTTACATAAATTTTCTAAATAACCTAAAGCAAACTGATTTTTCTGTAATTACAATAGACTATAATTTCTACCGTGATGGAGAGCGGCACAATACAATAATTTGCAGTAGATCAAGTCTAAATATCGTTTAACTATCATAAATAATATGTCTATTTGTGACAGAGAGAAACATGATTTTAGCTTGATTTCAGATTTGTTTATGTATTTTTGAACGTGATAATGAAACCAAATTGTTTGGAAAATCGTAGTTTTTGCAAACTATTTATTTATTTAACTTACCAACTTATTATTTATACATCACGTACATATAAGGCATTTGGCCACTAGGTCTAACGTCTAAGGAATTGTTTTGATAGGAGAATTAAACTATCGTTTTACAATCCGCAGGAAAGCCATGTTTTCCTTACTGTGTAAACTGAGCTGCGGCCGAAGCCCGCGATTGTTCGCCGCGTTTGATCTTGATTAATTAGTTATTACAAACGGAATGCGATATTGCGACAGGAGACGATTACCTGCGCTAATCGACGGCTATCGGGCCTTTGAAGTTTGATTACTGTATTAACCGGCGCTTTTGTAACGAGAAATTAGGAAATTATGGCGGAGGCCGGTCTGTTCCATCTTTTTGAGGGACTTTGAAAGGCAAAATCTTGTTAAAGTTAATTATTATAAAAGCACAGAACATGCAAACATTTACCTAATAGAAAATATAATAATTAGCGATGCTTTTTGTTTATTAAGAAAGATGCATATAAGTACATATTTTTTTTACAAATATGATACGAGGATCCCTCAACGCCTATTTTTTTTTTGTAAACCAAACACATACAATTAATAACTTTATTATTGAAACAGATGTGTACATATAACAAAGTAAATATACAAACTAATCCCCTTTTAAAAAAACCAACACCAACAAAATGACTGAAACATCGACGGCAAACAACCCTTTCCCAAATATTCCGACAACACGATAGCAATGATCCGCAATAAAATAAAGGCTCGAACAAATAAAGGCAGGACAATACCGCGACCAAGAAATGCGATCGCCATCGGGCCGAACATAGACAAGAAGAGTCGTAAACCCCTAATAACCTTTAAGCGGTAACATAAATATGGAAGTATAATTGAAAATGATAATTTTATTCTGAGTGTAATATAGATACTCATCCATTTCGGTGCAGGCGTTTGAGCGTGAAAAATAATCAAATTGTCAACTTCATAACTTTAGTCTGAAATGTGTGGAAAAAATACAAACCGTTTGCTACAAAAAGAAAAAAACTTTTAAAGGACTTGATAACCTCCTTTTTTGGAAGTCGGTTAATAAATTGACATTAAACTTTACTGACGGATCAATCAGTCGCTCTCATATTTGTTTTGAAATCCTATCCAATCGTATGAACGCAGTCACCATCATTCTATCATCATTAGAATAATTTATTCATCGCCTAGTCAGCATAATTGTTTAAGTATATTCATCGGTGTTGAGGTTGTGTTGAAGAAGGTGTCTAGATATATGCTCAGAAAGATAAGAAATTTCTTTTGAAATTATAGTTACTAGTTTAACCATTAGGCCTACATATTGCTTGAAGCGATACCCGCACATGCAAGTCTGTTGTCAGATGGAGCATTCTATTTTCTTTTTTTTCTTCATACAGTTTAAGTCACTTAATTATTAAAATTGTTATCATTAGTGAAGTTCGTGTACGGTTTTAATTAGAATAAATGAATTTGAATTTGAAAATTTGAATTTGTGCCAGGCCTTTATTGAATGTGACGTCTATGTATCGAGTAGATGGCGCCACCGTCGGTCGTTATCGTGCTTATTGTTGTTTTTAATGAAATGTGACCGAAGCATTGTCCGGCGGATCGGCCCATTATCCCCGACCTCCTCTTAATATCCTGCAGGGTAGGTGATAAAATTCGCCATGCGATATAAGGACGAGACTACATTAAACTGTGGCACATAAGGAATTGTTTAATATTGGAATTTTAAAACAATAAAAAGAAAAACGTAAAACATGCAATTATGGCCAAGGAGACTTTATTAAACGAGACAAAAACACTTAAAATAATTAGGTTGCAAATGGACATATCTAGTTCAAATATCTTATAGACAGACAGACAGTAAGTACGTTATAAAGAAAATATTTGATCACACTACAGGCAAAACGGTTGACTTGAAGTAGCATGTACTACTATACACACACTATGCATAATGCCGCGGTTAGATAATCGGTTAATCGGTTCTTACTGGGTAAGCACGTTCCATCCTAGACCGTAATGATTGCTTACCATCATCATCATCAGCGAATTACGGTCAAGTGCAAACCCATTTCTTGTAAAAAAAAAACTAGTTTATTCAGAGCTAGTCTTTTGATTATGAATATTTAATTTTATTCATATATTGTACTAATATAATGTTTTGCACTTTTACTCGCATTATGGTACATAAATACGTTTAGCTTTTACAAATATTTATGAAATAAAAATCTAACCAAGCCAATTTTACAAACTAATGATGAGTTAACTTATGATGTGTGTCCTCAGCCCAAGTTCAACCATACGATGTAACGGCGATCGGGGTGACGAGTTTGGGTCACTTCCACGATTACTGTTTCATGTCCGGACGCATACCAACCACGGCGCTGTCCGGGACTGTCCAACTACTGAGCCCTTTCACGGGATACTTACTATGTCACGGGACATATAAAAATATTACACTATAAGATATTGAATCGAGCGTTACTTTGCGGAAAATTTCATATACATAATTATGCATTTTATACGATAATTCACACGAAACGTTTTGGTTTGGTATATGGGTCGAATGTAACAAAATCAATAACAACAATCCAGATATAAGTAGTAAATATGTAATAAAATGATTGATTTGACCACGAAAATAGGCTTAATTGACTATTTATGTTCCGTACGAGCAACCATATGAAGAGATTAGAGAAGCATTACAGAGATACGTGGTATGGTATTCATTTAGGCGCATGTCAATAGTCTCGTGTAAGAATAGTAAAACGTAGACTAACCGTTAGCCTGTCTTTGGTGATAATTTAATCAACTTGGTCGATACATGTTTAATCTACTCGTAGCAAGTAGATTTATCTTAAGATACAGAAACAGATACAGATGTTTATTATATTATATATATATTATATGATAAATTATGGAAATTTACATAAGAACAGTGACAGTTACATGAAAGAGGAATTAGTAGCTCAATTGAAAATCCTCGTAAAACGAATACAAAAGTAAACAAACAACCCCCGGTCACCCCCGCGGAATCTGTTTCCGACTATCGAACGACACGAATGCAAATGTCCTCGAAAAAGATCACCCGAAAAAATGCTAGGGAAATTAATAAAACACCTACTAAAGCGAAAACAGGCGGAAAAATAGAGTCGGGGGACGAAAAAAAAATGTCCACCGAGCAACGTGCTCTTCATTAGGGCGGAATTGAAACACCGGATGAATTGATCAATCAGAAATTTTATGGGCCAGAATCACTCAACGGAAAATAATTCCACGGGTGTTCGGCGCGGCTCATCGCCGCCGTTTTAATTTCGCTCCTTGGGAGATCGAGTGTCATCCAATCTATTTGACGACTGGAAAAAACTCCCCCCTCTCCCCCTGGACGTCTTAAGGCGGGCGTTAATGGACACTGCGGGAGTTTTTAAATCGATTGTCCTGATGGGAGCCAGCGTCATAAATTGGACGGATTATTTCTGATGCGGCGGACGTGACTTGATGGCGATTAGGGATAGTTTTTGTGTCCTTGGGAGGGATTTGAGGACACACTTTCCTTGGATATGAACTTGGATGTTACTTAGAAAAGGGACTTTTGATACGTATCATTGTAGTACGAGTGTGTGTTGTCCTCCTTATATTGGTAGTGAGTTTCAAGATGTAATAACACTTGTTAACAATAACTTACACCTGTGTTGTGTTGGTATACGAAATCACATTATCATACGAGTAAAAAAACAAGCACAATACGATTTAAAAAAGCACATACACAGTTCAGTCATTTTATGCCCTTGTTAATAATTCTAAAATCCGCTTGCTACCAACAAACCAAACATTCGAAAGTGACTTCACTCCAGTCAGAGATATCCAATAACCGGCGAATATCTCGAGATGCCCAGATCTGGATCTGTCAGCCAGTTGCCAGCCCAACAATCCCACACACTTTGAACTATCGCATTAGATTATTCACAGATTAATTTACATGAATAGACTGGCTATTAACCTATTGTAACACGAGTGATACTTATTCGTGAAAAAGTTAATATGAAGTTACAAGTTTGTTCACCAATAGTAACATACATATACCTATATATTATAAGTTATAAGGTTATAATTTTTTTTAATTATTGTTAAGTATTTAATGATAAAATGTTGTTTGAAGTTGGTTAAGGAGCAGTCGCAGCGGAAAAACTACATATTTCTCCAGTGTTTCATTTTTCATGATAAAATGTGTTTCTGGCTTGAACTAATAAAACCAAAAAAGAAAGTAAAACATTTTTGCAATGATGGAAATGTCTTACATACTTAAATTTATGACAATGAGATTGGAATGAGATATGTCTTATATTTTTATGGTATAAGAAATCTTTATCGATACTATAACTATGGATTTTAGAGAGAAAATTAAGAAAAGCATGAGTTGGTTTTATCTATACTAGTGGGTGCTCGTGGCTTCGCTCGCATAAAACTTGCATCCCGTCTTTAAAAGTGGCATTTCCAAAAATCCTTTCTTAGCGGATGCCTACGTCATAACATCTACCTTCATTCCAAATTTCAGCCCAATCCGTCCAGTGGTTTGGCTGTGCGTTGATAGATCACTATGTCAGTCAGTCAATCAGTCACCCTTGAGTTTTATATATTTAGATTTTTTCAAATTTAACTGTTCATTCAATAAGCAAATTAAATCTATGGCAGTACAATCGGGCGGTTGACTCAGTGAGGTCAGACCCACGTCAGAGTTCATCAAAGAACTGTTGTAATTGACTGTAAGGCTTCACGCACCAATAAGCTCAGCCGATTAAGGGAGATACTGATACTTGTATAACTATCTATATATCTCTATCGAAATATCAAATAGAATAGAATAGAATAGAATATCACTTTAATGTACACCAAGAGACAGAAATTACACAATATACTGCCTCCGATGCCACGATCACAGATCCGAGCTAGCAGTTCGATCGTATTATTGTTGAATAGTGAAGCCCTTAAGTTAGTTTGTTTGTTTTTTCTATATGTTACCGTCAATCTGCATTATCCGGCATTGTATTATACAATGCCTGGGCAATGTATAGAATACCTAAAACCCAAAACGCGTAGGGAATGTATGAAATATTATTTATTTCATACTTTGCCTAGGTTTTCTATACAATACCCAATGCGCAGCAGGCAATGTGTGTAATATTAAAAGACATTATTGACGGTAACATAATGTGTATATAATAAAATACCCAAAGGCAAATGCTGACCTAAGGTCTCTCCCAATGTTTGCTCATTTTTAGTCTAGTTCAGCTTCTTTAATTATTTTTTTCAACTTGTACGGGTTTGCACTTGGCCATAGTTTGCCTGATAGCAAGCAAAGGCTATGGCCTAAGATGGAGCGTGCTTACCCGATAAGAACCGATTTGTTACAGAATTCTATTTACTTGACTCATCATCATCATCCACTGCCGGTTTTTTCCCACTGCTGGGTATATGCCTCTCTCTTGTCATGCCAACAGTCTCCGTCCTGTGCCAATCTCGACTTGATTCATAGTGTAGAAGTATCGTATATTGTATTAGGATAAGCACAATAAACTGAAACATCGAAATAAAAAGACGTCTTCTATATTCATATCATACATAAACATGGCCTGATTGAAACTAAACAAACAAATATTTCTTTGTCTGGTGTCTTTCAGGTAACCAGGTGGTCAAATGCCTAAGTATAATTTGCAGAAAACTTCTTCGACTTTTTCACAATAAGACATCAATATTGATTAATCAGCACATAAAAACAAAAGCTAACCACCACGGCACGTACTAAAACCTCTTCCATTTTACGACGACTATTATCCGTTATTCGGATTGGAATTCGGATACAGTCTTCGAACATTACCTAAGCATTATTGAGTTGGAATACAGCCGGAACTGTGAGTTCGTGCTTCCTATTCACGAATACTTTGCATTACAAATCGGTAGGCAGTTCTTTTCGCGATTTGATTTCGAATTCCCCCTCTATGGTTCGACCGTATAAGCAGTAAGAAAGGTATGTGGTATTTTACCTTTTACTGATTACAAAAAATATATGGAAGTAGCTGTATGTTTTCTATTATTAAAATGAATGTTCGATTTTACATTTATTAATTAACAAACTAAAATCATTTAATCATTCATTTCTGACATAATCATGGTGAAACCTGAAATAAAAATGTGAAAGGTTTTTAGGTACAACGGTTCAGTGTTGACATACCGATGACTTTAGTCTTCAAATAAATATGTATATTTACAATGAGTAACCCTGTTATTCGAGTATTTGGTTTTTAAATTGAAACAAGTAATGCTATGCATTAGACAAAATCACAAATCCGATCCCAACAGAGAAACAGCGCTGGATGCTTGCATCCAGCACATGCTGAGTTGACATGAAACGTCTATTGTGCTCAAAATTTGTTTTTTTTTGTATCTAGGTTATTTCTATGTTTCACGTCATGTCAATAAATATATTTTACTCTTATTCTTAAAAATATTCAAAAACAAGCACCAAGCATAAGTTGTGTTACTGTCAGTACTCAGTAGTGCGTTCCCAATTGGCAGTTTGATTGCTGTTTTAATGCCTCCACGGCGTTCTTTCAGGAAATTATCCGCGCAGATTATGATAAACTTCTAATATTGAGGGTGTCGGCGTAAAAAGGAATTGTTAATGAGCCCGCCCCCGTATCACCTGATTTTAATGCCCCCGTTTTTACAGCGATTGGGCTTAATTTCGCGTAAAAATAGAAGGCTGATTTTGAATGTTGAATTAGGCTTGTGAACTTTATTAACAGGTTCCTCATGACTGAGGGTCGTGAATCCCCCGCAGAATTAATTCGTTAGGGGAATTCTCTTGGGCAGATACATCGTGGTGGGCGCCCAGGCCCTTCCACGGAAGACACATGACCTCGGATAAGATCATTTCTTATTACTATTTGCGAATTCTTATCAAGTGGACTAAGAAAAAAGTAACGTATTATTGGTCAACAAAAGACAGGTCACGTCAAACGTTACTCATCATAATTTTTTCATAACATTTCGTCACATGAAGTCTCTTTCGGAACATATAACTACTACCTTCATACCAACAATCACAACGACTTATACTTTCGATTCATCCGTAATTAGTCGAATACTTTACAAAAAAAAACTATGTAAAGTCAATCAAGTCAAAGACAAATTAGTCGGTACACAACACAAGTAAGCTTCAAAACCAGAAACCGAATATGCAAAACGCCGCATTCAGTCTGCGTAAGACAACGACCCCAAATATAGATCGGGAATATTTTAAGCAGCGATGCTTCTTGCAAATAATGAAATTATACCACCGGGGGAGTCGGGCCTTTCCACTGTTTGTTTATACGTTATTTATCGGAGATCGGAGGGTTGGTGTGGCTAGTAGAGGTTAAAAGCGTAGATGTACGGTGAAATTATGTGTTTTATAGTCATTAACTGCTGATTATCTTGCAATTAATTACAAACCCTTATTTTTGGAGCATTACAATAAACATTAGGAAACATGGACTGCTTCTAAGACGTTTCAGATGATGAAAGCTACGCTATAAATGATACTAAACAAATTTAACATTCATTTGTGTAACGTTGGAACGTTAATACGAAAAGACTAGGTGGGAACGGTAATATTCAAAAACTTCTTTTCAAACTGATTCAATTTAAGTTTGGTTGATGACATGATTTATAACATGTGGTCTACATATATTAAAGTTTTTTTATACGTAGTATTTTTTACATGTTTTCCGACGGTATATCTTTTCAACCATAGTCTGGCAACACTAGAAGGCATATAGATTAACATCAAACGTCGTATACGGCGTCGTTAAAATTGAATGGGCCCCAGTAATGAGATCGAATACCGCGACACTTTTAAAAGGGTTTTTTATAAATACCTCGCCTTAATTTTTTTGGGGGATAACGGGATAATTTGAACTTTCTTTCAACTAGTTATGTACAGAAAAAGATATATTAATCTGGATTTGACACAGGTCATTTTGTTATTACAATTATTATTAAGTTAGGTTTGTAGTCAGTCATTTGACCAACACGTCGTTTGATGCGGCTCCTTACAAACGACACTGTGGCCCAAGGTCCTTATTGGAATGGAACCAGCAGATGAGATCGAATCTCTTTAAGTTATAAGTAATATGGAAACCAAAGTTTTGAGAAACTGCACTATTTCTAAGCTGTTCTGATAAGTACCTCCTCCATACGATTGAGACAACCATCGACGAGTACTTATCTTTTTTAATACAACTGATGAACGTTTTTTTTTTCTTCACAATGACTTGACTCTATAGTCTATAATGTATATGCATTAAAGTGGCATCTACTATTTAACCCCCATGCTTCCTAGACCCGAAGCCGGAAACCAGCGAGGAAAGCCCGCTATAATGAAGATGGCCGCGAGGCTGATCGAGACCAACGACATCATAATGCATAGACGAGTTATGATGCGGAAAAATACCGAAACACACGTCTCAAATACATATATTACAAAAGCTCGCGGCTTTGCTCGCATTAGGAAGTAAAACTGGCATCCCTTATTTCGGCCCTTTAAAAGTAGCATATCCGATTTTTTTTACTTAGCGGATGCCTACGCCATAACATCTACCTGCATGTCAAATTTCAGCCCGATCCGTTCAGTGGTTTGGGATGTGCGTTGATAGATCACTAGGTCAGTCAGTCAGTCCTTTGAGTTTTATATATTTATATTAGTAGATCAAGTGTAACTATTCGTCGAGACTCATGGGCATTTTTGCACCAATAGCGATAAAGAACAGTTGTGACAGGACATTTTATACGTTGCTACGTTTTACCGCGCGGCCTCTAAAAATGCAGACTATGTTTTAAACTTTGTTTAAATTTCGCTTATCTAAAATAAGTGAATAGGACTGTTGGTAATATATTTCAAGCTTTTAGGACTATATAATTAGTTTTCAAAATCTTTTTGACGCGCGTCCATTACTCAAGAGTCTTTAACTTATTTAGTCTATGATCAGGCCCCAGGTAAGGAGGGTGATATTTAATGGCTATTATTTTTTGCAGCTCGAAGATTGCAAATTCGTTGTATCATTAACTAGATGAGAGCTTCGGGCGAGAAAAAAATATACGTTTACTGAAGAAAAAAGTATAATGTACATCTTATCTGTGTGCTTTAAGTTTTAACGAGATAAGTATTGCATTGCATGTTTAAAATTACAGCTTGTCTTGTAATCTTGAATGAACGAGTGATTAGTTGACATGTTATTTTTTACGAATTGACAATAATAATCGACTGTCTCGATCTGTCGTTGTTTATAGATTATACTTAAGATGTCAAGGCGTTTATCGCTGCTATCTGTCAGTTCAAAAAGCTATGTTTCAGTTATGGCCATTGAAATTTGTCTCACTAATACATGCATTGATTTTCCAAAGTCGTCAGTTACTGCAACTAGAAAAATTATCTACTACTTTACTTAATTTAAATGGAACTGGTATGCTTGATGCTTATTTTAAAGGCATGCGTCTGTTGTGTAAAGCTAAAACAACAGTCCGCAATAACTCAGTCGATAGAGCACGCGTCAGCAACTTTGTTTTCCCCATTTTTTTCCCATAACATCAGCAACACCCCCCAGCGTTGTCGCACCTTAATGAGCTGCTCCCGACTGTCTCCCGATTTTATAACTGCCGATAGCGGCAACATTGAATAATTGTTGTAATTTGGGACGCAAAAACACGATACTTGCCAGTTTTTATTACGTATCGCGGCAAGATAGCGGTAATATTGGCCGGTGGAAGTTTATTGTTTGAGGTGTGAGGGTGTACGACATTGTGTTTTTATCAAAACGTTAATTGAGTTTGGTTGGAGTTGTAGGGTCTGGAAGTGTAGGGCTCATTAGGCGGTGCTGGTTTTGAAAAGAAATAAGAATAGGTAAATGTAAATATCATATTTCGTACACCAGAGATTCAATTTTAGCTGCTATCTAGAAGGATTGCTATTAAATTATAGACATTTTATATTTACGGGAAATATTTACATATTTGTATATTCTATGTATCGTATTGTTTTCTTATGTTGTAATCCAAGGGTACGTGTTATTAGATAACAATACTGATAGACACCGTATGTATATCAATATAAATTGAAATTGCAACGCTGAGTCAAATGAGACGTGTCTTGTCTCGTATAATGGGCTCGCATTACGACGCGATTTCAGATTTCACTTTGACACAAGAATGTTACGCTATAAGCGAATTTTGCTGTCACTTGATTATCTTTTAAAACAGGTTGTTTAATGAATAGACACCATATAAGAAATAAATAATATGTAAAAATAGCTGTAAACGACAATATATCGATCTTTAAACGGAGGTTAAACTATTCTTACTGGGCTACGCATTTTTTTTTTTTACGTGGGATAGGCATTGTAATAAAAGCTCACTATCAGACCAATGCAGACCAATCAATGTCAAATAAACAATAATATTACACAAGTAACTTCACTGTGAAATAATTTAGCCAATCCTATGTACTTTAGGCGCGAATCGGCTGTCTCGCTGAAAAAGGGAAACAAAAGTAATCTATGTTAGGCCTCCGTCCTCAGCCGATATGTATGCAGATGGAATTATTGCCAGCGAGGAGACGGTGTTAAATAAAACGAGAACTAGTGATGGGAGCCAGTGACAACACATTGAACTGGCCATTTCTCTTGAAACAGAAAAACAGTTGGAGAAACAGTCTTCTGTTTCTCCAGTCTTGAAAAACAATGTGTGGTCTCAAACAACTAACTTCAAACTCAAACTTTTCAAACTTTTATGGTGTACAAAATGTTACAACAACACTATTAATGTTTTAATTATTTTATGGCGAACTTAGTGTTTATGAAATTTGCGATTTCAAACGAACATGAATCAAGCAAGGATTGACACATTTGTATTTAAATAAGACAAACGCAAGTTTTTGTAAAAAATATTTACCAACAAAATTTACTCTATGGGAAAAACCGATCTTAAAGCTACTACATTGAATATCAGTGTATTTTAAATCAAGTCAGGAAACAGTATATTAAATGATATTTTATTTCACCAAATGAGTCGATGTTGAATGAAAATATATAATTTATTAGTGAATTTAATTTATTTAATAACCAAAACAACTTACAAAACACATAGGGAATTAAGAGTAACTATAATTTTGATTTCATATTTGAGTTAGTAAAAAATTAATCAAAATCGAGCCTCTTGATCAAGACCGATACATGTCCCCTTCACTAAACCAAACGTGGTCGCGTCGTTCCAACCGCGCCGGATTACAGTCAGTGATGAAAAAGGGAAAATCATTTATTTTATTACCTGCTGCAAAAATAATAAGAGTTCGACCCTGGCCTCTGAGGATTCAGACTACCATGAATTATAATTAAGTGGGATCTTTTCACCTTCGAGTATTTTCGAGGGTGGATTAGCATATCTTCGCTGTAATTTTGCCGATCGAATTTTTTTCGGCGATGATTAAATTAGCACAATTACCCGCTTGGAGATTGGTTTTTTGATCAGTTTTATGGAAAATTATACAAGGTTGGGATTGGAGAGAGTGTTCAGCAAATTAATTTCATGGTGTCTTTGTTACTTTTTGTGACATTTAAATTAGATTTGTAGTATTTGCCATGTTTTTGACAACAATAAGCAAAGACTTCTTTATATTTACTAGAAAGAAAAAAAAACATATGTAGATGATTGAATAAAGTTATCTCATTTACTAACCTAATTTCCTAATGAATAGGCAATACTTTTTTAAACATGATTCTTAAAATTAACATATTGATTTGGGCTGGTATCGTAAAATCAGTGCTACCAAACCGTATAAACAAAAAGGTCCGCAACAATCTTTTCTTGCACGTCAATCCCAATTTTCCAATTCCAATTTGAAAATGGAACAATAACAGCGTAACCCTCTTCATACGTTCCGATGAGCATTATGCGTACATTTTCATACATTTTTATACATTTACAACATCTTCGCGGAGATGATTATCGATTGAGTTGCTCAGTTTACAAGTCGGATAATATGATGCCGGTGTATACAGGTAGAAGATGTATAGAGCTGGTGTAAGTGTGACTGGGATGGTTTAAGTGTGACTAAGAGAGAGAACATTTTTACGACACGTATTGGTTATTTTAGCAATAATTAATATGCCAAAAGTATTTTGTACTGTTATATTAGGAAATTTTGAAAACACTTGATTAGACTGCAATATGTTCAATCAGATAATTTTGTAGAATGAAGATGAGGTCTAATTATACTTTTCTTCTCGATGGTCAATATAGATATTTATTTTTTCCGCCTTTATTTCATCTATGGTATTCTTATAAATGGTTTCAACATCTCCATAGCAGCGAGGTGCGTTCCCCGTACGCGCGTTTTTCGCGGAGCATTATCAATTATTAAACATCAGCATGGAAATAGCACCCCAGAGTCCGCGGGCCGCGCGCCCCCGCGTACACTGCGTACTTGTATTATTGAGTGAGCGAGCGAAGTGAGCGAACAATATCTATAATAATTGATACATTATTAATTTTTATTCAATTTGTATACACGGGTATGCTAATTACGTATTGTGGATTTAAATCAAAACACGATAGTTTTGGCGGTTATTTACATATCACGAAATAATCTATTTATAAAATAATTTGCTATTCATTACCGATTTATATTAAGATGGTTGTTATCAGAAGTTTTACGCGGCTGTTGGATACAAATTAGGTACATTTATTTTGCTTAAAAAATAAATATATTTAACAAATAAATCAAAGATTATTGTAGTAGAGTATTTTTCAACAGTTATGTTGATGATTTTGAAGCAATGATGCTATTTGACACATTTATAAAATAAAATCACTCAATCAATCATTTCGTACAAACAAAAATTCACGAGGAGTACAATTCGCACAAGCACTAGTATTATATTTATTAAATATTCGTGGATTACGGTAGCGGGCCGCGAGCTTCGGCACCCGTGAAATGGCTTTCGGTTTTGTGCAGCTTATTAGACGGATTTGCATGTTTGTGATTTATTGTATTTTTCGGGAGAACTTGAGATCGAGCGCGGGCGCGGTCGAAGATTGAGATGGGCTTTGAAAGAATTGAGAATTTGGATTTGTTTTGACGTTGTTAATTGGATTTGGAAGTGAATTTTTGAGTAGTATTTTGATTTTTAGGTACGAAACCGCAACATTAATTATTAACAATAAAAAGAAGAAAAAAATAACATTGCTTAGCACATTACCCCGAGGATAGTAGATACGATTTAAATATTGTAGACATCTTTGCGTATAATTGATTACAAACTAAAGTAGGATTGATTATATTCTAGTTATTAGTATATTATACAATACAGCATTTCGAAGCAGTCTCGAGGTCCAAGACGCTAACAATCTCACTCAATGTTTGTTAATTGGTTCTCGGTAAATAACTGCGGTGTTGCTTACGATGCGCTATATTGCAATGCAACGGATTTCAGGACCACAGCAAATATCTACTAAAGATTGCAAGCATAAGTAGTAATGCCTTGAAATTTAGAGTCATCATCATCATCAGCTCATTAGAACAAACTGATGAGCATAAATTTAGAGTAATTAGATCTATTGTAGGTATTTGTGTTACACCTTAGACTGCGCTGGTGAACTGTAGTCAAACGTAAGCCTATTTATTAGACTTTGATTACCTATGTGGTCAGAAAAAAACAAAAGAAGCAAGCAGTACATACATGCTATTGGGCATAAAAAATAATAATAAGGTTATGTTACACGAGTTAATCAGGGACGAATAGTAGACTGTGATATTAAATTACTTCTAAGATAAAAAAAATAACATTATTTTTAACAAAATAAACAGCCAATACAACTTATAACAATATTTCCCCGGAAAAAGGTTACAAATTTGTCAAACGACACTCAAAAGAAAACATCCATAACTCACAAGCATCCATTAATTCGCCATCAATCCATTTATTTCTATATATATAAGTATAAGTATACATAGGTAGGTACTTTCCTCGCCCTATGACATGCGAAATAATAGAGCCAATCGTTCAAAGCACTCCGAAAGAATGATCACTGACAATTGAACGATGGAAGTGCCAAAAGAGCAACGGGTCGAGACCCTATCCATCATAAGTACACCCTTGAACCAATTACCAAGACCTACGTTATTGAACTTTTGAAAAGAATGGGTAGGTCTATCGATGCTGGTTCCGTTTTCCACTGACCATTTGATTTAGACCTGTTATTTTATTGATTACAGTACTAACCGTGGGTCTATAGATGCTGGCTGCTTTTCGAGATGAAATTATTTTCAGTACAGCGTCCAGTCTGACGTTTCGATCTGCTGGTAGATGGATTAATTTGATTATATAGCAACAGATGTTTGGGAATTGGCCGAAATTGCTTCCTGGTTAGTGTTTCGCTCTGGCAATATTGCTCAGGGCTTTCGTCTTGTAAAAGCTGTCTAAGATAGAAACAAGCTGAAATAAGTGTGTGAATGAAATGTGATAAAAAAGATTATCAGTTTCCAAAAAAAAGTCATGTTGCTCTCGTTTCAAATGAAAATGGAAATATATTTACTAACGAAATAAGTTTACATGTTATAAACATATCTATCGATTGCTTCACTAGGCTAGAAGCCTGTACCGAAGCAACCAGTTGCCAGTTGATAAAAAAACATTAATTTTCGCCACACAAGACAGATACATATAGATTGTAGACAAACCATGTACAGAATATATATATGACAAATTAAGTTACATAATTCAGTATGTGCTCTGTATCACTGTAGGATAAATTTTGCAGCCAAGATTTCAGGATTATTTTAGCGTCTGTTAATTTCTTATTTCTAAGGTTACAACATTTTATGGCTTGATTATATACATATATACAAACAAAATCACCAAACCGTTGGGCAAATGCGGTGCTTACAGAGCAGTGCGGAGAGGGAAATCTGTACACAAATAAACTGAATAATACATGCTTTATGTAATGCACGTCTTTCGATAGGGCTCATCTAACTGTATTGTTTTTTAAAGGAAGTGAATTGATACTTCAGGTACCTTCCTATGCATTGTGTTAATATCTCCAATTTATTCACTCCTCTAATATTTCGTTCCATTTCGTGATGGCATAATTAAATTTGTCCACAGGAGTTGAGGTATTGCATTGCCTGTGGCTCTGTCTGATGTACATGCTATATCGCTAGTTATTATAAGTAATCGAGAATTTATAACTAACACGTATACTTGATGTCAAAAGTACATTGTACATTAAATTTTATATTATATATCTATAGTATATAGATGTAATCGTATAACAATCAGTCATAAAAATGAATTTAGGTATGTACACTAGGCCGTTTTATGAAACATACAATATCTTACTATTTTTTTTAACTAATTATTTGTAACAATATATCTCGCAGGTGTACGTAAATAACTACACATAACATAGACTCACATCTGAATTAATGTAATTGATGTTTGCTGTTTTCATTACATAAATTAACAAACAGATATTATATTTAAATTAAACTCAAAGCCCGCCAAGTCAATCTCGCCCAGTGCTCCAAGTTAACCCTAAACAGTCAGGTGGTCTCCGGAATCCAATATCGTGTTAACCCTCATCCGCACCTCCGTCCACGACCAATAAACACCAACAGAATTTAATATACAGCCGCAACAAACGTACACAAACATACATATTTTCGTGCGGAATAATAGTTGGGTGCTAGTGGGACCTGGATAAGGGAGACTTCAAGAGGCTTGTACCGAATTGTAAGCTGAAAGCTAAGGTAGTTGATTTATATTGCGCTTTCTAGTAATCAACCACCATTGGCAATGAATACACATAGATAGAAATGGTTATAAAAAAATAAATAAACAGTTCTTTAATAAAAACTCTAAGGATTATGTTGTGTAAAATGTCAATCTGTTCCACTAGTTTCTTGTTTTGATTTTTTATTTTTATTTTTCCTTCTGATAATGTATAATCGCTAATGAGCAATGTATCATAGATGAAACTAGGTAGCTTTGAAAATGGTTGCTGTTATAATATTGATTAGTTTTCTTAATAAAATAGTTTTTTTTTTGAAAAAGTCTACTATTGGGTCAGTGTCCGGCATTAGTGCTTTTACCTTAAATGACTAAATATTGCGTATTGCATTCTTAATAATAATGATTAAATCTATAAATTTTTGGCGTTTTCATATTAAGAAGATATGTTTAATCTGACATTATTATTCTTAAACATGCACGGGTCGAGCTTCTGCCAAAAAAGCAAACTTTATTTAGCAAAAACTAGGTCTCAAAATTAATTTATTATTGCATTTCAAAACCACCCTTAACTCCGAAAAATCACAAACAACTTACTATCTTTAAAATTGTAATGTTTGACATATTTTAAACAAATAAAAATAATGCTAGATCTTTAAAAAAAATGCAAAACTAAATCACATCCACTAGAAATCGTAAGATTCTCCTCACACAGGTCCCACCATAATACCCACCAGCCCGGTAGTAATTGAATCGGCCTCAGGCATTCGGGGTTCGAGCAGTTACCGTTCTTGACGGCCAACCCTATATGCACTAGATGTTCACAAAACAAACGTGCGAGCGAGATAATGAGATAGGTAATATGTGGGTGTGACAGAGAAGGGAGTAATAGAAAGTGTTTATAATAAACAAAGGATGGAGTCTTATTGGTAGTACGGCTTTAATAGACTATTGGACACCCGTGCTGTAGTGACACTATATGAGTAGCTTAGCTCTAGCGTACGATGGAAAACTGGAAAATTCCTTGACAGGTGAATTAATGTAGTCCAGCCTTAAACTGATGAAAGAGAAAAAAAAACTACTTCTTCTTATCGAATGAGAGTGGCCAACTCTGGTGTCGAGAGTTAATCAAGCCGCCCTAAAGGCCTCTGACATGGCTTGATGACTGACGTGCTATGACGAACAGCCGCTACCTACAATTTAACGTGTCGTTCGACCCACGGAAGCGCCCAAAATCGAATGAAAAGAAATAATTAATCACCCTGATACAACATGGAATTACAAAAATTATTATTTCAAACGTAAATCAGTGAAAGCAATGCACTGCGTCCTTCGTATAGTACATCTATACTTACCACTGTGGAATTCCGGTCCCTAAGACGAGACGAGGTTATTCTAACGCCGATGTAAGCTCGATACCACATTTACTTACTGCTTAAAGCAACATACCGGTAGGTATGTTTGCTTTGATGTCCCATCCTGTTGTTTTTAACCCTTGACCAAAAGAGAGATGTTATAAATTTGACGTATCTATGTTTCTGTTCGTAGTACCGCAACTCACAGCCCGGATTTTCGTATTTACTACTAAAATAAAGGTAATACAAACGGTTTCTTTGACGTTCAAAAATTGCAGAGAATGTAGCAATATTACCTTCATCGATATCAAAAGAAAAAAATATATGATCGATTTTCATGAGACTTAGTTTGTCATACGTTAGCACACGTGCCTTTCCAAGCTTTACTCTAATTCAATACAATATCAATCAAATTGGTAACCATATTTTACCAAGTTTTATTCGAAGAAAATCACTTACACAGAATCATCACATGTATGAAACAACCAACTAAGGCCCTTCTATTCCAACCAAAGGATTTCCATGACCCTCCTAGACTAATAACAATCAGTTCAATACTCCACGGAGCTCTCAATGAGCTGATAACATGTTATCGGAGACCCTCAGGACAATTTATGGGTATTTAATAACCCTTCGGTCTTCTATGGGGGTATACTGCAGCAGATTGAGGATTGAATGTTATCTACGGATTGGGACGATTGAAATAAAGCGGTATTCATGGTATTATATTATAATACTGTTGCTGGTGGCGAATGTAAAATCTTTTCAAGGTTTTTAGTATGTACTTTGATTAGTAAGTACTTACTATAAATTATGTTCTGTAACTTTTGGAGATCATACCATTAATATCAAAGCGAAAGTGGGTTTGTTTGTTCTTCTTAAACGCTATATGGAGCGACAGACAGCTTTTTTCATTGAATTGCTTAATTTTTTATATGATAACTAGATTCAAACAATTTTTAAAAGTAACTAGGGTATTTGATTACTCGAAAGAAACGAATTCAATCACATTCTAAAAGTAACTTAAAATGTTGCCTTACTTTAAAAGACAAAAAACACAAATCGGTGATAGCTACTCGCCTACTTGTATTTTAGGAATAAGATTGTTATACGCTTACCAAAGACAAAGTCTGAACTCGGAATCTCGGTTGATAAGGTTGACCTTATTAATGACCTGGCCTTTCTAAGTCGTTTTGTATATTTTTATTGTCCAATGAAGGTCCCATGGATGTCTTAGGTATTTACTCTAGATTTGAAGACCTTTACATCACAAATCGCCGGAAACACAAACACGTGCCGTCATCCCTTGTGGAGATATCTTGTATCTACCCCCCTGGTCAGGGGCCGGACACATCAAAGGCGATCGTAACGCTCCGGGACAAATCGACTCGACATCGGTATTAGCGCCCCCTACTGTTGTCTTGTCGCACATTCCACGGAGTGCTTGTAGAAGGGTGTTGAGAATTAGAATTTGTAGGGAAAAAGCGGGTAGTTTCGAATAACTTAGATACAAAGTCAATCAATGCAGTTTATCAAAGTTCGATACAAAGTGTTTATGCAAAACACCGTGCAAAAAATCTTTAGTAAAATAGTAACATAATAGAAATAGTACTTACTCGTATAAAGCAGGTATTTTTCTTTATTAGAAAGCAGAGTATTTACTGATTCGTGCGAAATTGTAAAACGTGATTTTCAAAGAGAGAGTGAATCGGTTCATTATGGGTAAAATATTAAGCATACATTATCGAAGACCGTAATGATCGCTTAACATCAGGCAAATTGTTATGGTTAGGTACTATTTGAAGGAAAAAACGCCCTAGACTAGACACTAGAGGGCACTTGTGAGACTCGCATCAGTTTTACACCGAGCAAAGCCACTTCAGGACGACGATGCAGACAGACATGTATGTGTAGAAATAAATATATATACAAAGAAAAAAAATAGAGAAACAATACATCTCCAACAATTAAACATAGGCTCACACTTGACTAAAACTCGCTTGATGTGTTGCAACGTTTTAAACATGTAATCTACGTGTAAGGTCTAACGCGCTATACCTAAATATGAATGAGTAAAATAAGATATATTGACATTGTATAGTTAGTAATTTGGCTCTACAGAATGCAATTCTTTAATCACAGTACGTTGAGCCTTGAATGAAATTCTCACGGCGGAAATTTATCAATCAAAAACGAAGGTGCTCAATTAATGCTAACAGTCAATCATAATACAATCGTAGTTTCATCTCGGAGTGAAAACTTTTCGCCGTGAGAATAGCAATGTTAGTCTGGACAAAATTTAACATGGAAAAGTTTGAGATTGTTATTTCTTGTGTGCAACAATAAAGAACTACCTATCCACAACTACCCTAAACAGCACACCCTTGTCAATTTGTTTTCCACCCCGTTGTTTGAGGCGAGGCTATGAATGATCAATTATAGAGGTTTTCATATGCAAATGTCAAGGGAGCTGTTTTAATTACGCTTCCTATTGCTTCTGATTATTGATTAGCTTAATTAGCTTCAGGGAAGATTCTGAGCTTTAGATATCTCTTCCGTCGTTAAGAATATAATATACGAGTACTGTCTAGCAACTTAACAATTTATGTTCTTACAAATGATAGAGAAAAAACACAACAACAAGACAAAGCATTTGACTACTTAACCACAAGCGACGCTGCGGCCAATGGTACGAAGACCCTCAAGCAAGTTTGCTAGAACAAATTGTTAAAAGAGTGGCGGTACATTTAATTTTTGAAACTGTCCAAAAAGAAGGAATACAGAACGACTTATATATATTACTATATCGAATCTCCATGAAAGTTCATTAATTATGCCTCATTTTTTACAATAAGCACTATCTATCGATGTAATTACTGTCATTTTTCATAACCAAGTAAAACGACTCCTGACAATAAAATTCAAAGTTGTAGTTATCAATCAATTTCGCCTCAAATCCGAAGGAAACACCCAAATAGGCCAATTTTCCAGCATGAATAAGCCCAATAAGCCCTAAAACAGGCACACAAGACCCGCGGACACGTGTAACCGTACGTACAATATTCATGGCTAATCAACCGCCCCCGGTGCCGTGTAATCAATGGCTTTGAACCTCATAGATGGCGTATTAAGGTGAGAAAATTTCGATAACACATATGTACGTCATACATTTCTCAGTTAAATCGACGAGAAGCCTGGCAGCTAAAGTTTATTAGGCGATTGTACGAAGTGTCATCATAATTATTAAAAAATAAAACTGCCTTCACACGCACATACTTGTATTCGGTAAAAAAATTAGCTAAGTGATTCGAATAATGTTAATTCCGTGGTTTATATTTGTTGTTTGCCTTTTCTGTCAGGCTCACTTTTATCTGTAAGTGAAATATCGAGGTAGTTATTTATGCTTTTTTCCTGGGATAGGGTTGCGTTTGACTACAGTCCGCCTGATGTTAAGAATTTCTGCTGCCTAGGGTGTAACACACTTAGCTAGAACCACCTTAACCACCTAGAAGATACCAGATAATATTATAAGATTTAGATAGCTCTTGACTTGCAGGCTATTGGATACTACAGTTAGGAACAGTAAATAAAATAAATTACTAACATATAGATTTCATGAGTCTTATGGATATTTATTCTATGTGTGTATGAACCTAATCAATACCCACGAGCCCGAGCGCGATGGAGCGTGACATTAGGATGGCTCCGCAGAGATTTGCAATGCAAAACGATTCTGGTTTTATATCTAACACAAAGTTTATAAATTTAATACAACGCATAAAATGCGTCATTTTATTTTTTCTATTATTTGATTAAATCAATGTTTTTGGTTGGCATCTAACTACATTTTACATAATATGTAGCAATCCAAACACAAAATGACACCTCTTCATCTTAAGTCATCACGGCCAGCCGTTAGGCACCCTAGTAATCAAATGGTACGATTCCCATTCTGAAAAAAATTATGGAAAATAATAGGTAAAAAGTGAAATCTACTCACTTCTAGGTAAGCGTGTTACACCATAGGCTGCAGCAAAGCTTAACATCAGGCGGGCTCTAGTCGATCGGAAACCTATCCCACGTTAAAAAAAACGCATTACAACTGCAATTGACCTTACACTACAAGTTATCTACGTACTTTTATCATCATTATCATCATCAGCCCGTTATCGCCCACTGCTAAGCATAGGCCTCTTTTCTAATACATCACTGGTCCCGGTCCTAAACATACTTTCATACTAAGCTTCAAAGCTTAAATCGCTAGCAATCAAAGATACTAATTACCCGGCGTCAAAGCTCGCGCGGTTGATCACGGTTGATCAATGAGAGTCGATTCACGCGCTTTTTAGCGAGCTTTTATGCGCAGTAATCGACGGTTCATGATGCTTTCACATTGAAGGTGTTTGCAATCAATAATACTTAAAAATTTGTGTCAATTTAATCTTGATTATGATTAGTGAATGAGGTGTTTTTTTTTGTTTTGTATAAACCATGTTTACATAAGTACAAGAATTTTTCATGGAAACAAAAGCTTAAAAGCTATTTTGTTTCCTTGTTTGAACACCTAGGCTAAAGATATAATTAACAGGGATAAGTTTTTTTTTATGACTTAGTTACATACTAAACAAGTAAGAAAATTCTTTTCACTTAAGACTAGAGCTAAAAAACAAGACATATAAAAATGAGACCAACAATTATTTGTCCAAGCACGCATTAAGGCTTTACTTTACTTTATAAAGAAAAACATAATCACTGATAGTTATCACATTACTACCCCATCACGTTTCAATACATAACATATTTTATATCTCTTTGCATCAGTGTGAAACTACATAAACGAGGGTGAAACCGCAGTAAAGGCACAGTCACTTGGAGAGCCTCATTAGTCACCACAAACAGGTTCGATCAGAGAGCGATATAAGTGACGGCAAAGTGACGGACACGTTTGAATTTTGTCACTCTCATTTTTGTAAAATAGAAGGCAATAATTAGTAAGTAAGAAGCCAATATTGTATTAAACAGAATGCATAACTTTAACGGATGTCGAAGGATACCAACAGCCAAAATTACGAAACTGACAAACCATTTGACACACAAAGTACGGCATTTCGGCACCCACTAACATTGTATAACAATGATATTTTTTAACAAAGTATAGGTTTGTACTTGACCGTAATTCGCCTCATGGTAAGCAATCATTACGGTCTAGGATGGAACGTGCCTCTACCCAGTTAGAACCGCTTATTTAATATGGACATGTAACGGTGGAATTTTAATAAGCTAAATGTATATAATTCAAAAAAAATATTGCGAAATGTTTCAATGTACGTACAGCTCCCAGTTCAAATTTATAAAAATCAATGGTTCATCGCCCAGAGACACTAATAAAACTCTTATTGACACAATTTTACCTCAAGGTAAAAAAAAAGCGGCAACCCCCAGCTATTACCCGTAAGAAGGCAGCGACCGCCGAAGTGTCACAACTCAAAGTAATTAATATTTTAATTGGGCATTTCGTGCGTTGTTACTTAGCTGATATTGCGCGATAAATTCGCTGCCGCTAATAATGTCGCCCTCCCCACTTTTGTGCGAGAGTGGTGTGGTTTTACGCGATTTTAGACTTACCCCGCTTTTGGTATAGGTGGCGGATTTTTAATTGATGTTTCGGGGCTTTGACGATCATCGCCCGGTGGATGGTTCATGTAAATTATTTAAGCCGCGGTCGATATTTAAGGTTATGTTTAAGTTGGTGGGATGAGGAGTGTGACACGTGTTATCTTGAGAGTCACAAGTAATGGTTGTGTATGAACGAACGCCTAAAGTCATTGCAAAAGTAAATAATATGAAAACAAATTTTAATCTTTGCTAGTACGTTAAGTGTATTATTTCCCAAAAGTCTTTTAATAAATCATTTTATTCATACTAATGGGTGCTTGCGGCTTCGCTCGCTTTAACAAATAAAACTTGCATCCTCTGTTTCAACCCTTTAAAAGTGGAATTTCCAAGAATCCTTTTTTAGCGGATGCCTACGTCATAACATCTACCTGCATGCCAAATTTCAGCCCGATCCGTCCAGTGGTTTGGGCTGTGCGTTGATAGATCACTATGTCAGTCAGTCAGTCACCTTTGTGTTTTATATTTATAGCTATCTACAAAACTTATTACATTTAAAAAATATACAAGAACATTCTATCTGTGTAAACTAATTTTGATGAAACTCGTACCAAAATTTACGATTAGCAAAAGCAATAAGATTAAAACCTAATCAACTTCAAAGGAGGTCCTGAGACAGTTCCAGATTAATATAATCTCAATATTCGGTGATTTGATGCGTAAAGAGTGAAAATCTACTGTATTATATTTCGGTTAGAGCGGGACGTAATCAGTGATTTGTCCGGAGATATTCATGTTGGTCGGATATTTGGGCGAATAACTTTTGTCATTTGTTAAGAATATAAATTTAACTTAAGTGCTTAAATTAGTTTCGTAAAGTTTATGATACAAGTAAGCAAATGCAAATTTTTCATCAATTTATATCTTTTTCCTAAGATATATAAAGATATTGCGATAAAATAACAATTGTTTAAAATTTGTTATAAATACAATATCTAAATTGTTGTAGGTTGCTTGATTTTTCTAGCCTAAGATGTAGCAAGTTTTTCCGGACGATTTTCGCCGGAATATTGCCCTGACACATCTCTATTTTCAACCCTTCTGTGACAACTTGGGCGTAACGAATCGTTGAATTTTTGATCTCTCGCGGGGGGTGGAGGGGTGGGGGGTGTCAGTGATGTTATTAACACTTAATATTTACTGCCGAGGGGGCGACACTGGAGGCGGCAGATTCCTTTAGTTCTGTATCGGCGTTTATAGTAGCAACTTATTGATTTGATGGGGGAAGTTTAGTTATTGGGGGAGTTGAGATGATAGTTTATAAGTTTTTGAATGTGATTATTGAATGTTTAATATACCTACGATGTGCGAGTATGTAAGTGATTTAAGAGTGATGATTTTTAATAACATATTATTAAGGATATTGAAAAAAAATTAAAAAAAACTTAATCACATCATAAGCCACTAAAAGTTTGAACTCTTGTAACTTATAAGTTATGCGTATTTTTATCCTGGATTTACACTACTAGCTAAGACCGCACTTTACTTAGAAGCTACCTAATTCTTAAAAAAACGGGCACAGTATTAATCAGCCAGTTTTAATTCAGCGCCAAGTTTTCCTAAAAAGCGTCCTTCTACAAAAACCACAGTCTCCCGACGAGTTCAATACATTTTATTCTACATCCTTATTACGTGAGACCACACAAGATATCTTTACTCACAATTGGCGGCAGCACTGTTGTTTCTTTCACCTCTAGATATCATATCTGTTCTAGCAAATTACAATCTACCGATCTGGAGCGAGACTGAAGCGGTTCTTATCGGGTAAGCACGCTTTATCTTCTCTATAAGAGACGTATTCCTCATCACCAAGGCTTGTGACAACCACGTCGAATATTTTTCCGTTGCGGATGTTCTCTTACATGTATATCGTGGTGGGTGCCTAGATCCGTCTACTATTCATCCTAGACAACAATTATAGCTTGTCTTTTTATTTATTTACTATAGCACACAAAACAGAATATGTCCTTAAATGCTTAAACATACATTTTAAACTAATTGCGACCCAGAACATATTCCTAAAAATCATTATCAGACAAATTGTGGTATTTGAAAATTCCAATCTAGCTAAATATATTTGTTCCAACAACATCCGCTCGCAAAGCCTTCTTGCCCGTACTTTGGCCAAGTTCGATACACGCACCGTACTCCGCTACCGCCTCGGGAGCTCCCCAGAGGGCGCTTTGTGGCTTGGACTTGCGAACGACTGCGGGACTACTTGTACAAGTGTATGTAGGAACTTCTGGGTTAATACATTTGTGACTCACGGCTTGGTTGTATGGAAGACGTTATACGGAAAGTCATGTTTAGAACAAAGAAAGCATTTTTTAGCTCTAGTTTACATATTTTTCTCACGCTATGCGTATTTTTTTTAATGTTAATACAAAAAACAATATATTAAATCAAATAAAGTAAGATTTCTAATGTCGTTGATGTTCTAATATTGTTATAAGTAATGGGTTTCCGAAAACTAGCACACATTACCTATAGTCATTAAAAGTATGTTGCCGTAACAGACAAATAAGATATTGACGAACCTTATTTAACGTGTAAAATCCAATTTAAATATTGGCAACATATATTACGGTATTGAAACCTACAAATCAGTGTTATAGTGTTATTATATGTGTGATGGCTGTTTGTCTAGTACGGCAGTCGTTAAGCCATGTCAGAGGCCCTTAGGGCGGCTTGATAAACTCTCGACACCAGAGTTGGCCACTCTCATTCGATAAGAAGAAGAAGTGTTATAATTCATGTTGAGCCCTAGTTTAAATGAGTATGTGTAACAAGTATGAAACAAATAAATAAAACATGTTCGCCAAACTCAACCTCCGTGTGTGCAAGTAACATGCAAACCGCGTTGATTTATTGATTCCAAGTCGCACGAGTATCAATTACAACATCTTACTTATTGACTTAACACATACACAAATAGGAGATTACAAATGAAACAAGAGTTTTATTCAAGAATTATGAAATGTCTTGGACCACAGAGTCGATTGTGCAGGTGATAAAGTATTATACCACATCAATATATCTATATAATATATCAACGCACAGCCCAAACCACTGGACCGATCGGGCTGAAATTTAGCATGCAGGTTAATGTTATGACGTAGGCATCCACTAAGAAAGGATTTTTGGAAATGCCACTGCAAGTTTTACTCTTTAATGCGAGCGAAGCCGCGAGCACCCACTATTATATCTATATAATAACTAATATCAAATCCATAATAGTTTACTATAAAGCAAATTGTAATTAAATGCAAACCAATCTGCGAAACTATAATAAATAATAATAATAAATAATAAATATTTCGGGACATTGCACACAGCGCCATCTAGCCCCACACTAAGCAAACGCTTGTGTCGTGGGTACTAGATAACGGATATAATACTTGTATACTTTTCTTTTGTAAATACATACTTATTATACATACAAACAACCAGACTCAACACAAGAAACTATACATTTTTAAAATGCATAAATACTTGTGTCAGGCGGGAATCGAACCCGCAACCCCTAGATTAGAAGGCAGAGCCACTACCAACTAAGCTAACAGGCCAGTCAGCAGTAAACTAACAGCATATAATATAAAAATGAAAAACCTAGTTTCTATGAGATTAGTCAAATATGGTCAATTGGTCAGTCAACTGACGGATACACGCAAGTCAGTACTTTTTGTTCTGCTTTTACGAAAGAGGAAAATTATCGATAATAAAAAAAAAGGTGGGATATACACCCATACCTTTTTTAAAACGGAGAAGGTTAACTAAGAAGAAACACGAAAGATCTTCAAAGCGAGAGTGAATCGGTTCTTATCGGGTAAGCACGCTCCATCTTAGGCCATGCCATAGCCTTTGCTTGCTATCAGGCAAACTATGGTCAAGAGCAAACCCGTTCAAGTTAAAAAAAAAAACAGTTTCTTGTCAAAGATGACCAAAACAAGTTAATCCAATCTACGTACAATGTACATACATACATATATACATTATAAGCACGTAAACCGTCTGTCGCATTCAAAGTATCCACCGCGTTCAAATGTCCATCACTGGCCGTACAAAGGGAATTCCACCAAGTTCGTACAAAGCTTCACATGGAGGCATTCGATCCAAGAATCCGAGGTATACCATCGGCATCTTGGCATTATTTCAACCCCTGTTGTCGTAATTATAAGTTAGATAAGTTAAGTTAAATTTTTTTAAAACAAATAATATGTTACATCTTACAAATAGCACTGCCTCTTACATTAGGGAAAAAAACTGTGTCGAAGAGAGGCAGGTTCTTCCGGGGGATCTTGTTTACAACTTAGTATTATATTAACAACTTAAAATAATGCAGTATGTTAAGTAGGTAATTACAAAATAATCTATTAGTATCCTAAATATGACCAGCAGGCCTACCACAACGTCTTATAGCAGTACTGCAGCAGTGCTGCTGCGATAATCGGTACTACAACGTCTAGTTTCTGACGTTTAAATAAGGTGGAATCAGTGTCGCGGCGCGTCGAGGTTTTGATGACGTCACGCGATTTTGTTCATTCATTTCCTAGGCGTTTTGCCTAAATCGGTACCATAACGTCTAATTGCCAGCGGAATCATTATCGCTGAGCTGTCAATTTGACATTATTTTGAGATGCTAGAAACGCTGCTATCTGCTTGCGTATTTGAGATATTTTTCCATTTAAATCCTTTGAATTATTGAAAATATGAAAGAAAACTGAATTTAATTGATATACAATGGTTATGTGTGTGTGGTTCGGCACAATTTTTGCGAAAATACCGAACACCAGTGAATATGTGGAGCAACGAAAAAAAATCTCAAGCTGCAGCTATTTATTATTCATCAGCCAACAGCAAGCTAAAGAGCCAACTATCACGACCCAAAACTACAGCAGGGACCCAGTTCGAGATCACACTACCGCCACAGCAGATGAGGTGGCAATATCACGATGATTCAGTACCGCAGCAGGGCATCGTTATGCAGAATGTTGGTGTAGCCTAGCTTTGAGAACAGTGACTTGCTCAGTGCCCTTCGTTATATACTATTGTGAATAGGGTATTAACTGTTAATAAGACAAAATGTACAATAACTATTTGTTTAATTTAAACATACCTAAATCTTAAATAGGTCCCATCTTGTGCTTAAAGGTATAAAGTAACAGTATAGTTAGACTATGTACGACACACTATGCCTACACCACACAAACCTATTTTATAAATTAGTATAGTTGAGACACAATATAGAACGCATAAGCTAACAACCTAAATGATATCTTAGAGATCTTAGAGTTAAAAAGGATGATTAATTAGAGCTACCTTCTGTGTTTATATGTTTATGTTCCCCAACATTATAACTGTCGTCCAGTAAAAATAAATTCAAGCTTATAACATCAATTTATTGAAAAAAACTTTTAAGTTTATGTATCCACATCGTATGTATAGAGTATTCACACAGAAAAGTAATTTACACGAGTAAACGTTCGTCTACTAAGTGGTTATACTGCTTGCAGAGGAATGTGATCATCGTCCAGCTCCAATAGAAGGAGTATATCCGACTGCAGCCTTGCTTGCTCGTAAGAAGTTGATGATGGTTTGTCACCGTCTTGGTATCGTGATCACAGTCATGGTGATCCACCACGTTCCATCAGCTTGTATCGAGAACAAAAAGCCGCTTGAAGAAATCAACTTTTTGTTAAGAAGCGTATCCAAAGTGTTTGGTTTATCTAGATAAGTTTTTCACTGTGCATGAACACATTCATGCGGTATTCTGTCCATCATACTGTGTAGTATTCATACAGCACCAAATGTATCAGAAAAATCGGGGACCCAATGCATTTCTATATATAAAACAGTTATAATTTATAGGCAGTTTGTTATGGTAGTTTGTTTACAAAATCATTCAGTGCTACCAGAGTATTTTTTTATACCGTACATGACATTTTTTATACACACACAAGCAAAAAAGAGAATAAGACATAGTGATCTGGCAGTTCGTACCATTTCTGTATACAAATAAGCACGAACACTTTGGAAAAAAGTTGGAAAATGTAAAATGTTGGAAATGTAATAAGCGTAAATTGGGTGTTATATAATTTGTACTTACAAGTTAGATAAAGTCGACATCACACTAGTAGTAGTGGTATAATTTTTTTAAGCATCTCGTGTTTTGGTGGTGCGCAGAAATAATCTGTCATTAGTCATGTATTTGATGTCACTTGTTTTTTCTTGCCTTTTTAATTGCTCGTCCGTCACTACAGAGTCTTCATAAGTTCTTCATAAGGTCTTCATAAGACTTCATTAGTTTCATTACAATTTCACTGACAATATTTTGGTTTACCGACCCGTAGCTTTGCTGGTAGAATTTCAGCCTCTAGTTCCGAGAATCGCGAGTCCGATTCACAATAACACAATAACATATATATAATAAAAAAACAAATAGACCGGCCCGCTCACAACAATTAATATTATTTGTAAACACCCTTTGAAGGTATATTGTGTTCTTCATGTACCAAATTATGTACCAAACATACACAAATAATTGTGCCTTTTCAATCTGCAATTATATGTTTGTCTCATTTTTTTCTATGTATTATAATTATTAAATTATAATTGTAATAATAATTATTATTATTTATTTATTATTATTATTTATAATTGTTATTGTGCTTTTTTACTACATTATGTATTTGAAAAGAGCTAAATACGGTTAAAGCCGATATCTGGCAACACACAAGTACGATAGTTTCAAAGAAATTATAGAACTGTTTTCAAATCAGTGACAGTGACAAATTTTGAAAGCAAAATTACTATAGGTTGTGCTATATTTTATCACAAACTCTTTCATTTTATGCAGTTTTAGCGAAATCATTCGTTCAGTGTCTCATCCCTAATCCGCTTGAAATCCGCTGGAACGCGATATTACGTCATAAGCTTGTGGTACGAATATTAGCAGCATTGAATTTCAGCGGAATCGCAGCCGAGCGGCAATGACACTGCTTTTAAAAACGTTGTGGTAGGCCTGCTGCTGTTTATATTTACAATGTTATGTGTGGAGTAGTGGCGTATGGTTCGGGATTATATCACACAAGTGCATGCTAGTAGATTCGCCTGTTGTTAGGATTATAAGTAGCTTGTGACAACTTCCGACTGTACTATCACCATACCAAAAAGCGCAATGGTACGTCGCTTCTATGGGTCACATGGTTACGCTGTGGAAGAGGAACAGATAGATTAACAAACAAAAAACATACACTTTCAATTTCATATAAATTGACGACTTCCAATCGTATAAAATGATGCGTTAGTAAAAAGGGACGAGGTTAATTTTTACGATGTCGATAATATATAATAATACTTGCCTGTGCAAAGACAAGTTTTAAAGTTTTATTTAACTCCAACCACGTCGTTTTACTAATCTAGTAATTAATAAAATTTTATCTCTCCTCATAAATAAACCATTTGATATTAAATCTAATCTATAAATAAGTGGAGTAGCACGCGAAACAGATTTTTTTTTGTCCTGATTTTTAATGCAATAATCGAGTAACTATAATGCGCGATATCTAGAAGGCTGTAACCTACCTAACCAAGCTTTTAGTCCAACAACAGCGCCACAAGCACACTAGCAAGCTACCTAGCCGCTAGTTTTTCAACCGAGTACGTCTGTAGCCGGCATCGATACATCATCCCCGCCCTCTCCCGGAGACAAAGTGTTGGTGTACATTACATTAACGCTAGGGAGGCTTTTATTGCCCCCACGCCTTAAAATATTGTCTGATTCATTAGCGAATATTCCACATCTAAGTTTCCTCTCTCAACTTCTGCCACCCCGAAGGTGATCATACAGAGGTGTTGTTCTAACGACACTTACAATTTTCTGTTAAAGGATATCGTTACGCGTAATAAGACGCTAAGATTCCGTTATACCCTTAATTATTTAAGGGGGGTGGGGGTGTAATGACACATGTATGTAAATATTCCGAGTAACGACTTGAGGTGGCGAATGGTGCACGCCTTAATGTGCCCCCGGTTGTTTTCTTTGATTAAAGAATTTTATTACGGGGCATAATTCACGATTAGACGGGAAGGGTTGTGGAGGTTTGTGCGTCTCAAGATAAAACGCGTGTGTAATGACGGGCGCGTGATTCTGAATCGTAATTGTTATTGCGGCGTGCGAGACAAAAATTATGCCTCGATCTTACCGCTGTTTGATTAAAGGGTTGTGTGTGGGAGGTTATCATGAATTTGCCTAATTTGATTGGCATATGAAGTATTGGTATGTAAATTGCTGCCTAGTTCTTCTATGGATAGATTTAGCTTTGCAAACGAACAATAAGCATAAAACGATTTTGCCAGTGATTGGTTAGCCAAATGAACGAATGATTATTTTTAATCACTAATTTGATTTGTAACTTACTTCAACTGCAATCATTTAGGAGAATCCTATGTTGATATAGGAACTTACCTGTAAAAAATAAAATTATATTTAGTAAATAAACAGAGATATTCTTATTACGTAAAACAAAGATGTTAGAGTAGCAAGTGTGACTGGAGTGTTTGGTTCAATACTCGATTCAATATAAAGTATTTTCCGTGAGCAAACTGCAATTGTGTTTTTGAGCATCACATAAGTCGAGGGCATTCCGTAATTTTTGATTGTACATTCTGACTAGTAAATAACACGAAAAAATGGATTGTATAAATGACCTATGACAAATAACAGCATATATTTTTTTATATATAGGTACTGAAAACGAAACTCGAATTAGCCTAATTCTTCTACTAGTTAATAGCTTATAAAATAAGCAAACATGATAGGTATCTGATTACATAAAGGATAACATACAAACACATACGCAGATACATAGCATAGATAGGTAGAACTCCCTCCTTTTGAGTCTTATAACCTGCTCGCGTTTTAAATTTTAATGAATATAGATATCTTTATTCGCTTCGAGCGAGCGAGGCGAGCGTACAACTGATTAAGGAAACGTTTTGATATGACGATTTGAAATAATTAAAGTTTGGGTAAAAGCTTTGGAGCTGTCATTGTGGTCACGATAGTCGCTTACATATGTTTTCAATAAAAATAAAAATTAAAGTTGAACATTTGTAGTAACGATTATGAGTACCTAAAATATGTATGTCGGTGTATCCCCCACTTGCGTTATATTGTGAAATTTAGTTCAATGGATTAGGTAGTTCAAGTGATCTATACTTTTTTAGCAAGGCAGAATGGTAAAACAAGTAATCACAAAAAAGTGTAATTGGTACATCGTATGTTTTTTCTACAGGAAAGGAACAATACGCGTACGCGTATTGTTCTCCTCTTCGTATAAAAAAAGACATATTATATATTTTACATTCATGCGTTTGACTAATAGATGACCTGAATCGACACATGCACAAGCGAATACTATGGCCCAAGAAATCGAAACAAACCCAATCTCGTCATTAGTTTTACAGGAAAAAATATGCGTCTATATCAAAATTGTACCTTAACCGTGATTAAAACATTCGGAGCGCGCCATTAAATCTAATATGCAGCGGAATCATGCGCGATGTCTGTACGTAACCGGTGCATGCACGTTTTTGGCGGATTTTCAGTAATTACTGATGTGCGGCTAACTGCTTTCTTTGTTGACTCGATTTCATTATATGTACGAGCATTTGCATTTTACGTACGAGGTATTTGCACGGAATTATGTTCACAACTATTGTATATAATCTACGATATAAAACATAGACATTAAAACCATTAAGTCATTTTAGTAAGTTTGTAGAAAGTACAATTTTAGCATTTGTGATCTTTTGATCTGGATAGCAAATAAACAGTAAGTTGATAATAAATAGTTGTCGAGAATTTTAAAATCTCAGTGACTTCTGCCATAATTTAATACAGAAACATCACTTTGATCTACGACATAAATGCCAAGTTTTCGGTAACTCATCTAGATCGATTACCCATCCAAGGTCGATTAGGTTAGATTAGGGAGTAGGCATTATACTCTAGTTTCGAGTCAAGACAAACAGGCGCGTGTAATCAATTAGACTAATTAATATTTCGTAATGTCTGTTTATCTGCTACGAAAACCAATAGGTAATATTATTAAAGCGTTATTGTTAAATTTGATTGAAAAATAATTTCACTATGCTGATTGTCTATTAAAAAGCTTTCATTGAAGTAATAAAAAAAAAGTTGTGCATATTCCCTATTATAGGGTCCTTCGACTTAGTATTACGTTTCTTAAGAACTGCAGCCTTTGTCATACCAACAGGACTTTCAATGTAACATGTTATTCAATATACATGAACGCCCAAAAAAGAATCTGATTTTTCGGTCACCCATCTAACGTCTATTAGGTGTAATAATTGCTTAGTATTATCACACACTAGTGGTCCGAGTCAAGACAAACAGGCGCGTCGTAATCAATTAGAGACTAATTGTCGAGTCCATTGCTAATCGCCCACTGTATCGTCGCGGTGACATAGCTGAAAAAAGACAGTGCCCACAATTCGCAAATGATTAAGTCACTTGTATTGAAAACAATGAATATTTTCGATTGATTCGATTGATTAAATTTGAGATCTATTAATATTATTAACATAACGGGAATATTGATTAATATGAGTACATTAGAACAGACGTACTACAGACGGGCATGGTCTCCCACCACGATATATCTGCCCATGAGAACTCCCCCAACGAATTGATTCTAAGGGGAGTCATGACACTCATTAATGAGGAAAACGACTAAGAACATAGAGTACAGAGTTTAGTTCACTACGGATGCACATAATAGCTAACAATAAAATAATAATCTTAGTCATATTATTAATTTCATTTTAAAATTATTTTTTGATATTAAATCAACCATGAAGATCTGTAACCTGTCATTCTGCGTTATTATGTAATATACTATGGCGTGTCGCCGCCCTGAAAGCCGTCAAACGGCCATTAATTGATGTAGTTATTAATGCTTTCTAATTAACTTGCCTCGACGCATGGCTAATATCGGTGATGGAAAACTACTTTGTTGCCATCATTCAGTGCTTTATAATCGATTATACGATAGCGATGCTTGTAGCACAAATATATTAGGAGAAGTCTTTTCCATTGCATACTGAGTCCAATATAAAAAAAAACTTAATTTGTAATCCATAGATTTACATGTCATTATGCGTTTTGATCATAAGACAAGACAGATTCTTCACGATTTCCTCCTTGACCAAGTGTCAAATTACTACGCCGTAGACGTACGTAGAACTTGCTACGAAGCTACGTAGGCACCTCTACAGTGCAACGAATAGGTACCTTAACAGCTACGGAAGATTCAATCCAATTCTTATCGAATGAATGTGGCCAGCTCTGTTGTCGAGGGTTTATCAAGCCGCCCTAAGGGCCTCTGACGTGGCGTAACGACTGCCGCAATTTGACAAACAGACGGAACCTACAATTTAACGTGTCGTGGTCGTGCCCGACCCAGGGAAGCAATTCAATAACCTATCAATAGTATCTTATAATTATGCAGTGGTATGTTTACCGTTATTTTTAATTCCTTGATCACATTTTTATTTTTAAGTAACACAGTTAATCACTACTCGTTTAAATAATTAAAAATTAACTTAAACGTCAAGTGAAAGACAAATTGAACAGACACGCCTCAAACATTATCAACCCATTAATTTCCATTGATGACATCCACAGTCCAAACAAATTCAATTACAAGTAATAACAGTAAAAGGCCCAAATTAAATCCCACAAGGATTGCCTAACGATCACTATCGCTAATATAACGACGTAACGGAATAACGGGACAAATTACTCAGAGATATAAATAAGGAGACCACATTCATAAAACTAGTAAGCGCCTTTTTTGTTTGATATTGTCTGAATTGGATTTGATCTGTATGGATAGGCAATAATAAGTTTCTAAATTTCTTGGATGTAGGCATGTTTGTATAATTGCGGTGATATATTTTTTGCGATGTGATGACAAGTGATGTCGATATGATTATTTCTGTATTACAATGGTTCAGTTTTGGTCACAGTACCTAATTTTTTTATATAATCGGTGCAACATTTTATCGAGACATGTAATGTTTTTGAGGAGATGCATACGTCATTTGGTTTGATCACAACTGTGAACGACAAAAACACGTCAAATTTGACAGGCCAACTGTCACGATGACAGTGCTTCCCCGGAATCGAACGGCTATAATCGAATGTGTCGCACCCTGCCCGCTAATGGTATTAGCTTTATTAATCATTTGCCATTCGTTGCTCGTACAAGCCTGGTGCTCAAACTTTGGTCCTACTGAGTATAGTACAATAAAGGCTTTGTTTTGATGAAAAAATGGCATAATCAATTCAGTTTAAATCTCTCTCAAGAAAGGACATTATCAATATTAGGTTGGTATCGGATAAACTTGAGTATAGTATGATCTATGTCTGGGCTATTACTTAAAATAAAATCAAAATAATGTCAACGCTTGCACATATAAAAAATGCCTAATGATTACTGAAAACTACATTTTGAATTGAATCTTATTTTTGACAGTAGTGACATTAAAGTTACAGCATAGTAATCGAACCTAGCATTGGGATTTTCATTTTGTGCTCACAACTTATTGCAATATTTTTACTGGTATTTTAATTTTAGGTGTTGGTTCCTCTGATCTGATCTGAATAGCAAAATTCCGATTTATGCACAGAAAGACCTAAAGTCTTTATTTGTCATACCCGAAGATATTTTTTCAAATTTCGTTGGTATAATAGGTGATAAGGCCGCCCACTTGTACATTATTTTTAGTTTAAGTCCTTTTATTGTAATTCATTTATTTTGGTGTGCAATAAAGATATATTGTATTGTATTGTATTGTATTGTATAATAGAATGAATTTCTGTTTATCTCTGGTGGATTTTATTTTAGTATAGAATAGGCTTATGTTTGACAACTTCGTATGTAGTAAAACTTTGGCAACCAGCGTGCCCTGTCGTGTATTGTCACCTCCCAGGCCCGCCGGGCAAAGATATTTGATTAGCGACCGCTGGCCACCAGGGGGCGTGCGCGATACCATACATTGTAACACGGAGCTATCGGTAGTAGATATTTGTATTACTAGTGTAGTTATAGTTATGTATATGTAGGTCTTGAAACGTTACAAAAGATGTATTGTTTCTTACGTTTTATACTTCTGTTTTCTGTGCTAATGTTTCTATCTTTTGATACATATTATCTGTGCTTAATTTGACTCAGACCTTTATGGAAGTAACGTAGAAATAAGTAATAGGTCTAAGAACGTAACCATTATTCTTGTCCCACCAATGGTCTTGTAATGTTCTCGAGTTGTAGGGTTGACTCCTGTGCTGCTTAGTACTTAGATATTGATATTCCAAAAAATCGCCTCCCATTCCACTTTCGTAACTACTCGTAGTAAAAAGAACTTATCTCTCTCTCTTGAGTCGTTGTTCCTCATGACTGAGGGTCGTGACTCCCCCGCAGAATTAATTCGTTAGGTGAGTTTACTTGGGCAGATAAATCGTGGTGGGCGCTCAGGTCCTTCAACGGAAGACACATGTCCTCGGATATTGTGGTCCTCAAACATATCTGTTTCCTCACGATGTTTTCTTTCACCGTTAAACGAGTGCAAATCCACACTTAACCTGAAAATACAAGTCATGGTGTAGGGCCGGATTCGAACCAGGGTGCGTCTGGATGAGAAGCAGACACTGGAACCGCTAAGCCACACTCGCTTATACAAATTAAAAAAAAAAAAAAAAAACTTATCTACAAAAATAAAAATAAACTTATCTAAAATATTCGAAAAATAACTATTTTTTCGAACATGTTTAAATATCAGCTATTACTCAAATAATGATCTTAACTTGTTATCGACAACAATGAAAACCACATAACGCGGCGTCTGTCCAATAATACTGTAATAATTACTCGAGAAAACGTCATCTAGAGCATTACACGTAACAAACAAGGGGACAGCGGGTCTATAATCATTTATCTCGAGTTTAACGGGTAGTGACCTAAACACGTTTACATACAAACTAACTGAAAAAAAACTGTTTTGTATGAATAAAAAACTAAGAAAGACTGAGTGATGAATCGAGATATTTATGTATCTAAAGAAATTTCATGCTACTAAAAATGACTATAATAGATTTTTGTTTCTGTATTTTACTTTATATTAGTTTTTATTAAGTAATTACATTTTTATTAAGTCCTTTCTGAGTGTGCCTCGATAAAGTTTATTTTTATATTTAGTTTCATTAAATATATGTTTTCGTACAAAACGTACTAGCTATATATATGAAACTGTGGAGAAATATGTAGTGTTTTTCCGCTGCGACTTCTTGCTAACCGGCTTCAAAAAACAAACTTGGTTGTTTTAGGTGTGTTTCTCCATATATGTCCAGTATAGATTACATATTTCTCCAGAGTTTCATTTAGTTATAAATTTTAAGTTTGTTAGCAAAGTACACCTGATTCAATAGCTATTTAGATATTTACCTACAACACAATGTAAAACTGTTCACTCAATCTCTCTTTCTTTTGAACACATTCTCATACAAACTGTTTGTATGAAAACATGTTTGTGCTGCAGCACCTTAATAAAAGGAATATTATTAACGGCGGCGGCCGAACGGGCGGCACAGCTAATGTCGCATGATTTAATCCCATTACAATGGGAACGGTGCCAGATAGAAGAACTCGAGGTATTGAATTACCTATACTAATATACTGTATAGGAGAAAGTCCGTGTTTTTGAGAATGAAACACTGTTACGTTTGACCTGTGTGATCAATATCTCAAGCACCACTGGAGACTAAGATATTGAACTTAGCAGTTTGGGGCTAAACCATTTTTGTTTTCTTTTTAATCCCAAGAGCTTTCTCTATATCCGATATCATTGAACTAAAGGAAATTGTAGACAGCAAGTCTCGCAGAACTGGAGATTATGTTGTCTTGTTTTTATCAAAAAGTGTTATAGCTACGAATTGATGATTGTAATGTTCACATCTTTTTAATTGCCCTGGGGTCTTTCAACGCCTGCCATACTATGACAAACCACCAAGACCTCCAATATAACTTGAAAAGACTAATAGCACATGACCCTCGATTACCAAGCAATATACAATAGCCAGACGGTAAGGCAGGACAAATATGTTCAGGCGTGGCCTCCTAGTTCCAGATACATCGTTAATCATCGCCTGGTCCCCACGACGGCCCCGATACTGGGCTAAGTCTTTGTTATTAATTTGCTAACATGTCGCTGATGTATCGTCGGTTCGTGAATTGTTTTAAACATAGGTGCTTTTGAAGAATAAGAAAAAAAATGACAAACGAAACAATAATCACTCCCTGTTCCTCACGAACTATAATCCAACGATCTTTAAGACTTTTCTTATCTGGTAAGCACGATCCATCTTAGACCATAGCTATTGCTTGCCATCGGGCAAACTATGGTCAAGTGCAAAACTGTTTCAGTTAAAAAAAAGACAGCAGAATATCTCAATAACGAGATACAAAAAAGGAGATTCATATTTCATGTGCCAAGTCAGCGAATGCATATTTTGAGTATATTTTACGCAAGCAATTATATTAAAAATCCAATGCAAAGCGATATCTTTCCATAATGAAAAGCACTAGAACGGCCAGGGTGGGAGCAGGATAAAATCGGGGGGGTTTTTAATTATGTTAGTGAACCGGTCTTTGTCCCGGAACGTTCGTCGCGATAGCTTTTTTGTTATCGCCCAGTTTTTTTAGACTCGAAGCGAGCACTAACTAGGGCACTCCGTAAATAAATTCTCGAATATTCTGTAATGAGGAGACTGTCCACGCCAAAGTGCTGGCGGAATGGTATTTTGTACAACGTCTTGAATGATTTAAGGACGTTGTACAAAAATATCAATCAAGCGCACAAAATGTTATATAAATTATATTTTAAATTTGATATGCGTTTGACACCAGCTCGCATGACGTTAGGCAACGCTACAAACTTTGAAGTAACGCGGAACAATTGTTACAATTACATTAATGTCAATTGTTACACGAAAATTAAATAAATAACAGATGAAAAAAAAATACGCGTTGTACTTAGCTGTCATATTATTACAACACACAAGAATACATGAAAGAATACAAGTAATAAGGAAACAAGTTTTTCATCAATAGTTTATTACTGATGTTTCTTTCGGACCTCGAAATATTTGAAAACTAGTAAAATACTAAACCAATATCAATAAATAATGAATAATAGGAGAAAAATTTTAAATATTATCCTCACCGAAATCTAAGCCTCTATTCGTAATGAGATCATCTGCTCGACCGCCCGCTTACCCATCACAATTACAGTCCAAAACAAATACACAAACTCCCACGTTTGATTGTTACATGTTAGTTGGAAACAATCGTACGGCATCAAACGAACTCCAGGTTTTGATATTCACAAACAGTTGTAGGTATAGTACGAAGACATATCAATTGGAAGAACCCGAACAACTATTTTGTTTACACGGGTCAGTAAATCACCACCAGATAATTAAAACAAACCTCTTCCCAGGCGACACTGCGGCCTGACTAATCAACTTACGAACTAATGCCGTGATATTTGTATATGACCTTTCTCATGGATTGAAATTGCGACCGTCCTCGATGATTCGGTATAAAGTCATAACAAAATCTGTGTAAAGCTTTAATTCATACATTATCTTAACCCAATTATTACTTTTAAATCGCGAAGAAGGGACAAGGTTCAAATGAAGAAGCTTTCGACCGCTTTTATAATATTGGAAGATTCAGGCCACCATATTTCACCCGAAAACGCTTTGCGCTTGGTAAAATGCCTACAGTTGCTTTTTCACATGCCATTCCACGCCGTATTAACATGAAAGCAAGGGCGAGCATCGCGCGCATAGCTCCGCCGACGAGTCTTGTCCACACGCAAACAATTTTGCACAATTTGAGCAGTTTTGCAGACGTTTTTGACGAAATAAATTCATATAAAATCAGCAATTCAGAATATTCTATTTATGGCTCTTTACTCCTCTAAATAATAACATTATTTTTTAGATATAATTAAATTGGTTTAAATTTCTGTACTACTTTTGGAAAAAAAGGTGAAAAATATATCAAAACAACTATTTTTCAAAAAACTATCGAGCAAATTATACGTAATCGTGTTTTGGCGTCTTTTATTGTCTTAACATTGAATCAAAATTATATAAACTGAAAAAAAATTAGCTCTATCTTATATACTTCTATTTTATTTGATTTTTATGAAATGTCGATTTCACATAGCACCCCGCGTTAAACATATGATTTTCGGAATAATTTCACCTGTGTAATGCGTCTACCAGGCGTGATGGTGCCGGTATGTAATCTCTTGCGGGGTAAAGCGGGGTAATTTTAGGTGAGCATTGTTTGGAACGGACCTCTAGCGCGTAAAATTACTATCACCTACCACCTTAGGTAAATATGTCGACAAGAAATTTCGCTTTGAACCCTTTCGGCCCTTTGTTGTACAACTAAAACTATTCTCTGTTAATCTCTGGATAAACAGTGCTTGTTGATAAATTAACGTGTTATTAATATATGCTGTGACCGACGCGGGCCGGAGCCAGGTGCCCCTCGGGCGGTGTGCTCGCCGAAAGGTTAAGAAACGACAATTTTGGGTCAACAGTAAATATTGCGGGTATTCCGTTTTTGTGATGTTTAATAAATTATACGGCAGCCGTGTTTGTTCTGCTCTCATTATGTTTAGGTCTTTGAATGTACCTACTGTTTAACAAACTAAGCCTTTGGCCTGTTGAACTTTTAATCACGCGGGACCTTTTCTGGAGAGGCTTTATACCGGGACAAGTTGGGAGCATGTGTAATTATAATGTGACAGGTGGGTTTTAGTTGGAACACCTCGTACTAAAGTACATAATAGAGGTATGACTAAATATCTCCAATAATATTGTATACACGTTCACATGACAGCCGGTTTGTCGTCTTATTATTACGTAATGTCAATAAAAGCAAGACAAAGTTGACTTTGCAACGAGTATTTATTTACTATACTTCATCATCATCATCATGCACCTTAACACGTGTCATGCTGGAAATTCGTGAGTGAACTAATATTGGATAATGTACAACTTCTAAATAATAATAATAATTCATTGACAATTTAATTATTACACATTAATTAAAATATCACATTGTTAACCATGGCAAAAAATTACGAGTGGCTTAAAAAGACTAAGAAAAAATCAGTAATCGCATAATTATCAAATTGATAAAAAAGTATCTTGTTACACTGTTTATCGATTAAAAGTTAATTAGTTATTGTCCACAATTCCCCGCACCCTGTAGCTATGCAAATCTCCGAACTTCTTAATATCCTCTCTTACAAGCAACCGCAGCGGTCCTTTATTAACTGCAGCGTAGTTTAATAAAGCCTTCAGCGCCCGAACAAAATCTCCACACTTTAATAACAATATTCATCAATAACCTTAGCTAAATGAACAGCGTCCAATAAGATCCCCGTCTTATCCCCGTCCATATTGCATTCCGGGAATACGAGTAAAGTAATCCCGGGCTTTTTCATCCTCTAATATATATCTCGGGCTAATAAATAGGAGAAAAAGTCGGTCAGAGTGAATCCGGGGGACGGTAAGTGAGTGCTTTACGTCATATCCGAAATCCCCGTAAAGTGAGCGGCGGAGATCCTGCGGCGTTCGATGGAACCTCGCGATCTTTGTAATAGCTATAGCTTTGTATTAAAGCCGCCAAGACTGGCCAGGGGCTGGCGCAAGGGAGAAGAAACACTCAAGGACAATGCAAGAGACAAACATGAAAGTCATGTTTTACGAGTTGTTTGAGTATAACATGCAGTGTTAGATCTCTAACAACTATAGTAAGATGTTAACGTAAAATATCCGAATATAAAAAATCATCATGGCAGTAGAATGGGCATAAAAGTTTTAAATGGCGCCCAACGTGTGACTTTAATAACATTGGAAGTACTTACAATGAGTTTAAAAAAACAATACGCAATGTTTATATCAGACTAGAATTGAAACCGAAGTCGCTGTGCGTTCATGCCTCTAGTCCGAGCACTATATCGGCTTGGCTTAGCGCTTTTTCATCAATCCTGCTTTATTACGGCGGATCCGCGTCCGAGCCGGATGCCGGTCATTTAGCCGGACCGGCTCTATTACCGGCGGCCGATTCCATCCGTATCTGTCGCCGAGAACCGTCCGGAATCCGTCTTCGGTCGTCATCCACCCGTTTACGACTTTCGAGCGAATTCCTTTTTTTTTCTCTCCTACCCTCCTTTTTTAAGCCAGTTGATGTATAACCGCCCGCCATTGTCGGTTTGTTTTCTGTTTGGCAATTTTTAAAGGGATTACACGACGCGCTCCGGACTTGATCACGTCTTCGCAGCTGCCCGCTATTTATGAGGCCATATTTCACGGAATATTGAGTAAAGTGGCCTTTAATCTACTGATATAATGGAGGTTTGGCGGTTGTGTATCTCGCGATACAATTGCGTTCTCATTTCTTATTGCCTTGCGGAAGTTTCGAGCTATAGTCGGGAGGGGGTGGTGTAAGAGCTCTGCGGCGGAGGGTCATTATGAGCCCTGAATACATAAAGTAGTCAACGCTAGATTGGATTTATTGTCTTCTTACCGCATTGTACATTTGTCCTTTCTATGTATCAAAAAAATAAAGTTGAATGTACGATTTAAATTATTCCTATTAACACTTGAAAATCGAACATTTGACCACTAACTAGGTCGTTTGTATGTAGCGACAACCGTACAAGCAACACTGTGGTCCAAAATACTGCAGTAAAGATTGGTGTGCCGTCGAATGATTGTTCCGAGTACAAAAACATAAATAAGTATCTGCGTCAGTCATTTATCCAACAACTATTCCAGCCCGTTGTTTGTAGAGTACATTAAACATACCTTCCCTCCATCCAATCACACGTGGGAAGGCGCAATCCAAACAAAGTCTCAACTCCGAGAAAACCGCCGAGATTAATATAAAATTCACATTAATTAATGCTCGGTAACACAATAGTTTTATTTGTTCTAAGCACACCGGCCACAAAGAGTTGGCGAGTATTTTCCATAGAATCGTACGTTTAAATTCAGGGAGGGTAGTTGTTAAATAGTGCAACAATAGATGGTGGACGTGGATATTAAAGATGCATAGGTTCGGCTTCGGACCTTCGCCTTTTGTGATCCGAGTGTTTGACCATGTCGTCATATTACTGTGCATATTATATGCGGTTATATTCGTCCGAGGGACTGATGAAAGGTTTGTTTTTAGAAAATTATAATTATAAGTAATTGAAAGAATTGAAATGCATTCAATAGTATTTTTTTTTACATGTATCTGAATAATCATCGACGTAAATAAATCTTTAATACGTTGCTATTTTATACTATTACTAACTAAATATAAGGACAAACATGACTGATGCTTAAAGAAGAGTCTATAAAACCAACTAAGAATTAGCGGTCTTTTGTGAACTGTATGACTAATATCGATAACGTTTACTCATTTAGGTACTTATCGTAAACTTTTCTTAAAACCAAAAAATTTATTATCAAGACACAATTTGAGACATAACATATTACAGTTGCATTAATATCTCGACGCAAGTATAAAACTACGCGATAATTTCCCAAATTCCCGCCTGCCTGGCTTGAATTCAGCGATACAGCATCAGATTTCCGAGTGGCACGTCCTCGAGCGCTGGAGAGCATGGATAATTATCCCTTAATGATTCTTTCGGTCTGTGTTGCCATCGACTTCTCGGTATTCATATTACGTGCATTGTGCATGTTCAGATTAGGTAGCTTATGAGAAGACTTTTACATAATTTAACTTATTTTTTTCTTTAATTTACATTATTTTTTATAAATTGAGACATTTGTATCTTATCCCACGTTGGGCGCCAACTTAGTATAAGACAGTAAAAACTCCTAATCAATAATTTTCCTGTGATATTAACAAAAGATAGACTTTAGCGTGACAGTAAAAGCATATAGGTAACCATATTTTTGGAACATCCTGTTCTTGGAAGAATGTTATTTTAGTGTGTGAAATTTATTAATTACTACTGATATAAATTAGCAAGTAAAATAAACTACACGCAAATAACCATGAAAGTTAGTAATTTTTCATTAATTTTAGAGAGCTGTCCATTACCACACATAATGACCATTAAAAAAACGCCACGTAAATAGTCTATACGTCATAAAACGGCAGTCGTTAAGCCATGTCAGAGGCCCTTAGGGCGGCTTGATAAACTCTCGACACCAGAGTTGGCCACTCTCAATCGATAAGAAGAAGAAGTTCAAACTTATGTAGCATAATGTGTTTTTGATTATGAACTCAAAAAATACCTATAACTAATATTAAGGTCAATAGCTCGCAATATAACTTGATATTGATATTTCTGTAAGTATTTTGGACTTAAAAATATTTACAGAAATATATAAGTAAAACAGATGTAAAAACCCAATTCATAAACAAGGGCATCTACCACATACAGTCAGTCCCCAGCTCAGTACAGTCGGAAGTGCGCTTTCGAGTCGATTGTTCCACGAGATTTTAATAACGGTGCAGCAAAGGCCCGGCCATTGTTGACTTCAAGACGCTTCACGGACTCAGGTGTTTCCGAAACTCGTTGGTGATCGGGTATTAAGTGGTACAGGTATAGTGAATTTGGTAAATGATATTTAAATGCGTAATCCAGATTTTAATTGTTGTGTCTGTACCTTTAGCAACTGTCAAAGGGTTAAACGAAACACTTTTAAAGCAAACAGCTTAGTCCAGTCAATTAAGCTTAAATTAGGTAAGAATCTCGGAATTCGAGATACCCAGCTGAAGGCTGTAAATACTTATATATTGACACCCTAAAAGTTGTCTCATAACCTACATATGGTAGGGTGTACGCAACTATTAAATTTCAAGGTCAAAGGTCATAAAAAAAGTTTTTTTTTAAATATCTCATTCCCTATAGGTTTTTTGCTGTTTGTATATATAATCAATATTGTAGAATACAAAAATCTCTACAAATTTTGTATTCTACAATATTGATTATATATACAAACAGCAAAAAACCTATAGGGAATGAGAGGCATCATTTATTAAACTTATAACCTTTTTAATTCTGACTAATAAAATTTGGCATGAATAGAATATCATTATGAAAATTCCAAATCAAATTGAACAACATAATCTGTGACTCATTATAAGAAAGTTACACCAAAATCAACTCCCAAATAGTTCTTAACGTCCCTAACTATCCCCTAACAAACTCCAAACCAATGTCGAGCATAACTTCTCAACTATCATAACATGAAGGGCCTCTAACCAACTATTCAGACTCTTTGTTCCTTTAGTGGCGATAAATAACGGCATTACCTGTGAGGGTACGGCAACCATCTTCGGAGACAATACGCAAATTTGGGAGCCCATTAAATACATATAAAGTGGCAGACATTGGCTGTTTATTAGGGAACATCGGAGGCCAGTGGCGCTCGTAAATTACCCTTCAGAATGGGTTGATAGATTGTGAATTATGGGAGAGGAAGAGGTGTATTACGTAGTTGCTTTGTAAAAGCTGAGTAATGTTTGGGTAGAGCTCAAGTTTTTCAGTTTCAGAAATACATGGACGAATGTTATCACTTGAAAGGATGTAAGCATATTTAATCCTCTCGAGTTGATGCCAATAATAAATAATAACAATAGGTTATATTATAAAAAATTATACAAATTTATCGATGGGCAAGGCTAGAATTCTTGCTTTATAGAGGTTTATCTAACCACTCCAAAAGCGAATTTTAGTAACATACAAAACACATGAGATATGTACGTCTTCCATCTATATTTACATACGAGTACTTAAGATATTAAACAAAAAGCGATAGAGTTCGTGATAATTAATCTTTTAACAAAATATATCCGACACCAAATTTAAAAAAAATCCTGGCCGTAGCGTAAAAATCCTCTCCAAAACATTAAAACTATCCTTACAAACGTTACAATCCGCACCAATTAAGGCTGGTTCTTGAGTCGCATCATTATAACTACAGCAATAAATGATCACACGTACAGACGAGACAAAAACGGGCTGGTAATGAACCCCCGCCATACATCATTAACTGGTAGGTTTAGTAGGCATGGAGAGAATACACAGAAATAGTGTAGTAAGGCAACTCTTTTTATACTTTTACAAGAGAGTAGCCAGCCTGTGTGGAGTTTTTCAAACCAGTCTGGAGGCTTCTGATATGCCTTAGAAATTGCGCCTAAATAGAGTAGGTACCACTACTCTCTATCCAAGCTCTATGTTTCACTAGTGGGTGTTTGCGGCTTCGCTCGCATTAATAAGTAAAACTTGCATCCCCTATTTCATCCTTTTAAAAGTGGCATTTCCAAAAAATATTTCTTAGCGGATGCCTACATCATAACATCTACCTGCATGCCAAATTTCAGCCCAATCCGTCCATTGGTTTGGGCTGTGCGTTGATAGATCACTATATCAGTCAGTCAATCAGTCAGTCACCTTTGAGTTTTATATATATAGATTTTGAAAGCTATAGTCTTCATACATATAACGTCAAATGGGTAGTATGTAGAGTGTATGAGTGAATAGAGCTAGAGATAAAGCTTTGGTATGTAAGTGCAATTGAAAAATCTATAGATTAGTTGAATAAATTATATAAATGTTGAAGTCAGTGAATCGTTTCTCAGTATAAAAATAATATGTTGTGCTTCTACCCTCACTACTCTATCCCACGTAAGTATGGGAGCGTCGCAAACAATCCCGCTCTAGTTTCACGAAGGGACGGTTGATAGTAGGCAGTAGGCAAAGCAATGACATTACAATAAATAGATGAGTCTGTATGGAGAAAAATTCAGTACACACATGTCTAGCTAGTGACGTCCTGCGATGTTACCCCTGTTAATTTAGGGTTAAAATAACCAGTTTTTTTTTATCATGATTGACATTTGTCTATGTATGTTTAATTGAAACAGCCCAGATCAGAGCGCAGAAATGCTGCCTCTAGTTAAGTAGCTAGTAGACAAAAGAATAGCAAATCTCGATACAAAAAAATATAATGTCTATCTTTTTAAACATATTTAAATCATCATGTGGATCATCTGATCCACAGAAACTCCGGTATGGAATGCTTTGAATTGGTCCCGTTATAAAAGAGACCAACTCGATAGTAATTTCGTTGCTTAACATCAGGCAAGTTGTAGTCAAAATACTTGCTTAGATTTTGTTGATCGCCTGGAAATACTTTCCGTTTGCTGATTTATGGGCGCTGCTATTTGAGATATGGATATTTAGTTAGGCGTCTCTATATGACGTCTACGTGCGCGAGTAGTGGATTCGTTACAGCGCGACCTGGAGTAGTGGCATTGTGCTTGAAGAACGTCTGCGCTGTTGTCCGAGACGTGGATAATTGCCCCCCGGGACTGAGGGATTGGAGACAACCTGACCTTGTTTAGCTGCTAGTTTTGCATGTTTTTTTTATATACTATGTCTTCCGATAGACTCATTTGGGAGCCAGTTACATTCGAGAAGCTAGTGTGAAACGTGTACTAACACATTCTAAAATCAAGATACAAAATTATATTTTTCCCCAAAAATCTTAGGTTACAAAATGTTTCAGATCGTCTTATCTCGTGGTAGCTGCCCAGTGTATATAAGTAATTTATATTTAATTACGACTTTTAAGATCTGAGTTACACAAACAATGTTTTTAATATCCTGGTTTGAATCCTACCCTACACTACTGACTACTTGTTTTTCAAATTATTTGTGTACTCGCTTAGCGGCGAAGGAAAACATCGCGAGGAAATCAACATATTTGAGGATCACAAAATCCGAAAACATGTGTCTTCCGCGAAAGAATCTGGTTGTACTAGGTACTAAGCCAAGACAGTTTCCCCAATGAACTAATTCAGCAAGAGTTTGCTTAGAATCAGAAGAATAGGGGCAATTGCAATCATGTGCATTTTATTAGAAAAAGTTTTTTACACTAAATATCCAAAAATTAATGTATGTGGCTACAAATTGCAAGTGTTTTCAAAGATCACGAACCTCTCAGGCCCCTGTGTGAAGGTGTCACGCTTGCCTAGTATTTATTGGCTGTGTCGCGAACAATCTATCACAGGTCGATTGTTCGCTTGTCCCTTACTAGGGGAAACAAATAGAAATAACTGACAGTATCACATCTATATAGCATTTTCATTTGAATGATTCAGAAAAAAAATACAAAAACATTTATACTTATTTACCCTGTTAGGCATATAACCACTAGGTCTCCTGAAATTCGCACAAGCGATACGAACGGAAGTTGTAAAACAGAGCTGTTAAAAATTTTGCTCCTATATTTTTTTTACGTGTGATAGGTTTACGTTTGACTACAGCTTGCCTGATGTTAAGCATTGCGTTAGCCTAGGGTGAAAAAAACCGATAGCGATTGAAAAACGTAAATCCTTTTTGGTAACATCTTCCTTGAATTATATTCCTCATTACTAAGGGTTATAATCCACCGGAGAATTGATTTGTAATGGGGAGTTCTATTGGGTAGATACATCGTGGTGGGCGCCCGGTCCTCCCACTCTTCTAGTATAAAAATAAACATTACGTACTGTGTTCCCTTTCCATGAGATCCTGTACGGTGATCATTATTTAAAATATAGATGAGAGTGTTTTCTTTCCAATGATCGAGGCACGATTGAGGGTAGAACACAATGGCCGGGACTCTTTTGAAACCATCGCCTGTGGCGTGGCCGGGGACTGACATAGACAATACGAGAACGAGACTTCTAATTGATGGCAAGAACTCGTTGAAAAAACAACCCCCGTCCGCCGTTAGCCGTTGTTTTTTCAACGTAGTATCTTCCTGGATACAATACAGAAAATTACTTGTATTTTATTATTATTGATCTTTATGACATTGACAACGTGAAGCAATTATAATTTGATTACATTATTTTAGGTAGTATGTATTAAAATTAGTTATAATCAAACCTACACCATTAATAAAATGGGTTTGAGATCTATTACGTATAACATTGTATGAATAAGGATTATTATTTATCTTCAACTCTGTATGTTTACCTAGAAGATATTTATCCTTTACTATACGGTACTTTACATAAGAGAGGCTGCAGTTATACGTATACAATTAAATAAAAAGATATAAATCACGAATCGCTTTTGAACACTTGACCAGAAGCTGTGTTTGCTGCGAACTATAAGCCAGGGTCTTCAAATCTAGAGTTAATAGGTATCTTCAAGGTAAGCGTGTTACACCTTAGGCTGCAGCAATGCTTAACATCAGGCAGGCTGTAGGTAACATACACCTATCCCACGTAAAAAAAAGTTTTACTTTCACAGTTAGGAGTTTAAATGTTAGCTTGTCATTGCATATAAGAGAAGGCTATTTGTATTAGGAAATTGAAGGCGTACTGTCCACTGTAAGGCCCCTGTATGTCCCCGCCTTTATTTGGCTACTGTGGATGACGTGAAAGAGTTTTTGTGAAGTAATCAAGGGGTTTTAGAGACAGTATTGAAATAAATTGGGGTGTAATGTATGTTTCATGTAGGAATATTCATAGTTAGGGTCACATACGCATAGACAGACATGGTGCAGCGATCCAAAGAAGTTCAGTTTTCACACACATTTGAGTTTCAGGTGAAACTGTAACGATCGATGTTTTAAAAGAAATTTCAATGTTGTTATAGTTTATTAACGATTGTTTTCAATGTCCATTTTACTAAAGCAAGACTGATACTAAGTAAATTTTACTTTATTTATATAAGAAGACGCTTTGAATTCGTCAGCAGATACTCAAACTTTAGCAGCAACGCCTTTAAAACTACTTAAGTCAGTAGTGTCAGCCTACTACTGCTATCAAAAGTTAAGTTAATTTGTATGGAAGTGGCTAGGGTTTCTCCCGATGAGATACAGTCGGGACTTATTTAAGGTCTTTTCCAGCCCAGATGTGAATGACACTTTTTTGCAACGGTCATCCATCTGTGAACTGACCGCGGCAGTCACTTTGATAAACGCTAATGTATACTGCAGTATGTATACTGAATCACACGCAAATATCTGGCAAATTAGAAGCAACACACAAACACGAATCAATAACCTCTTCATCCAAACGAACGCACACCCATCCACAATCGAGCCCCGAAGTGGCACCAGCTCTGGGGTGGGATCAATTAAGGTGGTTCTTTGTGAACATTATATCGACGCCATTGAAAAGAGTTGTGAATTTCTTTGACGGGGCGCAGACGAGGTTTGCCGAATGAGAAATCAAAGGCACAGCTCGCGATGCATGAAGGGTTTTATTAAGATTTAATGCAGGCAACGACACTCGCAGGCGGGAAAAGAACAGCGCTTCAAACGCTGCAGTACAACAGTAGGGGATGTGTGCTGTTTTTTATACCTTATTTAGTCAAATTTATAAGTAGTTAAGGGATATACAGATTTCATTTCTGTCACCAAAGTCGCTCCATTCCAGGTGATTATAGGGGCATAAAGGACTCGGTTAACTTTTTTACTTAGAAGATAGTAGTTAGTTGCATTTTTTCCAATGATTAAACTACATCAATCTTTAACAAATTGTAAATTTTTGGTACGAGTAACGTTTCAAAGCATTTTATTTTCAGTAAAAGCATTTCCTAGGGCATATTTCAGAAAATATTTTTATTTACGTTATATAATAACATATTAACCTTTTACAGAATTGCTCAGGACGTTTGACAAAACATTGTTTAGTTAGTTCACAAAAATTTCATTTGTAATTATTCACTAAATAGTAATTAAAATAAACTTGTATGCCCCATACTGCCCAGACTCACCGTTTCAAGAGGCACAGACGATGTGCGTTTTTACATTTACGCCATTTTGGATTTTGTTCGTGTAAGTGCGAGGGTGGCGCTGTTTGGTGTAAAAAATAATTTTGTTTTTTTATTTAAGTTTCGCAAGTGATATGCTACGGATGCTCGGATAGTGGTCCTTGGCTTAACAAGACTCGGCTTAACGTGCAGTGCCCTGTGCTTGATCTCATACAAACTGTTGTATAGTAAGACTTAATAATAATAATAATAATAAAAACGTTTATTTGCAAACTTATATAAACTTATATACAAACAATAACTTAAAACTAGAACTAGTAGGCAACTAATTAGTGTGCTATTCAAGATATTATTGAATGTTGGAGATTTATGTCCATTCACACTAGGTATTCCTGTGTTGTGAATGGAATTTTGCTACACAAAAAAACTAATAAACATTGTGAGATAGTCTGGTTATCTAAATCTAATAGTTGCCCGCAGATTCGCTCGCGTTGTTTAAGGATGATATGTAGCTTATGCCACTTGAGGGATCCTATGCTTACACCAAAATTAAGGCCATGATAATCCATAGTTCCGTTGATGCGTCAAGGTGAAATGAACATACTTACTAACAAACACATTTTCACATTTGTATGACGCCATGGTTGTAGATAGTTATTCAAACTAGGAGATTTCCCCTACAAAACTAACTGCACATTGTGTTTTCGTAAACGTATCAAAAAAACATGTAGACTTTAAAACCATAAATTTCATGTGTTTATAATTGCCTGCGATGTAAGGTATGAATCCCCATAATTTCTAAGTTTTTTTCTTTCCATTCTTTCCATACAGATTTGTATGAAAACGCGTTCGGGCTACTGTGCCTTAACAAGACTCGGTTCAACAAGACTTGACGCCGTGTCTATGTTTTATTAAGACCAGTTTTTTATTACAAGTCGAGTCATGCAACTAACTCGTCATGATTACGAGATGGCTTTAGTTTTTTAGTGTCGTGTTTGGATGTAAACATAAACAAGAAAAAATGACATAAATTTCGTGCAGTAATATTAAGTAATTCAGTAAATTCTTTATCAGAATGACGAGACAAAAGATAAATGTCGTGACTAGTATTGAAGCATGAAGTTTCTAACATGGCTTAATGACTGGACTATTGTGTTTTAGTACACGAATTTATCTGTAGTTTAAAAGAGTCATGTCATGTTTTGTGATGCTGTGATATACTCTGAAAAATAAATTCATGCTGAACGGAAAAATATTATCAACTGCCTGCATATAATATTTTCTCGGCTACGACTAAGTAAATATATTACTCAGAACCGCCGGATTGCATATTTGAGCCAAGACAAACAATCCACAATTCAACCAATACATTTTCACAAGCACCTTACGAATTGCGCTTTTGCCATCAAATTGCTTTCTGACCGCCCTCTAATTAATCGAACGACCAAAACAAAACAATAAACTTGTCCCTCAGCCATTGAAAAGAGCTCTCGATTCCTCAACCGCCATTAATCTCGGAGGACTTTACCACCGAATTAATTATCCCTTGACCATACGATTTAATGGGCTTCCTGGGCCCTCGAGGTTTCCGATTAAATCACTACATCTCATTGCCCGATTTATAGACCAAAGTCCGAACCTTGGGCCGTGGAACGCTATTTACTGAGGAATGTCCTTGGTGATTTAAACTATGAGTGCTTGATAAATGAGTGTTATGAAAAGAATATTTTTAGCTACGACAACCCAGGGCTCTTGAAATCCAGATTAAATAGAGTTCTTCTAAGCAAGCGTGTTACATCTTAGACTACAGCGGTGTTTAACATCACGCAGTCTATAGTCAAACGTAAGTCTATCTCGTGTTAGAAAAAAAACTAACAAATTGAAAACTACATGCAATAACTATTTCACATTCAGATAGACATAGAGATCAAGCTTTTTTTCACACAGCTGGTTTGTTGAATATTGTTTTGTTTTTCGCTTATAAGTTGTGCCAAAAATATTAACACATCAACTAAGCATCTAATAATCAGTTGTATATAAGACGGCTAAATAATAATAATAATAATATGTCTTTATTGCACACCAACATGAAAGAAATACATGAAAGGATAAATTTATGATGACGTACATATGGGCGACCTTATCGCCTTAAGCGATTTCTTCCAGGCAACCTTTGGATGGACACGATTAGCTGAGAAGAAAAGGGTCAGAGGTGTACTAAAACAAATATAAAGAATTTATAAATATGTACATACTAAAAAAAAAACCTAACTACAACAGCAAATACCTACACAATCAAGGAAATAATAACTTTAATTTAAAAAAAAAAGTTAATTATAACACATACACTACTTACATACAGAATAATTAATTACAGATTTACCAAAGTTAAAAAATGGCGGAAAATTTGATTTTGCAAAATTAATAGGTATTTAGACTTACTAAATATTTCTTTATCTATATTTTATTGCGGGACTATACTCAGCAGTGGTTGGACATGGGCTGGAACGATAAATAATCATAATGTTTAAATTTCCGATCTACCTAACTTTACAATTCTGTTCTCCCGAACAGTATAAGGTCCGAAGCCGTGACCAGAGGAAGTGATTAAGTGTTACGGCCGACCTCCTTAACCTTCCGCTGGTATAATGTCAGTATTATGATGGGAACTGCTTAACCAAGAGGCGGGAGGGGCCTCTTAAGGGTTAAGTCTTAGTCAGTATTGCCCATTCGATGATTAGGACTAATCTTTATGTATATGACTTGTAATGACTATTGGATACAAGGGTTTCGAGCTTATGTAAATAGTATAAAACATAAATGAAGCCCTCACTGATTTGTTCATAACATAGTCTTTACATACATATATCTTGTCAGTTTATTCCAATGTATCGTATATAACGCTTTTCAAAAAATATATCGTTTTTCACTGTAAGAAGACGAATGTAGTGTTTATGCTGTTCTCATAATAGGAATCGGTGTACGTTTGCTGATCAATAAAATTAGCTACAACGATTTTAGTGGTTGATTGGACTCGGATACATAAAAATTTGCTTAACGTTAGAAGACCCGATTCACTTATTTAGTTAGAAAAGATGTCCAAGAACTTCCCAGGCATTCGTAAACATTTCTCACAAGAAATGAAACCAGTATTTCGTTACCAACTTCCCGCTTCCCTGCGGTCAGTTTTGAATGGCCCCAAATAATTGTCGTTCCTCTTAGAAATTACAACCTACAAATACTGCGTAAGATGTAGATGTATGTCACATGGTCTACAGGCATCGTAGGCAATATAATTGAAATACTCCTATACATATTCCCTTTACACACCGTTTCTTCATTGATATACACACACACACACACATACACACACTTCTTCTTCTTATCGAATGAGAGTGGCCAACTCTGGTGTCGAGAGTTAATAAAGCCGCCCTAAGAGCCTCTGACATGGCTTAACGACTGCCGTACTTAACAAGCAGCCACACTTATCACGTGTCTATGGCAACGGACAATAACATATTAATTGCTTGATATTCGATAAGTATTTAACTCACATAACTAAGTTTGTACGCTTGAAATGACTATAACCTGACCAGCAGGTCGTCGCGTCAACACGGTTCATGTGACACTGTTGTTGAAGATGGACTTTTGTGCACTAGAATGCAGACTCTCAAAAGGCTAGCGTGTATACTAGAATGTACGAAACGTATTTCATTGTTTAAGCATTTCCTCTACTAAGCTTATCTTAAAACCAGAAGATTTGGCAGAAAAATCTAATTAATTTGGTTGGAGCATACGTATACCTGACTCGGGTGCTCGCGGCTTCACTCGCATTAAGAAGTATCCCCTATTTCACTTGTTTAAAAGTGTCATTTCCAAAAATCCTTTCTTAGCGAATGCCTACGTCATAACATCTAACAGCACGCCAAATTTCATCCCGACCCGTCCAGTAGTTATGGCTGTGTATTGATAGATCACTATGTCAGTCAGTCAGTCACCTTTGAGTTTTAAATAATTAGATTACTTCGACACAATGACTTGTCTATTCGGTCAAATAACACCAAGGAAAATTTATGGAACAAGATTTGCCCTTTGGCCGGCCAAGTAGCCCTTTGCCCCGGACCGATTGTTAATCTGAACTTAGGTGTACTTTTCACCTCGGCCCTTCCAGCCGAGGCGGTGCTAAATCTGCGCCAATTTGTTGTTACGAGATGGTCGCTGGATTTAGTGCTTCTCTTGAAACGTGTGGGGAGAATCGTGTGATGATTACTAGTGGGAGGAAGAAATTGACTTATTCAAGCATACTGTATCAACACATATAAATATGGTCCCGGTTGATCGTCTAGTCCGGTAGTCGTTAAGCCATGTCAGAGGCCTTTAGGGCGGCTTGATAAACTCTTGACACCAGAGTTAGCCACTCTCATTCGATAAGAAGAAGAAGTGTGTGTATGTGTGTGTGTGTGTGTATATCAATGAAGAAACGGTGTGTAAAGGAAATATGTATAGGAGTATTTCAATTATATTGCCACGCCAAGATACATTCTCATTGACTAGATACTGGATGTTCACTGACTTGACTGACATTCAAAGACTGACTCCATCAATAATAAGTCTAGTGTATGTATATGGAGTATTAACGTAGGTGTGAATAACGCAGCAAATTTTTGAAAAAGCTTATCTCATAGAAAGGCTTACTTTAAAATGTAAACGAAGTTAGAGGTTTGGTGATTGGAAAATTGAAAGCAAAACTGCTTTCTGAAAGGCATGCAATTGTCTTGTAATTTACAAAAACAAAAGAGATGACAGATCCTTTCAAATGTTTCAATCTATGTTTAATGTAAAACTGTAACAACTCATAAAAAATTGTATAAAAGTACGCTTCTAAGAAATCAGCTTTTTTAAATTAATATCAAGATCCGTTTATAGAAAAATAACAGACCAAATTCAAACGTACTTATATCGTCAGCCTATCACTAAGTTTTGATTTTATCTAGTTCTCAGTAACTAATTCCAACATAATTAAATGGATTAGTTGTTAAAACTACCAAAAAAACATCACTTAAAAACAAATCAGCTTAAATAAATTCAGCAGACTAAGATTCAGTTAAGCTGCTTCGATAAACCCAGCACCTTATTTCTATAATAATAATTATAAGGACAACTTTCCAGCACTTAACAGACCAAGTCCAAACACCTACCCTAAACAAAGTACCCGAACTTCGATTTAATCAGCTTCAATAGCCGCTAGAGTATAAGGGACTCTCACTCACCTGCAGGCCAATTTGCCTAAATCGCGTCCCATACATAAATGGCTAGAACAAATATTGTCACAATTACCAGATAGCATCGCCCTGTAAACACACGGCGAGCCCGGGGCTGTATCTCAGGACTTGGGAGGCTTGTTCGCCAATTGGGGAGTGGGGGCGAGGGAAGAGATTCTGGCGAGTTAAGGAAATACTTTTTAATGACGAAGACGAGAAACAAGCGAGTATCAATTTCATTTTGAGGTCAAGTAAAACGAAGTTCGTATGAGATTGGCTTAGGGACTCGGACTTGGAGCCATGATTTTTGTTTATGATTGAATGCCTACCCCGAGAATATGGTTTTAGTGGGGAAAACGACACAGTTTTGTCTATACATATGATATGATACTTTAATGAGTTTTATTTATTTCGCAAATCGTACGTCTAGAGAAGCGGTATTCATTTTATTTGTACGTGGCTAACTTGTTTCTGGGACTGTTTGTGGCAAGTTTTTATACTAAGTACTGTTTTTACTACTTAAGTACTCATACTACACAGAGAAGTTTAAAAGGATACAATTAAATAGAGTGAAAAGCTTGAACTCAAATCGCAATCTCCTGTCCCTTAGACCGGTTCCCCGAGACATTTTCCTCCGTGCCTTAAGATCGTTTTATTACCAACCCGGATGGACTTCTGGGATGGATGGCGGGGAATGTAAATTTACTGTACGGAACCGGACGCCGAGAGGTGAGCATCGGATTGTTTTGCTTTTGGCCGACGGTATAAGGAGGGGCGCTCCTTACACCGACACGTAAGACCCCTTATAATTAAGAACCCTTTAGCGAACGTTTTAGACTTTTTCTTATCGAATGAGAGTGGTCATCTCTGGTGTCGAGGGTGATCAAGTCGCCCTAAGAGCCTCTGACATGGCTTATGTTAAAGACTTTTTGAGGGTGTGTGTTTGAGGGACTGTGTTCTTCGTCATCATCATTAGTCCGCTATCGCTGAGCATAGGCATCTCCTTTAATACGTTTCTTGACCCAATCTTACGCAGATCGAATGTAAGTACTTTCTGCGGTTTTTGCGTATGGCATACCCAACTCGTAAGATATATTTCTCTGAATTGTGGTATTAAACCAAATTAAACTCCAGATATACATTTTTATCAGACAAACATGTACAAATTCATGGCATCATAGTTTTAAATTACTCCGCCACCACTTGTCTGTTTTCCAGCGACAATTAAGTTGACAGAGATCGTCTGCCTTTATTATATTGAGTCAAACATCAGAATACTTTCAAACCCCGTTACACTTCAGTAGTAGACGCTCTATCGTTAACAGATCTTTCGTTTCTACCCGCGAGCGATAGTAACCTCAACTGGGAAGTGCTAAGGTAGAATTTGGAACGTCTGAAAAAGAGGAGATCCTTTACATTTAAGGGGGTGAAGTTAAGACGATCGCGTGTTAGCTAGCATTTCGGCGAGGCCTTTGTTTAGACGTGTTAGATCGATGTGCTTAATGTATGTGAATCGAAATACGGCGCGGGCCTGTTTAATTTGCCGCCTGTCCATTTGTTCCGATTGCGGCTGTATTTATTGTGTGAGAGCAAGATTGGCTCCAACTTGCCGAGTTTCTCTGTGAAATTGCACCCGCTAGACGGATTCAGGCGATCTTAATCAATGATCGCGATCTAGATTGATCATGTAAATGTAGTAGTAAAGGTTGTCGGAACGGCGATGGACTTTTAACCGACTACTAACAAAAAGTATTCCGTTTAACCGGTATGTACTTATGTTCAACTTATGTCATATTGTCAGAATTTAAATATGGTGATCTAAACACATGTGTCAAATTCCATTTGCGTGCACCAACGTATGTATTTCACAAATAAAACAACAAACAAAGGTTGATATCACAATGTTTCTATCAAATTACGTGTGTTTTAACAACTTAAAAAACAGTGATTGTTTCATCAATTCATTTTGACACACAAATTGGTGCAGTAGTTTTTGACATACTATGGTCAAATACAGCAAACATAGATTTATTTTTCCACAGTTCCACTTGTATAAACGTATATATGTCTTCTGCATAAGTTATGCTATTGAAAAGCAGAGGAGTAGCGCGTCTCACAATTAAAAAGTCGTCGGCTTGTTGTGATTAAAAGAGTAACTTCTCGATTCCGTAGTTAGTTTGTGACTAGCGTGAACAACTTTGTTAACAAGTACGAGTAGGTTCATCGAGATTAGTTCCCGAGCGATGTAAGTTTGGCTTGAATCAATTTCTAATATACCTTAGAATAATTCTTTATAAGTGACTAGCTGTGCCTGCGACTTCGTCCGCGTGGAATAGTTATTTTGGGCATTAATTGTTTGAATTTTGAACCGTTTTCGCAGCACACGCAACGGAGGCCCTCAAAGATGAATAATTTTCCCCGTTTTTTCCACATTTTCCATTGTTTCTTCGCTCCTATTAGTTGCAGCGTGATGTTATATAGCCTAAAGCCTTCCTCGATTAATGGTCTATTCAACACAAAAAGAATTTTTCAATTCGCACCAGCAGTTCCTGAGATTAGCGCGTTCAAACAAACAAACAAACTCTTCAGCTTTATTATATTATATAGTATATAGTATAGATGTGGTTAGACACTATTCTGTCTTTTCCGTTGTTTCGTTGTCGTTTAGTCTCATACAATACTATAATAGGTCAGAATAACAAAACGTTACATATGAATGTAAACGTTTGATTGTATCGTAATTTTTATGAGTAACGCAGCAAATATCGTATTCGTAAATAGGTCAAGAGTAAAAATCACTTAATAGTAATAAATACAGAAATCTTTGAAGCAATACCCCCTTGGCGCCTTTGGCTCAAATCCGGCACATCCAACTAACATGGTCGGTTGCTAACAAAATCTATTAACTATTAACATAGGGGCTTCTTGTATCGATAGTCCTTGTACGGATTAGGCTACCCTCAAAAGGATTTAGTAGCCCGAAGCGTATCGTCAGTACAGGACAGTACTTTATGTTTTCTCATCGTGGTATATTTTACCTAAGTTAATACTTATGCTCTCAATACTATAATAACCAATCCCTTCGTATTATTGATCTTTATCACTGTAAAGAACGTCTCATTATTGTTCTTTTCGAAACAATTTAGGTATCCCACAATGATTTTCTTAGCCACTGAGCCATTCGAACATGATAATTCGGAAAAAAAAAGTTGTCGGTCCTGAATCGAATCGGGGAACTTGCGATTTTGAGCAGGAAATATATGCAACATTTGCAGGTTAATTTGTTTCTTAGGTATTGTGTATTAGGTTATATGTTTGCCATTACACGATTTTATTTGGTACTCGATGTTACTCCATGCTTACCCAAATCAGTTCTTCATGAAATCCCAGTAAATTAGCATGACTTTAGATACTGACAAATACAATGTATATCGTCTTTGTCTATCGTAGTTTCGTCTTGGGACAGGTGAGAGGTTTCCTTACGAGTATTTTAATTAATAATGTCCCGATAGTCTACCGGTGATTTACTGGCAACACGAGACTGATAGAATGGAGAACTAGTGGCGTGGTGAAATCGAATTGTTGGTGAGATATATTAGTTTAATTATTTACTCATCAATTGCAGTGTGTCCCAAATTGAGGGAATCTGTTTTGGTGTGTTTCTGGTGGTCAAATTCCGACTGTTTAGAATAACTTTTAACGTTTTGACTGTTCAGTAAAGGAATCTTTTCAATATCCTACTAAGATTAGGACGATAATTAGAATGCAAGAGTGAAGCAGTTGCAGCTAAAGTAATTGATAATGAAACTATTTAAGCAAAACACGCCGTTGAAATATCGGTTCATGTTAGTAATAACAAACAATGATATCGAAAACTCTATAACTAATTAGTACATTGTGATTCTTCTTTGAAAAAAAGCGATGTGATAAAGAATCAACAGAAGTAACAATATAAAAAATCGCACTCTTACGATCAGCTCCATAAAATATTCGTCTAACTTTATCACATAAGGACTCCAAACCAAGATTCAATTCTCACACCATACATCCACAAACACATACCTAGTTGGTACACAGTACACACAAACTAATAAACCATACAAGTTTCGCTAACCCTCCTAAATCTCCATTTGGCCATTATGAACGGGTGAATAGTTATGATACCGCAAGCATTCACTTACCATCGAAACATCATCGACATACAGCAGTACATATATATGTAGGTATATGTTATGTAATACAATGGTCTTAATAACTCTAGTGGAAGATAAACAAGTCCCCGCGAGACAATATATCTCGACCCCTTCGGTCCTTGGAGTCGTCTGGCCCATCCCATTGGTCCTTGCAACAAACTTTGTAGACACTTCACTATGTCGAAGTTCCTACAGACATATGCCAAAACAAATGTACTAACATCGATAAGGAATATTACTTAGTGTGTTATGCGTGATATTAGTTTATCACTATGCCAAATATTCCGACATACATAAGCGCTAAACAAAGTCGAACATACGAGTATAATCCTTTAAATATTATGAAAACGAAAGTGTGTGTATGTTTGTTTTTTTTTTCCTTTTTCATGTGCTGAAGCTGGGCTGAGCTATTACAATATTTATTCACTTATTTTATATGTATGAAAAAAAATTGGTATATTAGTCTAGTCGGTCCGCTGCTAGTGCTAAATAAACTCACGAGATAGATCAGTTAAAAAAAACACACATTCGCTAGGACAATCAGGTGATCTGTCCACCACGCACGTACATAACACAAAATCGTGGTTGACAATCTTGTACTAATTGCAGATGTACATATAGTGTATACCTAAATGGTGGGACGGGAGCGCCATATTTGTTTACATGAACAATTTTAGATTTAGAGTACTTTTTTTGTGACGACGAACGTTACTTAATTATATTCAGACGTAAGTGATAAGTTTGTAATCTCAGTGTGAACATAAAGTCTTATAAAGCTAAACCTTTATATGAGCCTGCCGTCTACATTGTCTATAGAAATGATCCTTCGAGCCGGATCGCTAGTTACTATTAACCGTGCATTGCTACCGTAGTAAGTTATTAGCAGTCTTGGGAGAGTATGTGTCGATAGGACTCGGGTAATAGTGGATATTAATGAGGATTGTTTCGCCACTTCTAGCTTTAACTTGCTTGGCTTGGTATACATATGCACAAGTACGTTGGAATATTTATAGGACAGATGATTTTATTTAAGTATTTATTTATTTATTTATTCATACTTGCACACATACAATTTAACATTCTATTAAATAAAAAAATAGATCTTTGCCAAGAGAAATTGGGCCACTTAAAAAAATAAAAAATAAACTGTTTAGAATGGCTTTTGCTGATTTTTAAGTTACACATGTGCATGCAACAATAGTGAAAATTTTGTATATTTACTATGATTTCCGACAGTAGAACATTGTAGACCAATTAATTTATTAAATAAATAATCAACGTAGTTTCAGCAACGAGTTAAGGATAGACTCAAAACAAAATAGTTTCATAATATTCTAAGTAATGTAATAAAATTATAATCTTACAAATTTTACACGCAAACTTGGATAGAACAGATTTCCGAGAGCAAACTTGAGAGCCTTCCGGCTAAGATGGCTCTAGGTAGATAAGAGAAAAAAAAACTGTGTTTATTTTTCAAAGCAAGTTAATAGCGAATCAGGATTCAGTGTGGAAAGTCTCGAGAGTAAGATGCTGCTACAGGTTAAAAAAGAACCAGAAGTATCACCTTGCCAACATTTACAGTTTCTTCACAGTCATCTACATAAGTAAATCTAAATATATAAAACTCAAAGGTGACTGACTGATTGACTGATATAGTGATCTATCAACGCACAGCCCAAACCACTGGACGGATTGGGCTTAAATTTGGAATGAAGGTAGATGTTATGACGTAGGCAAGTACCCACTAGTTAAATATAAAACTATTTGATATTTACCCCCATCTACGTAACTAATTACTCACCTCCTTATCTTTTTTTTATTAGCAATGAAAATCAGCAGGAAATTTAAAATACATTGCATATGATAACTGTATACATACTGACGTCACAAAACCTATACTTAGGTACATTTGAATCACGTTTTTTTTATCACGAGATAGGCTTAGGTTTGACTACAGCCTGCCTGATGTCAAGCACCGCTGTAGAAGTAGGTACATCGTCGTATCTTAGACTACAGCGGTATTTCGGCATACTTCCTTTTATCAAAAGACTTATCTCTCTGCTTTTTCTCTACTCTTTTTAACGTTACGGCACTAAGCTAAGACGTTGGCGACAGAATCCCCTTGCGATATACATAACTATAAAAACTAGTAGGTACTTAGTTATCTATGATCATATCCCGTAAAGTAGTTTAAGTGTAAATGATAAGATTTGTAAAACAGCGACGATTATAAAAAGAATAATTTGCAATGAAGCTTTGTAGCAGGCGAGATTTTATAGTCAAGCAAAAATCTATGTTGTATAAAAAAAAATCTGAAACTGACCTATAAAATTAATAACTATGATCAGTAGCTATATGTATTCGTGACGGTTTGTTAAAAATGTTTAAAAAACGCAAAAACATATTCCGATACCGGAAATCGAACCCGCGCCTCCTGGGTGAGAGCCAGGTATCCTAGCCACTAGACCATATCGGATAGTGACTGTCAAGCCGAAATTTCCCTTGAGTACAATTATGTAATTTAAAAAGTAACATAAGTATCTACATAAACTTATGCTGGAAGAGTTAAAATGGTTCCTGATCGAAGGTAAGACTTGCTTACCCTTTTCAATTGCAGTGATTCTATGGAGTTAAATTACTTACAAAGTAACATATCAAGATACAGCATGGCATGCAATATTATAATATGTCCTTTCGTATCATTACATTTATCTCATGTAAGTATTTTTCTCAAAAACAATCTATAAATCAAATCAAAATCAAATCAAAAATCATTTATTGAGCTTAGTTTATTTTATTTTGTTGTTATTTCTAATGTTTAATGTTAAAGATATACCTATGCTACAAACTTGTACATCAAACAAGTTTGTAGCATATATCTTTAACATTAAACATTAGATATATTTAGGCTGCAGTTTATGCCTGCACCTCTATCCAACTCAAAGTAATGATTGCTCAAGTGTTTTTCACTAGAATTGGCCAGAAGTCCCTAGGGTGGTTAAAAAACTCTCAACACCAGGGATGACCACTCTCATATGAAGAAAAAGAAGACTAAAATGGGTTGGCTCTTGACCACAATTTTCCTGAGATAGTAAGCAATGAGGGAGTGTGTTTACCGAATAAGAATATTTTGTATAAGCAAAGTCATTTCCCTATCCTATTTTTATGTCTGTATGAAATAATATGTATTTATCAAGTAAGCTTATAGGTATAAAAAACTAGGTAAGAGTCAAGAGTAAGGTTTAATGTATAACTAGTAGGTGCTCATGGCTTTGCTTGCATTAAGAAGTAAAACTTGCATCCCCTATTTCTCCCCTTTAAAAGTGGCATCACTATGTCAGTCAGACAGTCAGTCACATTTGAGTTTAATATTTTTAAATAAGATGTGTGAAGCCGCTGCAACAGCTAGTGGTGCATATAAAAGTAATACCTATACCTTACTAACATTACACTAAGGAATAAGAATTGTATATTATGTAAATAGATAAGAAGAAGAAGATAATTTAAGAGGATGTATGATATATGATACACAAAAAAGATTTTGATAACCATATCAGAGATAGGATATATTTTTCAAATAATATAAAAAAATATGGATGTGGAAGTAGATGGACCCTGTGCTTTCATACTGGAAACCTTATTTTAGTTTCAGTTTCATATCATGTATGTACCTAGATGAAAGACTTTACTCATAGTGCAATAAAAAAAAATGTGTATTTTGTAAGAAAGTATTATTATATTTAGTAAGTAGGTATTATTGTTTTACTTTTTGAACCAATTGAATAGTAGACAATAGTCGGTGTGTGTACATTTGTTCAAGAATAGATCTGCCTCTCAGATGAGCCCATCATTATTGAGTAAGATTCTCTGACAAATTATTCAAGTAACTTTGTACCTACCTAATTATGATTTTAAGATATTGTTTTCTAATCTAAAATTAGTTAGTTATGGCTCCACTAATGCCATAAGATACCATGTGTATGGTCCGGAGGAGAAATGCTTATATGCAAGCGAAACCTACCCTTGCCAAGAAGAAGGGACATTTATGGTAGGTTTTAGTAGATATTTTGTCTCATTAACAACCCAAGCCAGCAATATTTAAATCACTACAATATGCATGAAAATGAATAAAAACTCAAATTAAGTTAACATACTTTTAAAGGTGTTGGTTTCTCATACATTCCACAGTAGAAGAACTATGATTTTTGTTGTTAAAGTATTCTGTATGGGACACTGAAACTGTTTTAGCCTACTATTTGTCATGATACATCACCATAGAAGGTTGCCTGGAAGAGATCGCTCTACGCAATAAGGCCACCCAATGTACCTAGGTTAAGTAATTTTACTGTAAAATGTTTCTGTATTTTGTGTTCTGGTGTACAATAAAGCTATATTGATTGATTGATAGATTGAGAAAGTAGAGTATAATACAGACAAAATATAAATATTAGGCAGACAACCACAGGTAATGTAAGACATGATAGACATGTGCAGATTTAAAAAAAGTTAACAATACTCATAAATCCTTTTTTGAGATACTATAGTTATCAGTACCTATCCAATAAATTTAAGTACTTATATTGAGAAATTTCTTTGTGTTGGTACAATTTTTTTTAATGATATTTAGTACCTAATCATTTTGTGGCATAGCTTTTTTATATAAGTACTTAATAAACATCTAAATTGTAACTAAAATGAGTATGTAATTATATTTGAGTGACTTCATTGATTGGTTTGTTGCAAAACAAAACATGACAACATAACCTCAATCTCAGTGTTTTTCAATGCCGGTAAGAACCAAGACAGGCATAAAAATTTAATAACACAATTGTATTACCTGATATGGTGTTTCATCTCCGGTTTCTTCCAGTCGCTTCAGGTTTAAACTCACTAAACAGTTTTCTAAAGGATTCCAAACGTAGAAAACATCGTCATTCAGTTCCAGAAGGTTAACCAATTTTCCACTAGAATTTTCACCAAGTTTATCCCGTAAGTTTTTGAATATCTTATGGCTGGCCAGTTTTATTTCGTAAAGTCGGGAATCCATGGTAATGCAATAAAATACGGCACCAAAACACTTTTCCGATTTCTTTTTTAGACGCGAAGAAGATAGCGGGCAAATTGAAACAAGAAGTTGACATTGACATTTAGGTTGACATTTCTGTTGGACATTTTATAGAACCATGATACAAGAGTTAGGTATTTAGCCGTTGTATAATTTAATGCCGCATAATATTATACTTCGGGTCAACCGAAGACGATTATATTCAATTTCAATTTTAATTATCTTTATTCAGGCATAAAATATTTACAATATATATACTCCTTGGAACTTGAGTAGTTTTTACAATCAAGTAAAAACATAAACTACCATTATCATAAATTCGAGGGTAGTTCAAAAATAAGATCGTATGTTAATAAAATAAGTCACTCACCAAAGATAATTTATCCATAAAATTCCGTCATAGACAGAATTCCAGTAACCTGGTCTCACAAAAGCAATTAATATTCACTGGTTTTGTCGTAATGTTTGGTTAAATGATTTAACAACGTTAAATAACCGTTATTTTTGTTTAATTTAGTTTTTTGTTATTAACACATTTCGAATTTATAAATTTGAACGTTATAGGTATTTGGAACGGTTCAGAATGTTCTTTAATAATCACTGGACACAACACGTAAAGAATATTTAAAATTAAATAGATTTTTAAACAAATTGTCGCCAGAAGGCGTGCGACAGCGGCGACACAAAATCACGTAATGGCGAGTTGCAGGCGCCTTCCCACGTGGTGAGCCGAGTGGAGCGGATACGGAAACGAGTGAAGTTGAATTTTGCTTTTTTAAAGTAGTTAACTATCTAAATGTGTGACAGTGGTAGCACAATTCCACAGACTGCTGCTTAGTTAACAATATAATCGTCTTCTGTTGACCCTCGCATAATTTGAATCAAACATCAAACAGGTAAGTTTTCGTTTGATTCTTAATTATAAAAGTTGAAAAAGAAATTTATCATTAAAAGATTACTGTTGAGTAATTAAAAAACATAAATTAAAATATTAGGTTGTTCTAATGCATACCCTTATTAGCACTAAAAATGCACATTCTTTTGAAATGAAATGAAAATTATTTATTTTGTGACAAGAAATTACATACGAACACATTCAGGAAAGTAAGACACATTTGTCAAAAAACAAAAAAAGTGGACAAAATCATGGGGTTATTACTTATAACAATTTATTTTTGTAACGATATAATATTGATATTAGAACATCCAAAATCTCGCTCCGCTCGGTCAATTAACAAAATAAACAAGCGCCTGTTGGAAATCTACGCGAGACGCAAAACTGATTGTTGCCGCAGCGATTCAGGCAGTACCTATTTCACTTTGATTCCAAATGGTATCACGTAATTTCATCTCCCCAGTGCTTTCTTATAAATAAACCAGCGTATAGGCAACGATAAATTTCTCTTTCCAGCCGTACGTGTGTATCTTGTTGGATAATTTAATATTTTGTTTGTTTTAAAGGGTCTTGGATCAGAGCTGGCGTTGAATTAGTGACTTAGAAGCGCCTGTATCTCTGTTATTCATTATGCGATCAAGGAATTTCATCCTTTTGGTATTTACCTACTTCCATGCATGTGATGTATCAATGATACGGAAATGTCAACGTGTTCAGTTATTGGAGGAGTGACCAACAAGTGTCATTTCGTTTGGGCGATATTATTAATTGTAGGTTCTCGGTGTTTTGTTTTAGTTTGGTAGTTGTTAAGCCCTATCCAGTGACCCTAAGAACAGAACTGCCTCATATCTTTGGACACAAGAGTTAGCCACTCACATAGACATCTGGGCTATCTGTAGGTCGCATAACGAGTTAGGTAATAGTAGGTTCCGACTGTCTGACATAGAACATATCAGAGGCCCTTGGGGTTCGAAAACTCTCGATCCCAGGTTTCGCCATATTCAAATGAACTTACATACGCAGGATTACATTGTTGATGGAGTGCCGTCGTCTCAAGAAAGGAAAAGAAAAACTTTATTACTGAAGGTCATTCCTGTTTTACAAAAGATCAATGTCTCGAGATCGCGCGTTGAATAAAATATAAGGCGCGCACTCACGATCCGTCCTCGCGATATAATTCTATTGATAAATTTACCAGCGCCTCTCACATGATATTAGGGGGAGGATACACCCCCGCGGCCCGATCTATTATTATGCTGCTCGCGACGAACCAGAGCTAGGGTTGGTGCTTGCAGGTTGTATGTAGGTCAAGATTTCTAATTTTTAAGAGTCAAAGTCAAAGTTTTTGACAAATTGATAAGGAAATTCCTACATGTCATTAATCTAATCTAGATAAAGTTATAAAATTACAACAATACTTTGTGATTATTGTGACGGAAACTCTGTACAGCTGAGTAACAATCAAATTAGTTGTACAATACGACCGATAATTTTGTTAGTTTGCATCCGGATATTTTAATCTAATGAATGATAATGAATTTGTGACCGTATGTCATAGAGCCAAAGTGATTAGAATTCGTATTTTTTTCATGTGTTTTATTGTATATAATATGAAATGGTAAGTGCGAGAGAACCTATTTTTTATAAATGATTTGAGGATTTGTACTTAAATGTTGTTTTATTGTATTGTTGTTTAGAATAGGTAAGGCGTAACAGACAACATAATAACAGATAAATTTGTATTGTACTGTTGTTAAAATGCGGTACTAGGACTTGTGGACTTTGACATGTTTCTGGCAACCCTACAGCCGGGTGCCCGTCGGGACGCCACCGATGACTTGTCATTAATAACGACAGCGGAAATGTATCAAAAGGTGACGCGTGTCCCTCCGTCTGTCCCAGCCCTTATTTATGATACGCGAAACAATATTTATTCCTTTACATCTTGTACTTATTTATACTTATTAATACGTTATGTTTCTGTGGCTGTCCTATTAGTAAAATATGTTTATTTACCAGTTATTTAGGCTTATATTCAAATATTATATTGATAATATCTGATATAAAAAACCCGGCCAAGTGCGAGTCGGACTCGCGAACGAAGGGTTCCGTACTATCATCTATAATAGAAAATCACGTTTGTAATACTACAAAGTTTAGTTCTGTTTATAAAATAACAAGAAATCAACGAGCAACCGCCTCGCGCTCGCGCCACCACCACACCTCGGCGCGGCGCTCGCACCGCGCTTACATGCACGGATTATATTCATAATGTGAGTTTTTATGTATTAGATTAGGTATTTATTTTTATAGTTAGTATATTTCTAAACTTTTACTTTATTGTTATTTAATTATTTATTTTGAGAGGTAATATCCCTCCAAAAACATTCTGTAAAAAACTAGCCAAGTCTCGATGGAGCTGCTTGTTTATCTCTAAAAAGTATTGAAATCTAGACAAGGTCGTGCCAAGCCGTTACTACAATTTCTTTATTATTATAGTTAATGTTGTGTGACTTGGCTGTTGACTTGTACCCACTAACGTATAAAGAATGTTCAACGGTCGTCTTGTCAACATGGTCTACTAAACATTTTTTCAAGTTACATATCATCATAGGTATATGTATATCTAATTCATCATAAAGTCATGTCAGAGGCCCTTAAGGTGGCTTGATAAACTCTCGACACCAGAGTTGGCCACTCTCATTCGATAAGAAGAAGATCATAAAGGTTTAGGTCACAAATTGTATATTCGTAAACAATGTGTTTCATCAATAGAGTTCGGGATAAAATACTTATAAAATAAAGGAAATCTTGCTAATCTGAATAACAAACATAAAAATCCTAAAAAAACTTTATGCCATGTCAAGGCTCTTAGGGCGGCTTGATATACTCTCCGACACTAGAGTTGGCCACTCTCATTCGATAAGAAGAAGTAGACTTAAAAGTTACAAGCTTGGGCAGATACATCATGATGGTTTACTTATCCTAACTAATAAAAACGTTAAAAATATTCCGTCCACATACCATCCCATCACTCAAAATATCCCGTCAAAAACGGTAGAAATAGAAAATAATATGTGGAGGTGTCGCCAGTCTCACGGGAGATTACCCCAATTACGGGTAGAATTGTTCCGTCTGGTATCTATTACTTTCCCTTTTATCTTGGGAGTTGGGTAAAAAATAGTTGTGTGGTGTGGCTTCGGGAGGTAATTACAGATGATTGATCTACAGATACGTTGACAAGGAATGTGTTATATTATTTGTCCTCTTCGAAAAATAATGCTATGTCTAGATTTCATTTGCTTTTTTCCTCTGAATGGCATTTTGATGTTCATTACTCATTTATAGAGGTAACGGTTTTAGATCCTTTTCACAGAAGGTTTTGTTAAACTTAGGGCTTTTCAAAATTGTCAAGTAAAAACACGTTTCCTAAAATATTTACCTCTGACGAAAATCGATGGAAATCCATTATTTTTCTTTCACAGAATTTCGATCCTTTTAATTATTTTTTCTAAGGTCGTTTGTTTTCCCTTGGAACACAATTTCGTTATACTACAGTTTCTAAAAGCACTTCTAAAAGGTTATTATATTTGTAAAGTTGTATATATTTTAGATTATATAGTTGTTAATTTACAGTTTTTTAAAGTTTATTTATTATAAACTTTAAAAACTGTATATTACGGTTTAGTTTAAATTAGTTACTATTATTTCCCTATGTGTTTTGTAAGTTGTTTTGAATAAATATAGACAAAATGTACAAAGGTTATTCATTACTTATCAGTAAACTTGTATAAATAAGAGACCTAAAACATATCAGCAACTACAAGTTAGGCATTAGCTGAAAATACGAGACTACGGTTTATGGCTGGCGCTGTACGAGAGATAGCAGATATTTTATGTGCAAAATACACAGAAAATATAACCGAGACACTCCTTCAATAGCAATAAAACTGAAACATAGGCAGAATTGAAAAACTGTTTTCGAAGAAGTTGGTTTTTATATCACTAATATTATAAAGACGAACGTTTGTGAAAGTGATATTTTTCACGTTTAAACAAGTGAAGCAATATAGATGAAGTTTGGTAAGCAGTTATATTGAAGGCTATGTATTGCAAGTATTAATAAATATATATGGCTACACTTTTTCATGGATTAGTGTGAGTATTACCGTGGGGCGCTACTAGTTATGCATAATCATTACCCAGTTGCGGTCAGGTGAATATAATGTAGACATTTTAAGTAGGTACGCTAATATGTTTTTGCAAATGTAAATTTATCTAGACCTATTTAAGTCTGAAGAAAGTCTGAAAGATAAAACAATATTCACACAGAGAAGACTAAAATTCAATCCCCGTTCACGAACTCATAATTAAATAGAAAAATGCATACAAGAAACTACATAAAACTTAGTAAATGGAAAATCTTGTGCACACCACAACTTGCATGACATAGTATCACTTAAGGCTCTCCAATCTTAAAGCATCTTAAGGTAAGTGTTGCCAGCACAGCGCTAATATCTCGCGTAAATATTGCCAACGACTTTAATATTAAACGGATATACAATGCTTGTATGTTACGTCACTATAGGAAGGGAAGTAAGGGGGTACACTGTTCAAGTTGTTTAAATTTGAGACCATCTGCTAAAAATACTCTACTAAACGGGAAGAAAGTGGAGATGGGCTAGTATTATTGTTCGAATGGACTGTCACCGATGGACACGACGACGGGTAGTGTCTTCTTCTTATCTAATGGGAGTGGCCAACACTTTTGCCGAGAGTTTATCAAGCCGCCCTATGAGTCTCTGACATTGCTTAACGACTTCCGTACTGGACAAACAGCCGGGACCTACAAATTAACGTGTCATCCCACCCACGGAAGCGCCCATAATATAATGCCACTTTTCGATCACCCATCCAAGAACTGACCGCGTCAACCGTTGCTTAACATATGTAATCGCAAATCGCAAACGCTAGGCAATCGCATGCGATTGCCTCCGCTAGCTGAGCTACGGGCGCTTCATGATACGTGGTCATTATATAAACAAACGTACCCACCTGCCAGCAGCTTACGCTATAGCTAAGGAATTAATACCCAGAACAAAAACACAATATTGTGCGCCCCGCCTAAGCTCGAAGCGAAGACTCGCTTGGAAGATAGTGCTGGGGGTCATCGCAAACAAATGAGGGGTGTAAATCCACCGCACCCCCTCCCACCCTTCTGCACCCCCCACCTGTATGGGAGGTGCCGCAGGTAGCTTCAACCCTTTCTTGGCTAACATATGGCTGTTCTCTACGGAATACGAAGGAGTTGATATGGCAATTTATAAAACACAATAAATAAATTTAAAAAAAATACAAATTGTAAAAATAAAAAGATAAATACATAGTCAGTTAATTATATTAAAAAAGTAGGTCGTAAGAAAAATTATTAATTACTTAGTAAGAAAGCGTAGATTAGGTTCCCCCATAAACCACCTGCGGAGTTGGAAGTATTCACACAATAAAAAAACAAATAAACGTGACGCCGAATAGGTATGGTGTGAACGCCACAGATATTTGTGTATCAGATTGCTAAACTTTTTCTGAAGGCTTTTAAGCTTATTTTATTTAAAAAACACCAATTCTAAGACATGAGGTACTCCTACATACCTTACAAAAATCGATGTAATAACAATTAATAACAGCATATTCGATGGCCAGAGTAAGCCGGGTTAAGATTTGAACGAGGCGTTTCTTTTTATCATGGGCTATGGTTCCGTTGTAGTTAAACGAAAAACCTATCCCATGTCAACACAAGCGATTGCTTAGTATGTGCCCACAGTGCTAGATGACACTGTATGAAATGTCATTTATAATAATAAAGCAAAAGACAGCCCGGCAGAAGAACCTCATGGCTCAAGAATCTCAGGACGTGGTTCAAGGTGAGCACCAGATCCCTATTTCGCGAAGTTGTGTCAAAAGTGAATATTGGCTTAATAATAGCCGACCTCCGGTTGGATATGACACCTCAAGAAGAAGATATAATAATATATGTATAAAAACACAGTGCCACCTCCATACATTCTTGTCTCCTTCCTCCACGTTCAGTACAGAGCGGTTAAGACAGTTGAAGTGCTTCGGACGCCCGTCGGATTTATATGCGACCGCTATTGGTTCTGGTCTGCGAAACTCATTGTGCGATTCTGCTGCTTACTGGCCACTTTCTCTATATAAATAAACTAGCTTTTATACACGTGAACGTGATTACCTATGTATGAAATTGTACCTCGTACATCACTCTATCTACACGCATAATGTTCATTCCTTATAGCCAAAGGTAGAAAATGATAATATGGTGGATTTAAAATGACACCTTTACATATATAAACGAAAGCATAAGTACATTATGTAGTAAACACGTAATAACACTGTGAACATGCAAGGAATCAATTTCCGTAAAGTAATTAAGTCTCAATTGTTTATATGTAGGTAGTTATGCATTTCCGCAAGTCACCACTCATTATGTAAAAACAATACATATTATTTACTTTGATAAAATATATTGATGCGAATGTAAGTGGTTGCATTGTATATACATGGTAAATGTTTCTTAAGGATCAATATCTATGTATCTATGTATCTTCTTTATTTATTTATCTTTAATGCGAGAGTGAATCGGTTCGCACTTTGTTAAGCTCTTTTGTTGGTCCATGATAAGCGCTTACCGTCAGTCGAAAGATGTTTAAGGTCCAACCCATAAAATAAATAAAAAATACTTTGTTTTTATATTTGACTGTCACCACGTTTTAAGTGACAAAATCGAAGATTAAGCAAATCTGACATGGAAACAAACATGATTGAATTCTCTGATTATTAAAGCCATTTACGATAAAACACATAAGATTAGAAGATTCTTGGCAAGTTCCATGTACGTAGAACAAGAATGTTAAAAACAACGTCAAAAATGAAAATAAAAATTATGTACTACCTTGTTCAATTCTCACCTGATACCCTGTATGTAAGTAAAGTATGTACTCAATAGTGTTTGCCTTGTTTGTATTATCTTATGAAGGTCTTTTGTCTAGTACCTATCTAGTTATTTGCAAATCATCGCCGACAAATACTAAACTCTTAACATGACATTGTAGGTTAGTACCTACTTAATACCTACATACATAATGTATTAGAATTTAGAAAAAAACATACGTATTAGGTTTAAGCATAAAAAAAACTGGATTAAAAGCAACATAGAACCCAGAAAATACGCTTATTACAATAAAAAAAATAGTTGACCTTGATAAGGTAACTGTTTAATAGAAATAGCATGCTAATTCTGACAAGAATATCAAACCAATCAAAAACGAGGATAAACGTTTATTTATGTATATATTGCTCACAATTTTAATTTTATGCAGCGTAGCTAAATTAAATAAATAATATTTTTAAATAAAACGAACAAAGAAAGCCAGCTAAACCTTTCATATTCACATATCAGACAACATTATTTTTAGTTTATAGTAACAAATAGCAAAAATAACCATTAGAATTCAACATCACAAAAATAGATAGATAGATAAACCTCTTTATTGTAACACACATTAAAAAAAACAAAGAGAAACACAAAACGGCCTTATCGCTAATATAATAGCAAAGCCCCAAACTAAAAGAGTAATTCTACTGATAAATTAGTGAACCATTATCCATTACATAATTAGCACCAGTTATACTCTTTGCTCTCTCACTTGCCAAGGAAATGATCAAATCGGCCACTTCTTCCGGCTCTGCTATCCGTTCCATATCGTATGCTACTCTCACCTCTTCCCATGTCTTATTTATTCCATTGCTATTTAATATGTTGGTCCTGGTTATACCTGGACTAACCGTATTTACTCTGACACCTTTCTTCAATAACTCCAATGCAGCTCCTCTCGTAAAATGATCTAGACCAGCTTTAGATATAGCATAAGGCATCACAGTGGATCTTCTGAAATATGATACGCTATTAATGCTAGAAACGTTAACTATGTTCCCCTTAGTCTCGATAAGGTACGGTGTTGCCAACATAGTCAAATGTATAGCTGCTCTAAGATTAACTCTCATTACTCTATCATATTCTTCGAGTAAGTTTCCTTTCATGATGTTAGCTACTGCTGTGGTAGCAGCGTTATTGATGAGAACGTCTAGTTTTCCGTATGTGTCTATGACTGTTTTGATGATTTCTTTGACTTTGTCGTCGTTAGATATATCAGCTTTGATGTAAAGTGGTCTTTTGCCGACAGCTGCACATTTGTCTGCGACAATTTTCAGGTTTTCTTCGTTTCTTCCTACGATGGTAACGTCGGCACCTTTTGTACTGAATAGGATAGCTGAAGCAGCTCCTATACCAGAACTGCCTCCGGTTATCAACACGACTTTGTTTTCGAAACTCATTTTAATAACTTTTTGATTTATTTACTTATTTTATTATTGTTTTGCTACTTTTCTTGAACAAGTTTGTAATTTTCTGGGCTCGCAACCGACCTTGACTGAGTAGTCACGATTTATATAAAAATATTTTTTTAAAAGAAAAAATAATTGTGTGAATATTTCTAAAAAACAACAACAGTAGCAATGATTGCACTTACACAGCTCAAATTATTAACTTACAAATATTTTGGAGGTTTTATATTAAAAAAGTTAGGTAGCACAACAAAGATAATAATAAAATGTGGATATCATTTGTCCTAATTAACATATTAAGTTATGAATGATACAAAAGATAATTATATTCAACGGGTTGAAAAACTGATGAGCCAATTATTGAGAATAAGTTATATTTTACATCAATTCCTGTTAACAAGGGCCTCTGATATGCTAAATTGTTTGGTTTTAATTTCAAAATGTTACCAATATCTTCCTCAAAATCTGTTTATCATCTAAAATAAAAAAAACATGGAACCATCATCGTGTTTAATCTAAATCGCTTCGGCAATAAAGTGACGCAAATACAATCTACACGTTATACAAACAGAGTTTGACAAATGTAGACGGAATAAAGGGTAATAACCGACACTTACAATTAACATTTATGTAACAACATAGCACTAAAGTATTATTCCAATATGTAATGACCTTGTAAAAGATTATGGAACAGAAAAAAACTCGAAACAAACAATATGATATTGTGCTATATTGTGACTAGGCTATTTTGACAAGGGGTTTTAGAGACCCAAGTGTAAAAACTAAAATTGTCTGATAAAGTATATTACTTAACTCCAACAAAAATGCATCCCGGAGAAAAACTATATTTTATTAAACCATTAAAACGCAAATAAGTGGCAAAAAAGAAGTTAAGTCTATAAATGTAATATAAATGGTAATTATTATGTTTCTTGTCTTATTAAGGCCATACGATGACTAGGAACTGCATGTAGGTTTGTTTCATTTTTGGACCAAAAATTTTCACACATTTTTGTGACCATATAAGTAGTATATCTAACAGAACAGCTAAACAGCAAAAGAAATACGAGCAAACCAACAAATCATCGGTTCGTATATGCATATTATAATGATACATAAGATCGTCTTCTATAAGCAATTGACGTTGTGAGGGTCAATTTAGTTGAGATTGTTTTTCATTTGTGATAAATAAATAAATAAATATTCCGGGACATTGCACACAGCGCCATCTAGCCCCACACTAAGCAAACGCTTGTGTCGTGGATACTAGATAACGGATATAATACTTATATACTTTTCTTTTGTAAATACATACTTATTATACATACAAACGACCAGACTCAACACAAGTAAATATAAATTTTGAATTTCATAAATACTTGTGTCAAGCGGGAATCGAACCCGCAACCCCTAGATTAGAAGGCAGAGCCACTACCAACTAAGCTAACAGGCCAGCCAGTGATGGGGAAATGTAGTCCCTTTGTCACATTAATCACAGTCTTCGCAATAAACATCACCATTGTATGCCTGTTAGGTAATAGGTACAGGCATAAAATGGTGATGTATGTTAGCATACAGATCACATACGTATCGACTATCGATGTTTATTGATAATACAGGAATGTAAGTGTGTTTTTTTGCTCTAAATTCACACATATGCATTTCTCATGATTATAATAATTCATCATTATCATGGTAACGTCCAAGAAAACTTTCCATTTTGCAAATAACATTATTGAAATTTTAAAATGCGTACCGATCGAATAATATTCCGGCTGTTTTTTTGGGTCTTGACATTTAATCTTGTTTTTTCACGGCCCTAACAGCCTTGACAGCTCTAATCCTCTACTAATAGATAACTAGTACTAAGTACACGTTTCTATGAGGAAGATAAAACGATGATGTATGTAACTACGATAGATCATTTAAGGACAAGTTCGCACAGAAGGCATACGTACATCGAGTTCTAACCTTTCAACATGGGACTTTTAAAAGACAAGGTTATCATTGTAACAGGAGGTAGTTCGGGTATAGGAGCAGCAACTGCAATAATCTTGGCAAGAGAGGGCGCCAGTGTTATAATCACTGGTAGAAACGAAGCAAACCTAAACGCGGTTAGTGAAAAATGCAGCAAAGTCGGTAAAAAAGCCTTCGCTATCAAAGCTGATATCTCAAAAGACAATCAAGCAGCTGATATTATAAATAAGACCGTTTCAAAGTTTGGGAGGCTGGACTGTTTGGTGAATAATGCTGGTATTTTGAAACTTGGAGCCATCACTGAGAAAAATACTGTAGCTGATTTTGATGAGGTCATGAATACCAATGTAAGAGCACTTTATGTGTTGACGCACCATGCTGTGCCGCACCTTGTGAAGACTAAAGGTAAATATAATAATGTAATAACATCATCACATTCATAATGTGTAAGCAAAAGTTTGTGAGTGTAGAATGTGTTGTCCTTTTCCTAATTTTTATGACAATTGATTAGTAAACTTAGCAGCAACTTATGAATTTTTGGTATTACAAAATCTAAATTAAATTTGTATAAAATTAATAGTGACACCATCCACTAATCTCTTGCTTTATTTCGGCATGAAACTGTATCTACAGGGGTTAAGGTCTAGGAAAGATATATCCGCTAGTATATCGTTCCAAAGAGACAAGTACCTGGAAGAGATCGCTCTACGCGATAAGGCCACCCAGTGTACTTAGGTTAAGTAATAAGTATATTTGTCAATTGTTTCGTATTTTTGTGTTTTCTGGTGTACAATAAAGCTATATGGATGAACTATATAGTATCATAAAGCTATAATAAACAGTTATAACGAGAATCTTATACATTGCAGGAAACATCATAAACATATCCAGCGTCGCTGGCCACACGCAGAAGCCTGACCACTCCGCGTATTGCACTTCTAAAGCAGCTGTGACCCACATCACCAGGTGTTTAGCATCTGAACTGAGTGTAAAGGGAGTTCGTGTGAACGCTATAAGCCCCGGGCCAGTGGAGACGCCGATATTTGAGACTTCTGGAAGTACCTATGCTACTGCGGAAGACTTGAAACCTATGACTGCACTCGGCAGGTGAGTCGTGTATATAATAATAATAATAATCGTTTATATGCACTTAATAACTAGTAACAAATGTTAATGCTACGTAAGACTAAGTGGCTACACCTAGTTCTAACCGGCTAAAACTAGGTGTAGCCGCACTTCGGGTATTAGCCGTAACATATAGATTCATTGATAAATGCAGTACAACATTTAAAATTTTGTTGATTAGACCTCGTTTTTCGCGATAGAGATACCAGTTCTGGCAATAGTTTATTTTATACAAGCTTTTGCTGCTGCTTCGCACGCTATACAAACGTGTAAAAGCGAAAGGCGTGTTATCTTTTTTAGCGTACAAGTTTGTCCCTCTTTCATGCTCATACAGCGGAATCTATTTATACAAAATTTCAAGCCAACAAATCAATACAAATAGACTTACAAATACGCTATTTTGTATCTGGATTAATTTATTTATTTCTTGTAACAGAGTCTCGCAGCCAGAAGAGATTGGAGAGCTCATTGCATTCTTGGCAAGTGACAAAGCCGTCAGCATCACCGGCTCTAACTACGTCATCGATTGCGGAGTTCTCGTCAAATAAAAAAAATGTCTCTGCTATTATATTGACTAATTAATTAATAAAACTTAAATACAATACAAAAACGTTTATTGGGTTCAAAACTACTTACATCTAGGTTCACTATATTAATACATATAAAAACAAGAGTAATTTCTTATAACAGTGTGTTGTCACCCGGACGAGATGTTTCTGTTTCCCGGGTGACAACGTCTTCCCGTCAGGTTTAAGTTTTTCCAGTTTTTCCAATACATAGTAACATAAGAGAAAAACAGTAGTAGTAAAATAGAGTACAAATGCATATAACATTTTATAATTAAGTTAATCATTAAGTACTTAGTAATAGTGGTTGTTATTAACCTTTACAAGGCAGTATATAGAAGTAATATTTTTAGGATATAATATTTACCTAATTGGTTTAAACAGTTTACAAATACACAGTGACATAACAATATACAGTAGCAGTAGTGTATAGTAATATGACCGTTTATAATATATTATTGTGCAATAGTTACTAATAGTGATCTATAACAAATTATTCGTTTTTATGTTCTATTAATAGTACTATTATGTTAGTATTTATTAGTTAGTGATTCGAATATGATGGAGTCCGCTGAAATGCCGTTAAGACAACTAAGCCGGGGAGTCAGTTTTTCTATGAATTACATGTAAGTTTATAAGATATATAATGTATTTATACATAAAACAAGCGATTTTATATGTCACAAGAATATGTTAAACTAATTTATTTAAATAATTGTTATATACAATCTATCTGGTATGCGCACTAGTTACAAAGCTGTATTGCGCACGCCAGATTTAAGGTGCCGTTGTCTAAACTTACTATTAATTATTACTTTATTGGTATTGATATTATATTGAGCGGAGGGTTTAAATTGGTTTTCTAACAGTAACCTCTTTGTTTTGATACTAACAATTTGATATCGCAACGCACCATGTTATTTTATTAAATTGAAGAGAAACTAAACATTCAACTCTCAGTACTAGCAATAAATTAATTAACAGTTTTTATTAATTATTAAGTCTTATATATATTATATTTGAGTAATATGACGCATTGCTAATTGCGCGTTAAATTGGGTAATTCCGGTCTGAACCGAAAAAGAGATACCATTTGGTATCAATCTAGTTGTAATAACCGGCTAGCACTTACGTCAATAATTATAATAATTATGTCGAAATTTTATAATCAAATCATGCCTTACGGGAACATCAAAATTAATTAACATTATTATTTAATACATTTGGTATCAGTTTAATATCATTCATTATGATTTATTAGGCATAATGGTGGAGATATTGCGTCCACACATTTCGCACACAGGCGTCAAACATGCTCCACCAACAATCAAAACAATGGATGCCCAATTATTTCAGAATGTCAAATAAAGTACCTCTATCTTGTCGTTGGTCTAGTTGGCAGATATTTGTATACCAAGCGTGTAGACGGGAAATTACCCTTCCAACATCAAAATGTGTATGACAGTACCTACTATAATAATTTGTTTTATTTTTTACATATTCATAACTACGTTAAAAAGTTATAACTTTCACATCGGGTAAATAGAGTCATTACTAATGTTATTTATTGCATTAAACTGTTTTTTTTATTTCAATCTTGTTTTTGTTACATTAATAACGTTTATTACATATTATTTAATTAAGGTTCTTATTTAGGGTTAGGTATCTTATATTATAATCAATTACAAAATAAATTAGATAAAAGCCTTAATTAATGAGAAATTAATGCATTTTATATTACTTAATTATTTTTAATTTTCTAACTATTGTTTTTTTAACCTCAATAAATATATACAAGGTCTTATACTCGCAAAGGTTTGTAATATATTTTTTTTAATATCTATTCGTTAATACTTCTTCATCTTATCCAATAAGAATGGCCAACTCTGGTGTCGAGAGTTTATCAAGCCTTTTTTTGTTAAAACTAAAAATGCAGTATGTATAGTATAGATTGGTCAGCGACACTTAGTATCAAAAAGAACTACCTAGAACTAAATACCAGTTATACTTAGAAGAGCTCGTAGCTCAGCTAGCGGAGGCAACCGCATACGATTATCAATGTTAAGCGATTGTCGACGCGGTCAGTCTTTGGATGGGTGACCGTAAAGTGGCATTTCATTTTTGGCGCTTCTGTGGGTTACATTTTAAACTGTAGGTCCCGGTTGTTTGTCTAGTACGGAAGTCGTTAATTAGTGGGTGCTCACGAAAAACTTGCATCCCCAATTTCACCACTTTGAAAGTGTCATCTCCAATAATCCTTTCTTAACGGATGCCTACGTCATTACATGAACCTGCATGCCAAATTTCACCCCGATCCGTTCAGTCACCTTTGAGTTTTATATATTCACAACTTTTTCCCTATAAGTTTTAGTATTTTGTAATTGAATAACACTTTTGATTACAGATTACGGAGATTTTTTGTTAATGTTTCGAAAAACGGTGCTGCTGATATTATAACCAAGGTAACTGTTAAATGAAACGGCCTCTATATGTACTCATCAAATACCAGAGCCTCCAGAAAAAATCACAAGGAATGGGCTAGAGGAGAACATAGTGAGTAGGAAAGAAAGGTAGTTTTGTTTTATATTTAAGACCTTTGTATATACCCATGTTCGCAAAGGAATAAATGAATTATTATTATTATTATGAATCTCACATACCCCAACTTTGTCCCCAATCATGGTAGGGGATCTATGAAGATTTCCTCCTGGCGAAATAAAAAATGGACTTCCAATCATAATCATGATCTTGAAGGTCAAGATAATAACAAAACAATTCGGCTGTAACTAGTATTGTGTATCTGCTATTAGATTTATCTCCACATTACATCAACTGCTTATTTTTCAAGTTTTAAGTGAGGATAGATAAGATAAGAATCATTTATTGGCCAATTTAAAATCCATTTTAAGATGGAGTTATCATGGTGTATCTCGTATATTGCAATCTAATTTTTACATAAGTACATAAAAATGGCAAATTTTGTTATGTATTGAAATCTTAAATTATTTTATTAACTAAATACGTGAACCTAAACCAAGGACAAGTTTAGTGTCATTTGTGGAAGAAGCTGGGCGCTCACTACGACATATTATTCTGTCTTCTACGACATATTATCTGCTCAGGAAACCCAATGAATTAATTCTATATGTTAGTCATAACTCTCAGTTATGAGGAATACGAGTCAAATCAAAAAAGGTTAATGTCTATTCAGCCCTTATTGTATACTGGTTCCACCGTTTTAACGTTTGCTGACAAACATTGTACACTTAAAAACTTAAGCCATGTCAGAAGCCCATAGGGTGGTCTGTTAGTTGAACGTAGCCTAGCGGTTTAGCCGTTCTGGCTGGTAATCAGAAATACGCAGGTTCGAATCCGAAATTGCCGTTAGTGATTATTTTCGCTCATTTTCCAATAAAAAGTTTATGTCAGACACTAGCGTTAGCATACATAGAACATAACATATGCTCTCAAACCTTCACCTATATAGTATGACCAGGATAATCCTTAGCATTGTACGCTCTCGCCAACAATAAGGCATGGTTTTACGCACTATTGTTCCTGTGTCAGCCCCTGACCGACGTAAACCATGTATTCAGCCATTATGCTGTCTTGAATGAGACGCTAGTCTTATGGGATACATACTGATAAGGAAAATGGGGATTACTGGACCTATCGGTTCTAATCGGGTAAGCAAGCACGCTCCATCTTATTTATTATCAGGCAAACTATGGTCAAGTGCAAACACGTTTTCGTTTAAAAAAAACCTAGAACGTAATGATTACTTACCATCAGACGAATTATGGGCAAGTTGAATCCATTCCGTGTAAAAAGTCCTAGCTTAGTGGGCGATAACGGGCTGATGATGATGATACGTTCTGTTGCTAGTGGTTGTCGTAATTTTAAATTGATTACACTAAATGCTACAATGTAAATAAACATTTATTTTTATACGACTACCAAGTTATAAAAACACACATTGCCTATTTTTTTTCGTATCTGTGGATTTTGTGTATACCTACGTCTGAGTGGCAAATTCAGGCAACAGCCTCTTTGATTACAAAGATTTGCAATATATTAAACAGTGTTTTTCGCGCTATTTTGTGTCACGAGTAAATTATCACCTTAAGTTTAGAGTGTGACCTATAGATACTTAAATTAGATTTTTTTTTGCTGTCAAGTAACCGTACCTGCATGGCAAACACGGCACGGAGACTAATAGTCTTTCCTACTATTTTATCCACTTGGTGTATGGTGACAGATGGATAAAATGGTGGAAGACTATTAGTACCGGTGCCGTGCTAGCCCTGCAGAAATCGAATGCTGGCTACGTCCAAAACTTGTCTTCCAATTTCAGCAGCCGTGTGTCACACTTTCAATTTGACAATTAAGATTCCTCAGTTCATTGTAATTACACCTATGCGGGCGTCTTAATGAAGTTAAAGGGAATTAATTATTTTAGGGGCATAAATTTAATCTGGGCCGACCTTTACTTATGATAGCACAATGCGGACCTAAAGTTGATTATGGGCCGTTTATCTCAGGGTTATCTTGTGAGGAATTCATTAACCGACGGGGAAATGGGCCGAAGAAGAGTAATGCTTTAATGGATCACGGTGAAATGTGGAGTTATGTCTCGCCCGCTAATTCGGTAACTTTGCCAGTGGATTTGGATTAAAATGTATTTTATCACCATTGCTAACTTTTATTTGTCAGGGTACGTAACAGTTCTGACAGCATTCTGAAAGGCATAAGCAATAAATACAGAAGTTCAATAATGTAGCATTGGGTTAAATCCATGATAGCGTAATTTTAACCAATATACTTACACACATACATATATGAATACTATATCTTGTTATTATTTTTTATTTTGTGCCATCCTGTATAAGTTTTGTTTTGTCTGATTTGTTGAACATTTTATGCTTTCTGTATTGTGTGTTTGTGTGTGTGTGTGTGTGTGTGTGTGTGTGTGTAAGCGGAGGCAATCACATGCGGTTGCAACTATCTATGCGATCAGCCCTTGGATGGGTGACCGAAAACCATTTAATTTTGGGCGTTGCCGCGGGTCAGATTATACGGCAAGTAAATTGTAGGTTCTGGCCTTTTGTATGGCGGTCGTTACCAATGTCAGAGGCCCTCGGGGTAGTTTGAAACTCTAGACTCAGCCACTGTCATTTGAACTTTACTTTTATATTAATAGAAAATGATAAGTATATAGTAACAAAAACGTGTGCAAGGAAAGCCAGGGGCCTCAAGCTAGTAACCAGATAGAGAAAAAGGATAAAAAATTGTGGATTTATCTGCGCTTTGACTGAATTCGAAATGAGAAAAGTTTGAACAAAATTCACTGTTGACGAGTCAATATTAACTAGAAAACTGCAAATTTATATTTTTCTCTCGGATTTAACTTTTACGTACGAATCACAACTTTATTATTTAGTACATTAGGTTATAAACGACATTATTCATTGTTTTTTTAAAATTGCAGCAGTTTAGCTTTCCGATGAAGTTTTTCTAATAAGGCTTGCTTTTATAGAAATGGATGAATTCTTCTGAAATAGATGTTGTATATTTTTAACATGCTATTATTAGGTTGACCTGAAACTAACTAAATAAATGTGTAATACATTTCACGTACTTATTTCTTGTTCACTAGTGGACGCCCGCGGCTTCGCTCGCAGTATTTCGGTATAAATATTTGCCGATTATACTCCTAAGACCTCATACAATCGTGAAAATCCGTTCAGCCATTTTTGTGTGACGAGCATTTAATACACATAAACAGGCATACATACAATTATTTAAAAATAGCTGACACCTGTTCTGTTATCGATTTAATGTATACCCTATACATCTTCTATATACAGACTTTTGGGCTTCTTCGGCTTTATTATATATGTATGTATACATACGAGTATATCAAACAGTTTGTAAAACGACAGTCGTGAAGCCAAAAGCCTTAAGGTATTATTTATTCTGTGCCTTAACGCGGGGTGCTATGTGAAATCGACATTTCATAAAAATCAAATAAAATAGAAGTATATAAGATAGAGCTAATTTTTTTTAAGTTTATATAATTTTGATTCAGAGTTAAGACAATAAGAAACGCCAAAACACGATTACGTATACTCCGCTCGACAGTTTTATTTTTTGAAAAATAGTTGTTTTGAAATATTTTTCACCTTTTTTTCCAAAAGTAGTACAGAAATTTAAACCAATTCAATTATATCTAAAAGATATAAAAGATATATGTTATTATTTAGAGGAGTAAAAAGCCATAAATAGAATATTCTGAATTGCTGATTTTATATGAATTTATTTCGTCAAAAACGTCTGCAAAACTGCTCAAATCGTGCAAAATTGTTTGCGTGTGGACAAGACTCGTCGGCCGGAGCTATGCGCGCGATGCTCGCCCTTGCTCGCATGTTAATACGGCATGGAATTGCATGCGAAAAAGCAACTGTAGGCATTTTTTCAAGCGCAAAGCGTTTTTGGTTGAAATATCGTGGCCTTAAGGGTGGTTTGAAAACTCACGACACTATAGTTGTCCACTTCAAACGAACTTACTATTTTTATCTAACTTATATTATCACCGATCTATTACACCACAAAGTAAACTGAAACCTTTACGTAGGAATTATTAGAGGGCAGAGAATGCAATTTCCCCCGACGAAGGCACCAATATGTCTCTCAGATAGCCAGCAGTACTATACTATAGTTCTTACAGTACCTCAGCTTTAAGCCTCAAGTTTAACTAAAAAAATGGACAAGCACCCTTTGCTCAGACAGCAGACAGTATTTGCGTGTTGATGATGTATGCTAACTTGAATGTAAGTAAACAATAAAAAATATAGGCCTTTTTTGCCAATGGCCTTTTGAGTCGAATGGTATTGGTCTTTTTTTAAGCTATGTCATAGGTTCCTAAGGGGTTTGAAAACTCGATAGTACATTTTAGTGACTGTTATTGAGTTTCTTAATACATATGCTCAATTTCGTGAGTATATAATTTTGTATATTTGTTTGTAATATAATATATCTTGCTAACGAACAATGGATTACTCGTAAATTTATAGAAGTTAGTCGATATAATTGCTACTTATGTTAGTAGTTATGGAGTTTGAATACTGACTTGAAGTTTTATAACTCTTGTAAATGAATAAAAATCAAGCCAACAGGCGCGTCGTTTTGTTTCCTACGACAAAGTGAGAGAAATACGCGATAGCGCCTTCTAACGTATGGATGTAATTTTATCTCTTTATTAACAGTTTATTAATTGACCTTGCTGTAATTTAGTCTTATCCCACTTATACTAAATAAATTAGAGAGTTTATATGTATTTATATTTTTATTCGTTACTAGCTGTGCCTGCGACTTCGTCCGCGTGGAATAGTTATTTAGGACATTAATTCTTTAAATTGTGAACCGTTTTCGCAGCGCACGCAACGAAAGCCCTCAAAGATGAATAATTTTCGCCGTTTTTTCCACATTGTCCATTGTTTCTTCGCTCCTATTAGTTGCAGCGTGATGTTTTATAGCCTAAAGCCTTCCTCGATAAATGGTCTATACAACACAAAAATAATTTTTCAATTCGCACCAGTAGTTCCTGAGATTAGCGCGTTCAAACAAACAAACAAACAAACACAAACTCTTCAGCTTTATAATATTAGTATAGATTCGTCCTTAAAACATCTGAACCATGTCCGTGTATTTTGGAAATGACTTTTTGTCAATATTATTACAAACTAAAATTATATTTCTAAGTTTTATTTACTTAATAGATATTATACTTACACGAAAGCAGATAATGGCAGTTACTACATTACTTATCTCGAATCTATTGAGCGAAAGAAGAACTGTCAAATATAACCGTTTTATTTATCCATAAAAAAAATACGTAAGTCAAAAGTCGATAGAAGTTAAACAAGCAATTTCCTTACAAGGCGTTGTAACAAATTCAAAGGGTCAGTTCCTGAGGGTCTTTCCCCAACTGAAAACAGCTTGTTATTGAATTGATTTCAATGTATAAAAAATCGGACAAGTGTTTTGAGTCGCCCGATCGCACCCTTGAGGGGTATTTCTGAATGGAACACCTTTATTATTTCTCGATCAAGTTGCTTAAGGGTCAAATAGGAAGAGGGTAGATTTTAAAAGACGCTGGATAAATTGAGTGAGTTTTTATTTATGATGTAAGTATTCATTCTTGAGCATGATTGGACTTGAGTTTAGAAATAGTTTAAACTAACAGATTATGGTTTGGATCTTGATTTGTCATTTTGAGTTTCACTGATTAGCAGATTCTTGATTCGACAGTTAACTTAATCATTTTCACTATGAGAAACGAGAGAGAGTGTGATATGACTTTAAGAAAATAAATAAAGTTTCATTGTATTTTTTCAAGAACTAATACCTTACGGTTCTGTCACGTACCTTTTAATCTACCGAGAATATATTGATAATAATCCCAACAGTGTTCATAGTTAAAGATTATAATGCTTATAATGCACTCATATATGCACAATAAATTACCTGCTAGTTCCGCACAACACTCACGCGTGATTAAAAAATGGCGGCCACCGACGTAGCATAATAAATTCCGCGCGCTCTTTTTCTTTATTTTCGAAAAATGGAAAAACTGTCGTATTTCCCACTGCGCTCATAAAGTATCCTGATGCGAGACCGGGATACAATATGCACACCCGATATTGTTTCTTTGAATTTTAAATACAGATACAAACGAGTTTGCCGCCGAAAAGTACTAACCTCAAACTTAACTGTCAAATTTTAAGGTTAGTTTTCGCGCGAACGCATTCTTGCCGACGCGTTTCTAGATTTGCAATGCTTGATACTGTTTGGGGGACGTATGGTATTGGGATTTTAAAACCACTTTATCGGGAAATTTTGTTGTGAACTTTATTTCTGACGAAATAAGGAAGATATTGCGATAGGTGGATGGCAAATCGTGGATTGGGTAGCGAAGGAGTTTGCGTTCAAGGAATATGTGTGTAAATATTTTAAAATATGCAAATATATCTGTCCGTAAATGTGTCTGATGTTATTGTCGTTTGGTATATTCGTTGAATGATTGTTGCAGAGTTTGTTTGTTTTGTTTTTAGGGGTGATTCGGAACGTAATTTAATGTCAACTTTGATACTATTTCTTTTTACAATATTATACTGTAAGGAAATTGTGACTTTTAAATACACTAAATAACTAACGTGGAATTGATTAGCAACATAGCTTATTTAATTGTAATTTTAGTTTTAGGCCAAAACGGTACCATTAACTGTTTCCTGGATTAGATATTTTAAAAATATACATAAAAGCTAGAACACAAAAACAATCACCCGGATGAATCTCACAGGACCATTAGCTGGGGCTAAAAATTGCAACCGGAAGCAAAGATCTGACAGCATGAAAAGAAAAGAGAACTATGTAACTTGACGCGTGAGACTTGCAACAGGAACAAAAACCACCAGTTTGGACATGGATGTGAGATATACAGGATGTGGTTTATAGTAACTATTAAATTGTATAATACTTACATACTAGAAGTGACGCCTATGTTCAGTGGGTGATAACGGGCTGAGGATGATGATGATGAGTTATAAAAACATTCCCAAAATCTTTTTTACTACTTCTTTACTACGTCTAATTCGTATTCGGACACCACCGTCTAACATAAAGTATTAAGAAGAATAAAAACATTTATTGGACCAGAAAACAAAAACAATGTAAATAGATATAAAAATATTGTCAGTTCAAGTCACTCGCCCACCAACTCAGCATTTGCTGGATGCAAGCAACTAGTGCTGGTTTACGGGACCGGTAAGTGACGTCACGCACATAGTTTTATTGAACTATTCATTAGTATAGAAAAACAACAACATCTTTATACTTTGTATCCTGAAAAAATGCAAGCAAAGCCTATTTTATTGAATCCTAAACTTTTTCGCAACTCTAGATCATCAGTGTAAACTGTAGCGGGGATAGACACCTCCCCTCGGATTTTGTAGATTATTCTCAAAATATACATAATCTCTGGATTACTTTTGGCTCTAGTTTAGTTTTCAAAGTCTTGATAGTGAAAATAGCAAACAGTTTTATTTATTGGTTAATAAAAAAAAATAGAATTCAGAATATACAATAGAGCGTAAGTAAATGTAGTTCAAAACTATGCATATAAAGATTATTAATTTTATTTGCCTTACTCTCAGTAGCTTCCACAACCCTTTAAAGTGTAAGTAACAGAATAAAATATACAAAAAAGCCAACCCTTTTCCACCCTCAAAAAGTCTCGAAGCCAAAATTCCCGCACAATATCGACGTATTGAAACCTGGATGCGCATTCCCATAATTACGCCCAAATTTGGGATGCTCTCGAAATCGGTCGAGTGTTGCCATATTCAAAAAATTCAATACAAACCTGCTTCCTGCGCTGGGTTTATAACGTACACACGGAATGAAAAAAATGGCGAGCAAGTCACATTTATAATTATTGCTAAGCAGAGCAAATATTGACTCATCATGATTGGCAGTACAATACAATACAAGTTTATTGTACACCAGAATCATAAAGGTAAGTCAGTTTTAGACCCGTCCAAAGTGTCTTTTACATGGTTTAATGATCGTAATATCATAGTATTTTAGTGGATAGCTAGAACCTACTACTTTACGAGTTACGTGGCCCACAGAAGCGCTCAGATGTTAATACCATTCGTTTTGCCAAGGTTTACAAACTACTACTATGGCAGTCTTTTAACATATTTTACATAATTATGCCACACTAGTGGGTGCTCGCGGCTTCGCTCGCATTAAGAAGGAAAATTGCATCCCCTATTTCACCTCTTTAAAAGAGGCATTTCCGAAAGTTCTTTCTTAGCGGATACCTACGTCATAACATCTACCTTCATTCCAAATTTCAGCCCAATCCGTCCAATGGTTTGGGCTGTGCGTAGATCACTATATCAGTCAGTCATTCACCTTTGAGTTTTATATAATATTTAGATAGATACCATTATGGTTCGCCTAGTCTGTCATCTTCTTACTCCGTGTGTATCTCGTATTATCGACATCATAGGAGTGGAAGCGAGGGCAATATCAAAAGATTCTCATCAAAAATGAACGAGCTGGCGAGACGAGTGCCTAAAGATCAGCGGCTTGTGTGGTTTGCTGGCTTATTATTTTTGTACTGTTTTTGGTTGGATTTTAATGGTGTGTACGGTAGATACTATTTTTCTTGTCTCCGTATCTATCTTTAACTATATGTACAAACTATATGTACGCAAACAGAAAAAAACAAATGAATTATGTTCATCGAAGCACAAATACATGAGTAAATAGCTGTACAAACGCCAATTTCATATGTAAGGACCTAATATTACATGACAACTGATGACTATAGAAACTCAAACAAAATATGTGTGTTAGCGTGTGCGTAGGTTTGTTACTTTGTCTTGCACAAATGGCTGGACTGATTTGGAAAGAAATAGTATGGGGGTAGGCTAGACCCTGAATTATTGAGTACCTAAGGTAGTGACTTGCTTGCGATAAGTAGGTACACACATACATAAATACAAATAATACTAGTTTAATGACTTCTAAAAATTTGCAAAAACAATCAGCACTTTCGTTCGTAAACATCATCTTTTATCCTTGACAAAATGAATGACGAAGAAATTTATACTTTGGCATCATTTTCAGTAGTTTTATGCCACTGACTTCAATCCTCGTTCGACACAACAAAAGAAGAAACACCAAATAAACATATTAGTGACCAAGCCCTTTCTATAAATAAAGGTTTGGCCACTAATATGCGTAGTCTGTACACGAATGATATGTCATGAAGAGTCACGCTATGAAGATACGAAATCATAATATAGCGGCACATTTAAATCTATTAGTAAATTAAAAACCCCATGACGTGTGATGGCTATCAGGTTTATGATTACTATGAGTTTCGGTTTGGCACACACCCTGGGCGTTTGGGGCGGTTACAGAGTTATGGTCAATACTTGTTAATATTCCATAATTCAAAATATTGTGACAGTATTTTATTAATATGTAACTATAACGGTTTTTACTCACGTCTAATTTCGCGTATGTGGTTAACGTGTTTCGCTTATTAATAGATTTTTTTAACTTGATTTCTCTTTCAGTCCGTGGATGGTTGATTGAAAAGTGGCATTCCATTTTGGGCACTTCCGTAAGTCGGATGACACGTTAAATTGTAGGTCCCGGCTATTTGTCTAGTACGGCAATCTTTAAACCATGTCAGAGGCCTTAGGGCGGCTTGATAAACTCTCGACACCAGAGTTGGCCACTCTCATTCGATAAGAAGAAGAAGAACTTGATTTAGACCTATTGCTGCAGTCTAAGGAGTGTTTGTATCTTCAAAGAGATATTAAATTGGTTCTTATTAAAAAAAATCACGCACCTATTAAGACTACAGTTATTGACAAAAATCAGGAAAATTGGGGCCAAGTTGAGCACAATGTTAATACTTAATGATATTTACAAGTGCCTTATTATATTTAGATTTCTTCTCAAGATGCTTGTTTTTGGTTGTGAGTGAGTGAAAAAACGATTTATCCATTTCCTACAAAAGCATCACATAAATCTATATCTTTACTAATATTATAAAGCAGAAGAGTTTGTTTGTTTGTTTGAACGCGCTAATCTCAGGAACTACTGGTGCGAATTGAAAAATTCTTTTTGTGTTGAATAGATCATTTATCGAGGAAGGCTTTAGGCTATATAACATCACGCTGCAACTAATGGGAGCGAAGAAACAATGGAAAATGTGGAAAAAACGGGGAAAATTATTCATCTTTGAGGGCTCCCGTTGCGTGTGCTGTGAAAACGGTTCAAGTCGTGGGTAACAGCTATAATTTGCAAAAATAAATATGATGCCCAAAATAACTATTTCACGCGGACGAAGTCGCTGGCACAGCTAGTTATAATATAAAAATACACGTTAAACACTGTTAATTTTATCTCTTAGTCAACTTTTAGGTATCAATCAATATACTAATTATAAATAGTTAATATCATGACAGTCGCCAGGTCAAAAAGTCATTGTTAAATAAAATATGTAGGTATGTATAAGGGATATCGTTTAGTGAGTAAACATGGGTGCTCCAGATAGTATTCAGTGATTTTTAGGGCTAATGAATGACTAAGAATTTTACCGTCGTTAGTTTTCATTGTATTTGTTAAAGGGTTGCTATGTCATTGTTTATCATTTTAGTAATGGGTGTCTATTTAATAGATTACATACACTCGTATATTTATACATTACGGTTAAATAAAACCTGTCTTGAGTAATAATGTCCATAGTACATATATAGCTTTTTGCTAGGTTCTGAAAAATTGTGTCTCGTTTTCTATCAGATGAAGAACTTGTTCGGTAGCTAAAATAATGCACCTACTCATATACTTCATTTCTCATTCATCTTTTTGGCATTATTTCAGAAAAATAAAAGCAAATCACATTTAAATACTCCCTTCTCTGCCGGACTTCGTTCAGCTATTCTTCATATTATCTTACGGGAGTAATAACTCAAGTGTCGAGAGTTTAGATAGGTATTTAATTAATGGCAAAATAAAAAAATAAATAAAAGGTTAAATGACATCACTAGCGACAAGAACGCTGGCTGGTTCCTTGCGCAAATGATTTCTATAGCAATCCAGCGTGGGAATGCAGCCAGCGTTCTTAGCTCCATACCACATGTGGATGTTTTAAATTTAGGTTAAATGTGCATACTCTTATTTAGTTTTATTAGTGTATATATGTGTATATATGGTTTATTATTGAATAAATTATGTATTTTTGTATCTTAATTTATTAGAAATATATTAATGGCTAATATTATATAAATACCTATTCACATATTTTCATCATTAGGTACATATTAAAATTGACAAAACTCACCTAAAATTCTTACGCCCAAAACCGACATGCATCAACACACGAAGCGGGGACAAATCGACTACACAGAATAAAATGATAACAGAAACTGAACTGCTTACTTTGAAAATCATTTAGAGCGCATTGTATCTTTTCATAGCTATTGTAGTTTGCCAAACAATAGCTATGAACTAAGAAGGTTCGTGCATACCCAATAAGAACCGGTTCGCTCTCGCTTTGATGGAAATCACTGGATCTGTGTGTATCTGTATTCTTTGACTTCACCGTCGCTTTCCATCAGGCGAGGTGCAGTCAAACGAAAGCCCATATAACGTAAAAAAAAAAAAAACTGGATAGAAAGTGAAGCCTACGTTAGTAATAAATCTATAAAATACTACGAAAAAATATGACAGTAATTTATTGGTTTGTTGCGGTGGGAAGGTGTAATTTATTAAATAAAAATTTAGCTTACAATAGCTACAAAAGATTTTTTTAATGAGTAATTTATTCTTTGCCTTTAATTCAATTAAAGAGTTTAAAAGATTGCGATGTGATCGCAAAAATATATATTAAAATACACAATTACGTTGAGAGAGCGATAACTATGTATTTTAGACTGAATTGATTCTGTGCTTTCCTTAATCTGTAGTAAATCAAGTAATTGCGTCTGAACACGCGAAAAATAAGTTATTAATACTAACCATTTGACTCTTAGCATTTTGTACCTCAAGTATCGTTAATATTACGTTTATATGGAATTTAACGAGCTAATTAAAAAGATAGTGTTATTTATTTCCTTAGATAACGTGTTTGGGTAACTTACGCCTGTGATTGTAGAAGTGATTATTGTACTACTTAAAAATGTACCTTCAGACATTAACCGCTAAATATAGTGGACGCCCGCGTGTTCGCTCGCATTAATACAGGATAAAAAGTAGCCTATGACACTCCTAACACCTCATACTACGAAGTCTTAGGAGTGCCACTACATACCATAAATAGTTTTGATAACTAAATTACGAGTATATCTTAAAAATAATGAAAAATGATAATAAATAAATAAAATAATTGAAGATCCTTTAAATAAACTGACAAACAGAGACACAGAAATGTTGTCGTATTATCTGTTTATCTGTTTATACATCGAAAGCGAAACAGATAAACTGACAAAAAAACTAGAAACTGCTTTCAATTCGAAGTATCTTTAAAACATTTTCAATGCCAGCCTGCACACAATTTTATGTCCCATATGGACGAGATTAAGTGTATCAAATAAAATTAAAAAGATGAATTCGTATGACAGTGATCAACTCTGTTATGTCTGTATGTTAAGACCCGTACTACCTTTCAGGTCATTATTGAAAGCTTGCCTGCTAAGTTATAAAATCCAGACATTTACATAAATGACAAATAGATGTCAGCACATGAGTCAGAGGGAGTGGTCTATCAGAATCATTATAGCGTTCGCGAGGACAACGCTGGTAATTCGATGGATACGCCCGAATTCACATCAAATATGACGCTTGATACAAGTTTAGAGATTAGGCGAGAAAAGTTTTGTAGGGCCCGTTTCATTAAACGTGGATTTTATAAATGACGGTAAAATCATAAAAAACGATGACAAGACTAGTAGCCATATATTAAGTACCTACTTATTTTTTTTGCTGATATGACCTATTTATTCATGACTGTATTGCGAAAATAAAGTTTTTTTCATAAACAAGATTTATACGTGTCCGTTCTGATCTCCGGTACTATTAAAACAACTTTAAACTTTTTTAGTAGGCATTGTCTAACTTGACAATAAGTAAAAATTTTTAGAATTTTTCTTATTTTAAAGGAGTTTAGAAAGTTTTGGATTCATTTATTACATTTTAAGCATATTTTTCTTTGAGGTAGTGTTAGAGCCTTATAAAATATTACGACTTTGGGAAAGAAAAACATATTTTTTATAGAAGCAATATTTTTATACGCAAGTTTCTTTAAAATTAATCCCCAATAGCATGCGGCCCTGCCCTGGTATAGAGCACACGTTATGCAAATATGACACAAAAAGGTAATATTTCGTGATAGCGGTATGTAATTAATAAAATACGGTAATTTGGGCGCGGATCAACTTGGATGTGATTGTTTTGGTCAATTTATTGTCGAGTGGAACTGGGGTAGTGAAGTAGGGAGATTCGTTATTTAATTATTCATATAATTATACGGTAGGCATAGCAGTAGTTGTAAAGTTTCTCCTTACTTGTATTCCTCATTACTGAGCTTTGTGCATCCTCCGCATAAAAAATCGTTGTGGCAGTTTTTTTGGGCAGACATTTTACATCGTGGTGGGCGCCCAGAGACTTCCAAGTATGTTCTCGGATTTTACACAAGTCGGTTTTCTCACGTTGTCTTCCTTCACCGCTAAGCGAGTGCAAATCTATTTATAGCTTGAAAAACGTATCTATACTAATATTATAAAGCTTAAGAGTTTGTTTGTTTGTTTGAACGCGCTAATCTCAGGAAGTACTGGTGCGAATTGAAAATTTCATTTTGTGTTGAATAGACCATTTATCGAGGAAGGCTTTAGCCTGTATAACTTCACGCTGCAACTAATAGGAGTGAAAAAACAACGGAAAATATGGAAAAATCGGGGGAAATTATTCATCTTGCGCTGCGAAAACCGTTCAAGTCGTGGGTAACAGCTATAATTTATAAAGCTGAAGAGATTGTTGGCAATAATTAATATGATGCCCAAAATAACTATTCCACGCGGACGAAGTCGCGAGCACAGCTAGTTATTGATATATGGCTGAATTAGACCCAGGATGGGTCAGTAATATAAGCGGACGCTTCCACCACCGAACCCACTTATGTGTTCCAATCTAAATATATATAACACTAAAAGGTGACTGACTGACATAGTGATCTATCAACGCACAGCCCAAACCTTTGGACGGATTGTGCTGAAATTTGGAATGAAGGTATATGTTATGAGTTAGGCATCTGCTAAGAAAGGAATTTTGGAAATGTCACTTTTAAAGGGGTAAAATAGGGGATGCAAGTTATACTTCTTAATGCGGGCGAAGCAGCGAGCACCCACTAGTTTAGTAAAAAAGCATCATAAAAGGCGTCTTAAGGGAGGTGTAGCAAAGAAATATGTTCAACATCTTAAGCACGAGCACAATAACCAAGGTGGAAGTTGTAACCTGCGCAAACATCAATTAGCGTGTTTGTGTGTTAATAACTTGGCAAGTTGTACATCGGAGTGTCAATAGTGTAACGCTTTGATGTGTGAGGGGGGTTATAAGAGCGTTATCCGTGAGGTTTGGCTACCTAAGTCTATCTAGAGGGTATTAGGTAGTCAATAAATAAAAGGTTAGACTATTGTTACTAATAATTTATGTATATTTAAATAGGTATTCAAAAGGTGGTAGTCTCACTTTACAATTTTGATTAGGTTTCTTATTTACTTTCAATTTACAGGTAGGTTAAACAATGATTAGATCTATATATATATATGGGCGCCAGCCTTAGCTCAAGGCGATAGAGAATGAGTACTCTTTAAATTACACAATTGTCCTCAGGGTCGAGGGGAAATGCCTACACCAGGGTTTCTAGTTGCAACCAGTATGCGTTTTAGTCAGTCAACAACACAATAAAAGTATAAAGGCACCAGGCATTATATATGCCTGGTGTTACCGGCTTAGTGATGGGGACGGAGTCAGGGCGGAGACACCCGCCATAGAGGGCTGGAAGAAGCTGCAAGCTCTCCCAACACGGTTGGTGACCTCCGGCACCCCGCGCCCAAAGCACGATGTAGAAATGTGAAGTAGGTGTGTGTTGTGAAGTAAGTAGGATTTTGTGCGGCCTAGGCTAGCAGCCTTAGACCGTGTAGATGAGTTGTAGAAGGGAGTATTCTTGCGAGAAACTTAAAAAAACCCTGTTAACAAACAGTTACATTTATTTTAGGTTCCGCTTTAGAGGGTAGATGGTATCTGCACGCACCGCACTTATGTCGTACAACTTACCCAGAATCTGGGGTTTTTCCTCTCACAGATCAGCGGCTGCGTGCTAGGATGAGGTCCGCAGGCCTCATCGACCAGCACTACCTCCAGCAGACAGCAAATATAGCAAACAGCCTACGACAAGAAACGTGGAAGATTAATCCCGGTGAACAGGTTCTTTCACTGAGCTCTTTTTCACGAACACTCACCAACAACGAGGGAGTTCTTATGTACGGAGCGTGGCGGGTTGACCGAACTGCTTCTGCCGGGGTCTGCGGGTCGAGAGACCGCCCCAGACCCCGCTTACATTTTTCTTGCCGTGCGCGTTTCTATCTGTCGAGTCACCTTTCACGTCTCTCTGACAGGTTAGAAAATAATGTCAATTCGACACTTGACATTGACAGTCGCAACCCAAATCTTTGTTTTGCGACTGCGCAACGTATCGATATTTAGCCATTTTAGACTAAATGAACGAAATGAAATGAGGGGTTACACAAGGCCCCCCTCAGAAAAGAATTCACGTAGTGAATTCACGGCTGCCCTCAGCCGTAAACTACTGAAACAGCTACCGCAACAAAACAAAGTTTGCGGAAGTTGAAGACCAAAAATTAAAATATCCATTAAAAAAAATTCAACCAAGTGGAACAACCATTATAGGTTAATAAAACTAAAAACAACAAATTTCCAGAAGTCTGGACTACCAACCTATCCTATGTACAATTAAATAACCAGAAACTTATAAACCAACAGTGGTCTTATACCCAAACCAAAACTAAATCTATATTAAAATTACTTATTTCTGCAACAGCTTCACAAATTTTATAGTTTATTTAGTTTTTAATTTCCAATATAAATATTTTTTCTAATAATTTATTTATTTTATTATGTAACACTTGTGGGAAGGAATAAAAATAAATGTATATATCTGATTCTACTATGTTTTTAATCCCTGCAAAACCCCTATAGGTAATCATATAATTACATAAGAGTAATATAATATTAACACTAGTTAGAAAATGTTAATCAAATTATTATGCAGTTTGCTGAATGTAGTCAAGCTTACTGGGAACAATATTGATATATTATCTACTTGTGAGTATGATATAGATAAACTAATAGATAAATCCCCAAGTATAATTTACACACCTAATGTGCATAAGCTTGTTAATATGTCTGCTATGGCTTTTTATTTGACCAGGGTACAACGCCGCCCTGTAGACTTATGAGTTTCCTATTTGTAACGCGGTAGGACGCGAAAAGCACCCTTCATCTGAGTTACAGATGCCAAGTGAAGGCGTGTCTAGTTAGAGACACTATAGTGTAGTGAACATATACAGTTCTTTAGAGCTACGTAGGTAGGTACGTAGAAAAGTTAGTAGTAGGTACTTACGCGTTTAGAGCTTATTGTTAGAGTCCGCGAAAACTGCTCTGTTATGTGTAACGGCACTGTTAGTTTAGTATCCGCTTTACATGTAGAAAAGTTTAGTATTTGTACGCGTTTAAAGCTTGCTTATAGAGTCCGCGAAAACTGCTCTGTAATTGCTTAGCGGCCTTGGCCCATTTAAGTTGTAAAGTACATAAAGTAAGCATATATTTGTGATGTTTATTAAAGGGATATATTTACATAGATTACAATATAATATATTAAAGACTGATTAAAGAAGAGGAGGTAAAAGTGTACCGGCCAAGTACATGAGAGTATGAAGAAGTAGTTTTATAAATAAATAGGCTGAAGCAATTTGGGAGGATATGGGGATATGCTCAGCACAAAAAGTGAAAGACAAAAGATTAAAGTTGAAGAATTAGACAGAAATTTGAAAAGAAAACAACCTTGGCTTCGGGTATAGCTCCCGCAGAGTGGCCTTCGGTTATGACATCCCATGCAGTATACTTACATAAATATTTTTAGTTATTATCATTTATTCCCCCTATCAGGTATTGTACCTACATTTGCTACATTAAGTTTTTTGTTTACCATTTTTAATAATTGAGGTTAATTTGCAATAATTTAGATTTCTTAATTTTAGTGGTGAAGAGCTGTTGTCAGAAAACTATGCTAACTAATAATAACTTACTTATCTATCTTAAAATCTATTTGATCCCCCCCCTCGTTGTTGTGTTTTTTTAATTGACTGCTTAGTCTACTTATTTACAGTTTTATTTATTTTCCCTAACTCCTGTCCAAGTTAGGTAGTTAGTAAAATGATGTTGATTTAAGTTGTGTTCCTATTTTTTAAGGTTAGTTATGTTTATTGTAATAGGAACGCAAAAATCATAGACTGCTATCTAAATAGCAAGTAAATAATTACAGAAGAAGTTGATTCTCAATACCAATCAACTTCCAAGCCAAATTTTCAATAAGATAAATTGTTAACAACAAGTGAGCATATACAGCTCTTTATGAAGTGGTTTACCTGTATAGATTATTACAGGTATCCAGAAAAGTATCCTGACTTACAGAAACAAGTATAAGGCGTGTCAAGCTTAGGACACTATAGAGTATGTCAGTACTCTCAGAAGACTTTCCTATATAAGGAGGTGTTGTTAACAATCTCCCATTTGTTTAAAAAATATTTAAAAGTTTTAGGTATTATTAATTTGTAAATAAAGAATATCATTTTTATTATTAAATAAAGAAGTGTATCATAGGCCAATAAAGAAATTTGTGACCTTAATGTCACAATAAAAGTGATTTAATGATGGTTTAGATGGTTCTGAATCAGAGGTCTCTCTATCTGACTTAGAAACAGACCCAGTATGGTCATAGTTTAGTATCTCCTCAACAGCTTTGATAAAGACAGCTGCAGAGATTGTAGCTGCTTTGTATCAAGCTTTTCACCTTTCAACAACCTATCAATGCGCAGAAGAAGATGATTGCCTGATGAACATAACCAAACTAACTGAGACTTGCCTATAGCTCCCTTAGAAACATTCTCCCAATCCGACAATAACAAACTTGACTTTGTTTGTACGGAGGCAAAGTCATTATCATGATCCCACTGTTCAGGCAGGGTCATAAACTGAGGCTGATCTTTAATCAACTTAGCCACCTGCTTCCTTAGAGCTTGGACAGTGGTAGTTTCTCTTATTAAAACTTCTATTCCAACTCATCTTTTTTCAACATAAAAGTATTGATTTCCCGAGCCATTGTTTAGATTGTTTAAGTTTTACTCGCAAATCAAAAGAATAATTGTTATAGATGTTATGTATTATTGTAATCAAAGTGAAATTATTAAATGTATTGTTATCAGTATATTGTATGTACCAGTGTTGTAAATTATTTATTTAAAAGTGGGTACTTATGTATAATTTGTAATTCCAATAATAAGTATTGAGTGTAATAATTGTATTTTGATTCTAAGTTAATAACTAGATTGTATAGTTTGTTAGGTCTCAATATGAAGTTTACTAGTGTACTAGGTAGATTCTAAAACTTACACACTAATATTGTGCAGTTAAATATGTAAATTTGTCTTTATTAATTGAATTATTAAAATCATAGTCATTTAAGTTTTGAGTTTAGATAAGTAGATTTTGTAAAATTATTAATTATGATATCCTGGTTGCAACTTTACAATTTTATCACTTTTTGGTTATTACATACACATATTATTCAATTATTACACATTCAAGAACACATAAGTACTTACAGCTAAAGGAAATAATAAAACAACACAAATTTCTTTATAATTGCATACTTATTGTAAGTTAGTATTTAAAGTTTAAGCCTAAGGTTGCAACTAGACCCTTATACCAGTTGGAGTGCCACTGTAACGCTTTGATGTGTGAGGGGGGTTATAAGAGCGTTATCCGTGAGGTTTGGCTACCTAAGTCTATCTAGAGGGTATTAGGTAGTCAATAAATAAAAGGTTAGACTATTGTTACTAATAATTTATGTATATTTAAATAGGTATTCAAAAGGTGGTAGTCTCACTTTACAATTTTGATTAGGTTTCTTATTTACTTTCAATTTACAGGTAGGTTAAACAATGATTAGATCTATATATATATATGGGCGCCAGCCTTAGCTCAAGGCGATAGAGAATGAGTACTCTTTAAATTACACAATTGTCCTCAGGGTCGAGGGGAAATGCCTACACCAGGGTTTCTAGTTGCAACCAGTATGCGTTTTAGTCAGTCAACAACACAATAAAAGTATAAAGGCACCAGGCATTATATATGCCTGGTGTTACCGGCTTAGTGATGGGGACGGAGTCAGGGCGGAGACACCCGCCATAGAGGGCTGGAAGAAGCTGCAAGCTCTCCCAACACGGTTGGTGACCTCCGGCACCCCGCGCCCAAAGCACGATGTAGAAATGTGAAGTAGGTGTGTGTTGTGAAGTAAGTAGGATTTTGTGCGGCCTAGGCTAGCAGCCTTAGACCGTGTAGATGAGTTGTAGAAGGGAGTATTCTTGCGAGAAACTTAAAAAAACCCTGTTAACAAACAGTTACATTTATTTTAGGTTCCGCTTTAGAGGGTAGATGGTATCTGCACGCACCGCACTTATGTCGTACAACTTACCCAGAATCTGGGGTTTTTCCTCTCACAGATCAGCGGCTGCGTGCTAGGATGAGGTCCGCAGGCCTCATCGACCAGCACTACCTCCAGCAGACAGCAAATATAGCAAACAGCCTACGACAAGAAACGTGGAAGATTAATCCCGGTGAACAGGTTCTTTCACTGAGCTCTTTTTCACGAACACTCACCAACAACGAGGGAGTTCTTATGTACGGAGCGTGGCGGGTTGACCGAACTGCTTCTGCCGGGGTCTGCGGGTCGAGAGACCGCCCCAGACCCCGCTTACATTTTTCTTGCCGTGCGCGTTTCTATCTGTCGAGTCACCTTTCACGTCTCTCTGACAGGTTAGAAAATAATGTCAATTCGACACTTGACATTGACAGTCGCAACCCAAATCTTTGTTTTGCGACTGCGCAACGTATCGATATTTAGCCATTTTAGACTAAATGAACGAAATGAAATGAGGGGTTACAATAGAGGTCAGTAACTTGGAGGGCACACACACCTCCTTGGTCGAACAGGGTGACTGTGAGA
>OZ026830.1:7543589-7658782 GCA_964023185.1 Macaria liturata | reverse complement strand
CTAGCATACTTACTACTGAAACAACAAAATGGATTAAGTCAAATAATACAGGAGTATAAGTTGATAAGTAGGTAGGTAGTTACTTATTAAATTTTCCTTATCTGAGGCCACGCCACGGTCAAAATATACGCGACACTGGAGTTCGACACTTTTACAAACCTACTCTATTTTCAAGCATTTGCATATTTCCCATAACTTTTTTTACAAATTAAATTTCTTTGTACTTTATAAAACATTCACATGGGGATTGGACATGGTTTCTAAAATAGACATTATCACTATACCAGACTCAGACACATACTACAGTATAAAGAAATTTGGGATTTTACGCTCACTCAACACTGAACAGTCTAGCAAAATCAATACAATAAAGTTTTTCTTTCTGCTAGAGATAATGTATGGAGATCACTTGCAATGATAATACAAACGATATTATAATCAATATTACATTGTCTGTTATACATATATTCCCATATCACTTGAATTACATAATATAATATGACCTGGCATAGCAATGACATATTTCGCAGCCACTCACATCGACTCCGTGGCGCAACGGTAGCGCGTCTGACTCCAGATCAGAAGGTTGCGTGTTCAAATCACGTCGGGGTCAGTTCCCTTTTGCTTGATAAATATTTTTTTATGGTTTCTTCTTTTACTTTACTTTCTGTTTTCAGATGATGATTCAGTGTTCAGTGCGTGTGAAGCGTATAAGAATGATCAGCGGCGCGCCAGTGATCCGTCCTTACATAAACATAAGGTATTGTGCTAATTACTATATTGTGTATTATGTAAAAATTTAAAAAAAGTTAAGATGAACATCCATTTGGTAGTGAAATACCACAACTGTCGGTAAGAATCTTTAATTTTGTATAGTTCATCAGTTGGCGAGATATTTTAATTAGTAAGTAGGTACCTACTTACCTAAATATTTTAAATTTATAACTAGGCAGAGAGGGACTTAGTTTTAATCAGCGCTTGTTGCTTCCACACAACCAGCATTATGCTGAGTTGGGGCTGTGTTGTGGCAGATTTTATGTTTGTTTGTTTATTATCTACTTACTCGTGTTTGTTTCTCTGTTAAATCTGCCACAATAAATAAATGATTTCTTTCTTTCTCATTTTGTCTTTTAATTGTTCCATTCTCATTACTGTAGATACATTACACTACTTGTGCGTTAGTTTGGTTCTAGTATTTAGTTTTTATGTTACTTGGAGTGCGTGACGTCACCACCAGCCGCAACAGAATATCAGCGCTGGTGGCGCTGTTTGTGTGCCGCCAGCATTAGGCTGTATTGGGGCATCACATTCTTAACATGTAAGTTTAGTAAGTAAATAACTTTAAGTTTGTGTTTGTCTCAATAAATATATTTCTTTCTTTCTTTCATTCGCAGGTGACATTCGAAGCGGACAACAACAACATGGCCGACCCTCGGCACAAGTTCTCCCGCGCGATGAGCGTGGACAACGAGCTGCACCTGGAGCACATGTCCTCGGACGAGGCTCTCTCGGGGGAGGACCTGGGCTTCGAGGAGGGGGAGGTGGGAGGGGAGGAGTGCGAGTGCGGGCCCTGCGTGCGCCTCGCCGCCTGGGAGGAGCTGCTGGGGGTCGCCGTGCCGCTGCTTGAGAAACTCACGCCGCCCAAGACTGATGCGTCTGTTGGCACTGAATAGGGAACAACTCTCTGACATGACTCAACAAGATAACTCTTATCCACTCGCTGCTAAAATATCAAGACCAGCTGAAGTGTCGTATAGCTGGGACCTTCGCAGCACTATCTTTCAGTGTCCTTTCGGATGGCTGTATGTAATTTAGTTAATAAATATACCTATTATGTGAAGCATGTTAGCTAACGACACACATCTCTTATATTCAGGCTATTCAGTGAATAGTCGCTTCTTTAAAGAGAAAACACATTTTTTTCAATAACTGAATGTATACTGTATTATAAGATTTTTAACCGACTTCAAAAAAGAAGGAGGTTTTCAGTTCGTCTTAATATTTATTTGTATAGTTTTTGTCTACACGAAGAAGGACCGAAATAACAATTAAGTGCGGATGTTGTCAAATAACGGCTGCAGAAGAATCGGTAGAAGACTTTTATTTTTTTAAGAATGGAAACAAATTGCCTGCTTGAGGAAATATCGGAAAAGCAAAATTTACTAATCTCTAAAAGCGTATTTTCTTTTGTCTGTACTGCATTGATATCGTGCTTTTGCGTAGTACGTTTGCGGTAATATCGTGGTATTTTCCCAAGCAGTAGAGTGCAATCAGTACTGTGTTTCGCCCTGAAGAACAATGTTTCAGATATTACACCTGTATCTCGCGGGGAAGTAACGCGCTGAATTATAATTTTAACAATTAAAAATTATATTAATGTATTCAATTAATTTATATTTTATTATTAGGTACATATAAAAACATTAATTTTGAACATAATTATTTTATAAAACTTGGTTTATCTATGAAATATAATGGGTAAAATATACATTATACATGTAGTTAAGTTTTTATATAACGTTAATCTTGTTATAACTGTAATTACGTTTTGAACCCGTTTTTTACATAACCCAAAAATATCCTCATGTAGCGTACCAAAATTAAAAGTTTAACTTTATTATTGTAGTTATTTGTTATGTATCTAAGTACTTACTCCATCAATAAATATGTATTTAGTATATACCTCGCGTGTGGCATTTCTTGACCCAATTTTTAATAACTATCTGTACTTGCTTAACTGTGAAGGAAAACATCGTGAGGAAACTGATATGTCTGAGGACCACAATATCCGAAGACATGTGTCTACCGTGGATGGACCTGGGCGCCCACCACGATGTATCTGCCCAAGAGAACTCCCGAATTAAGTCTGCGGGGAGTTACGACCCTCAGTCATGAGGAAATAAGACTCATAGAGAGATACTATTTCCATGCTATTCTCCCATCTTCTTATCGGATGTGAGCGGCCATTGCTCGTGTCGAGGATTTATCAAGCCGTAAACATATTAAAAAACAGTAGGTAACTGAGTGGAGGAAGAGAGGTCAGCCTGGCCGGCCGGAAGCAGGGACGCGTCGGTTTGGCAACTCGACTACCGCAAGCGGACACAGCGCACCACGCCTGCCTCTACAGGCTGATGTATTCGCTAAATACTTACTACGTAGATACATAAGAAGTTTCAGTCTGGAAAAAACAAATCCACAGGAAATGAAAATAAAGATTGGTCTACAAAAAAAATCAAATAGACAAGTAATAAGAATTGATAAATAAATAATTTGACGAAATTATAGTTAGTAATGTAAGTATCGGTTAGAACTGCCTTACCTTAATAAAATGGACAGCCATCTCCATTTCGCCACATGCTATTAAAATTCGTACAACTCAAATAAAATTATAGAGTTAACTTGACAAGGGAATATGAGTCGCTACATGGAATTTAATATATTTTTGCATTTGCAAAGTACGTGTATCTTCAATTTTATTTTGTCTGGTTATAAAACTTCTCTTCTGAATATAAATCACTCTGTATTCGGATGAGAGGAACTTTATGGTGTTATAAGATATTGTTTGAAGCAAGCCGCGACTCAATCAGCAAGCGTGGTTTGATACGACAACATCTAGTCAGAAAGGTAAGTTCAAAGGGTTCAGTTAGTGTTTTGTTACCAATAAAAAAAGATAAAAACATAAAAAGAAATGATTCACTAAAGATTACTTCCATATACATAAGTTTCGGTTTCGTTAAATTTAAGCTGTAATATTGTTAAGATAGCTTACGAACTTAATTGATAATATTATGTAAGTACATCGAAATTCCTTGACACTGTTAGAACAAGTTTCAAGCCATTATGTAGATTTGTGTGTATTGGATACTAAAAGCAACTACCAGCTTAGCTTTCAAAGATAATTATTGCTAAAATAAAAATCTATTATTTGGTAATTGAAGGCATGACTTAAAAGGACAAGAAAATTTAAAATTGCTTCAATCAAGCTATTATTTTTTGGTCAGTGTTTTAAGCAAGCACATTATACAAATACTGGGACTTGCAAATGTTTCGTTTTCTTTTGAATATCTCATTTTAGACATTCTTATTACTCCGTTTAATCATATGACTCACACGCAATTCCCAAATAACTTTCATTAGGGCTGCTTTCCCTAATTAGCTAATTAATCACCGTTTATAATTCCATGTTAACTTTTAGCGCACTCATTTGCGTAGTGACCTCCGTGTTTCATATCCGAGATTACTGGGCTCACCTATTTTAAGATTGGGTTGATCGAGCGCTTGTAGTGGTTAGTAAATCAGGCGGTAGTTGATCTGTCAAGTAGTGCGGTTGCAGTGATAATGTCGCGCGCGTCCCAGAGTGTCTTCAGCGTGGTGTTGGTGGTGTGCTTGCTGGCCAATGCACTGGGGGCTCCCTCGCCGCTGCGGAGCCTTACGAGACACCGGAGGGATGATGGGGATTCCGTGAGTCACTTCATTTACTTTACCATTAGTCTAACAATTAGCAGAGTAATGTTTTAACAAAGCAAATGGTTCATCGTTATTTTTTAAACGCAGTGTTCTTGATCGTAAATAATAAATTCTATATAATAAATTTAAATTAGAAAGACAAGGAGGAGAGGAGGATTTAAGTTTATGGAAATGGTTGATTTATAAGCAGATCAAAGTGAACAATTGATTAAAGTTACTGATAAAATTTGTTGTATATTTTTTTCATTTCAGAACGATCTGTCCCCAAGCAGCTCGCAGACCAATTCATCATTTGACGACAACGATGATGATGATGATTTCGGTCCAGTGGCAGCGCCCTCTGGCGGCGGCAGCAACCTGCTGAGTCTGCTCAACCTGGCCTCGGCGCTGTTCCCGAGCTCCAGCAACAGCGGGGCCAATGTAAGCGTACTTAAAGTATACCCATACCTATCTATTATTTCAATGACTTTCTACGGAAGTAAACACTGGATAAAATCTGCAATTGAGTCTACAATCTACAATTTTTTAACTATTTTAATGATTTATTACGCAAATTAACAATGGATGAAATCTGCACATTATGAAATAAACTTACAACGAAAAACATCCTTTACAAAATAATTGTATTATAATCAAGCGACATACGGTCTATTGCAAACTCAAGCCATGTTAAAAAAAGACAAATACGATCATTATTACGGAAATTTCATTATTGACTTTTACTAAAAAAAATAACTTGCAACAATGTAGGTACCTGTGTATTTGACTCTGGGGAGCAAAGTACGTCATAGTACTGCGAAATTATTACTCTTAATTTAATTTATTTCAAAATATGTGAATTATCCTTGAAACACCGACCACATTTGTCGTTGTTTCTGCTTCCCGTTCGACCACTCTGTCTTCTGTTGCAATACCTACATCACAGATTTAATAGCACCTATTTACCTTTTGATACCTACTGCAAGCATACACTTTTACTATACGTACTTATTTACGTTGAATGCTTCCGACAAACTTCACGGTCACCGTTCACCAGTTCACTGCGCGTCAATTTCGTGTTTGGCACTACACCTACACTTTTTTTTACCAGATGTAGGAAATTATGAGTAATATAGTAAGGTCTTTCAGATCTTTGACCCGTGCTATTCTTAGGAGTCGTGTTTTTGAACTGTCGTTTATTCACTAAACTCACTTGTTATTTGTGTACCTAAGTTTTATCCGTTCAATTAAATCTTGCACTAAAACTACACGGCACGCACGGCAGGTTTGGTAGATACTTTAACTTGCACTTGCACTGAGTTGTGGTTACCATGCACCTATCTACTATGGGTAAGTAAACTGTTATAAGTATACCTCGCATCATGGTAATAATATACCATTCAAGATTGCTTAAATTGTTATGGAACTTAAATTTATGTACATATGATTTTATGGAAATGTTATAGTACCAAGCTTATTATAACAGTAGTCCCTCATTACATAATTTATATTCTTTATCTTAGCAGTGAAGTACCTAGATAAAATGTTGCTTATTTGTATGAAATTAATATACTATGTGTAATGAACAGCTAAGTTAAAGAGCTAATATTTTCAGAGAGCTATAAGAGGCATGATCAGGAAGTACTTACAGCGGTACCAGCAGCCTGTAGACATCCGCCGACAGGACATTTCCAAGAATATCGTCGACGTAGATTATGTCAAGACCTTGACACCTCCATATCAACGCCAAGAAGACGAAGATCAAAACGATAGTGACAGTCACAGTGAGGAAGATAATAATGGTGATGATGATAATTCAGAATCAGAAGAGCATAATGACGCAGCGGAAGAAAGCTTAGAGAATAACAAAGAAGCGGACACTGATAAAGCATCCAAACAAGATAATGGTAACGGGAGTGGAGATGATGGCTCAGACTATTCTGAGGAGCCAGAGAGCGATGGAGAAGGAGGAGGTATTCTCGGGCTCCTGGCTGGACTAAGCGGTGGAGTAAGTTTGTTTCTTTCATCCAATATTTTTTGACTTGCCATCCGGTATGCTTAATTTGTGGAATTCAATAATTGAAAAGCATTTTGTAATTGAATGGTTCATAATGTTCATATAATGAATTATTCATGACATGTTTTGCAAAGTACACTAATTAAACATTGCTAAATAACATTTTTATGTTGTAGGAAGGTGGGTCTGATTTAGGTACTCTTCTAGCAACTGTGAGTCAAATCGTTGGAGATCTCAGTGTAAGTACTTGTACTGTAGTACTATTTCGACTTACATAGTTCAAGATGTATAATACAAAATAATAATAAAAATATATCATTTCAGGGAGATGGATTTGATTTAAATGCTCTCATCGGATCTGGTTTTGGACTCTTCGTTGGACTTCTTGTAAGTACCTAGCTAATATGTACATATATTTAAAAAAAAATGTAGCCTACCCGTGTTACGGTATTATATCTAATTTTATTGATATTTGTTTCTAGTCTCAAGGAGAAGAGAACCCCGGAGAAGTGATAGCCAGTTATCTATTAACATCATTAGATACCATCACAGGAGGCGGAACGGTACGTTATTTTTTTAAATTTGACTGCAATATGGCTGTACATGCTATTTTATGTGTGTTATACATATATGTGTATGTTCCACTTAATGTTTTTTTTGTAGAAAAACAATGGTGCCTTCTTTGGAAATTTCTTATCAACTCTAGTGAAAGGAGTCAGCGCGGTGAGTTTTATTGTTTTTAATTTGATCAAATCTTATAATAAGCGTAATTTTTTTTTATTACTAATCTTTATCACTGCAACAGGCTGAAGATCCAGAAGGTGAATCTGGCGAGAGTTCCGAGGAAGGCGACAAAGTGAAGATGGCTGACTCCGCCGGCTTCTTCATCAGCCTGCTCATGTCTCTCTCCGGGGACATGTCCGCGACCAGCTCGGCGGGGAGCTCCAAATCTTGGTGATTTGTGAACATAAATCACCAAGATTCGTGCTCCTTAACATCCAGATCACGATCTATGTCCCAGTTTTCGATCAAATCTATGAGACGTTTCCGTTCTGTACTTATTTACTATAGTGATAGAACGCTCAAGTTACTACGCCATAAGTAGATATCATTAAATGTACCTACGTAGTTTGGATTGCTCAAGTTGTTGTTTGACGTAACATTAGCCAACTTTATATGTGATAGTTACTATTAAACTCTGTTTTAGCATAATGTACATTGTACCTGCATGTATTTTATTATGTAAATACAATGCAAAAATCTTTGCTAAGTATTGCGTTACCTTCATTTAAGTATTTGAATTTATTTATTAGCTGATTAGTATACAGGTATGTTCTATATTATTAATTTACTTTGTTCTTCGTTTGCCATCAATCCACCCACAAAGTTTCATTGCTTAGCTACGCACACAATAAACTACACTCTCTTCTGTACTATACATCTGCATCTATACCTTACTTCGAATTAAATGTCACCCGGCTGGTTTTGTTTTATTTACATGACCTTACTTCTGATTAGCTGTCCTTAAAATCCTTTGTAACATACAATTTTCAAATTAACATTTCCCTTGTAGTTTATCCTCACCTAATCCTATTTCCCCATTTTGCTGGTTTCGTAGCTATTTCGCCTCTACTAATCCTCTTCAGCATTTTGTTTCGTAGCTATATTGGGGTAAATGTTTGTCACTGACTTATGATATCTTTGTATAATACCTACTCACTTCCTTAAATTTCCAATATGATCTACTTCATCGTTCGTCTACTCATTCAGTGTTGTTTCTGTGCAGGGCTCATCATCCTCGAGCCAGAGCGCGGATCACCCGGTGTCTCCGCTCTGGACCTTCAAGATGGACATCTTCCGTGCCTTCCTCCAGTTCGGCACCAGCATCCTGGGACTAGCGTCTTCTTCTTCTAGTAATGCCTCTACAGTCTAGTCGAATTGTGCCGTGTTAATAAAGTTTTTTTTTTAACAATTGTCGATTGATTTGTTTCTAAGGTAGATTCCCTATAAAATTATACATAATCGTCTATGCGCAAATCATATATAAATTCATATAAGTACATACTATATATACGTGATCTTCTTTGTAGGTTAGGTGTTTTTATCTGACTTTAAACCTTAATAAAAAGAGATAATCAAATATATTATCAAAAAAAAAGTTAGTTAATGTAGATTCTAGAGAACTAAGTAGGTAACGCACTTTAGATAGATAGATAACATTTATTAACATACAGAATTACATCTAACTTATTACAATAATAATAAGAGTTGGCATCAGTCATGTCTCGTCAAACATTAATCCTATCCAGAGGTTCTCAAATCGGGGGCTGAAAATGCTGCGAAACGGTTCGAGAAAAGGATGGTTCGGCAGTGTTTGCTTCGCGCTCGACTTGGCTTGACAGATACCATTCTAATTTTAAAAAATCCTATTACCAATTAAAATTACATTAAAATAAATTAAAATTAAACTTATAATTATTTTAGCTGTGTAGCTATTTAGATCATCATACGCAAACACACATGTTCTACGTTAGATGTAGGTACTAAAGCGCCCTTAAAACGTTAGATATGTGTTGTTGAAAAAGATATTAGTATTTTTAGTCTGCATCTGAACCGAATACTACGAATACGATATTCGGCACGATACTGACGTTAAACTAACGCTATTGATGATGAATCCACCCATCATTTCGTTTCAAATATAGGCCGAAAATACAAAAAATCGTAATAACGCATTGTATCTTTATAAAGTTGCCTGGAAGTTAAATTTTCTAAGGAACTCGTATACTATTATACAACACAATTAGCCGTTTGTTAATTTTCATATTTGTACGTAATTAATATAATAGTGACTTACTTTAATATGTACAATCGATATAATTATTAAATTAACGTCGCCTATTTCTTTTGGAACTCTCGTTTTGTTGCCATAAAATAATACGCCGTATTTAAATTCTAAAAGCATTATTTTATTTTTTTTAGAAATAATTCTCTAAATTTTATTCAATAATAAACAATATATACACATATATACACTAATAAAACTAAATAAGAGTATGTACATTTAACCTATATTTAAAACATCTACATGTGGTATGGAGCCAAGAACGCTGGCTGCATTCCCACGCTGGATGTACTTAAATAAATTTATTATTTAATTTTTTTTTACATAAATTGTATGTACTTCAATTTGTTCATACATATAGTATTGTTATTTAAAGTTCAATGTTGTTTTTAATGGCCGATATAAGAATAACACATATTATCAAGAACACATAAATTTATGTTCAATTCAGAACATTTTTTTTCTGAAGGTTGGCAGGGAATGTTATTGGTTAATCATGAAGCCACGCATCATATAAGTAAATAATGATTTCCGGTTGTTCTCATGTAACCAAAAAACGATGAGTATTTGCACACCTTACATAACTAGCAACATGTTGTTCAATATGGCCATGTCCAATCTGAGATATCATTCAATCTGTATCTGTGTGTACTACAGCAAATTCTGATACGACGTATTTCGGACTTACATGTGGACCTGCGACAATAAATCCCGAAGACCATAATATCTACTCATAGTAGGTAGAAATATAATTGTAAACGTTATAAACCATTATACATGACTATTATGGTTTACGGTTTTTTTTCTGTTAATGGGGCAGTACCATAAAATAGTCCGTAATATAAATAAGCTTTGCCTTGAGTATTGACAAATATTTACTTTGACTATTGTTTTTATAAAATCTATCTATTGTATTTTTAACTTGCATAAATTAATTAGAAGTATTCATCATCATCATCAGCCTAATGGAACCCACTGCAGGGTATAGGCCTCCGCCCTCTTACGCCAATACTCCCTGTCTTGCGCTGTTCTTGCCCAAATGTTTCCTTCTAACTTTCTAATATCATCCAGCCACCGTTGCACAGGTCTTCCTACACTTCGCTTACCTAGCCATGGGTACCATTCAGTTATTGTTTTGTTCCATCTGCCGTCAGTACGTCTCGCCAAGTGTCCAGCCCATCGCCACTTGAGTTTCGTAATACTAGACCCGACGTCTTCCACCTTCGTACGTTTTCGGATCTCAGTATTACGAACCCTGTCGCGTAACGTAACGGCTAACATGGACCGTTCCATTGCTCTTTGTGCGACTCTCATCTTTTCGATGGTTTCCATGGTGAGCGTCCAAGTTTCGGCAGCATACGTCATTGTGGGCAGGACACATTGGTTGTAGAGGCGTGTTCCGCATTGGGGCATTTTACGGTCTTTAAAAATATCGCTCAGCTTGCTAAATGCCACCCATCCGAGTTGGATTCGTCTTTTGATCTCCTTGTGTCTATGCAGAGAGCCAAAAGACAAACAATGTCCAAGGTAAGTGTACTGTTCCACTACTTCTAATTTTTTTACCACCAATCTGAATAATTGGTTGTGAATCTCCAGAAGCGTTGGTCATCACCTTAGTTTTGGACATGTTCATCTTAAGGCCCACTCCATGATAGACATGGTGAAGGTCTTCTAACATCGTTCGGAGATCAGACTCAGTTTCACTAATAAGAATCAGGTCGTCAAAAATAAAGGTCGGTTGTACTCTTCACACTTTTCCATCAACTGTTTCACAGTGTGAATGTGGTCTATGGTAGAAAATCCGGTCCTAAAACCAGCTTGCTCGATGGGCTGGCACTCATCAAGTCGGCGAGTAAGTCGGTAAGTAAGAATTTTGGCAAAGTGTTTATAAATCTGAGGAAGAAGACTTATGGGACAGTAATAACTAAGTTTGGATTTATCTCTTTTTTTATGCAGTACTTATTGTAACTATTGCGTTGTGCCATGAACTAGGTGTGTTGTCATGTAGTAGAACGTAATTAAATAGTTTTACAAGAACTGCAACTACAGGTTTCCCTCCAGCTTTTAAAAGCTCGATTGTAATGCCGTCTTCCCCTGGCGATTTATCTGATTTCATTTTATGAAGTGCCCACCAAACTTCGTCGGTGTCGAAGTCGGTAAGATAGGTGGTAGTTCTTCATTATTTCGGTATTCTACTGGGTCTGCTCTGGGATCATTTGATTTCTGCGGAGCTGTTGTGGTCGACGAGTACAAAAATTCATGGAATCCTTTGACAATTTCTAGTATTTCGTCCTGATTGTTAGTTTTAACACCATTGTTTAGTTAAACTATTTATTTGCAATGTTCCTTGATTTAAATTTCTTCTAAAAAATTTTGGGCCTCTGCTTTCTTCAATAGTTTTAATTATTGTTTGGGTAGTATGTAGCCTTAAATCTTTTCTTATTGCTTTGCGTATTATTTTGTTTGTCTTGTCTAATTCTTTCTTGTCGTTAGTATTGCTTAGACTTAGCTCACGGCGTTTTTCTATTAATTCTAAAGTGCTTTGTGACAATTTTGACTGTTTTTTTGGTCTAGCTCCTATCTGTTTATCTGCAGTTTCTAAAATAATGTCTGTAATGTTTTGATTAAGACTGTTAATATCCAAATTCACCTCTTCTAGCAATTCGAACTTATTCTTTAATTCTACTTGTTATTTGTCTTGTAGTAGGCTAATTTCTTGTCTATTGTATCTCTTGGATGTTTTTACTAATTTTGTTCTTTCTCTGGCTAAATTGAATATTAATTCCGCTCTGACTAATCTATGGTCGCTTCCTGCTTTGAAATACTGCAGTACTGATACATCATTCACCGTGTGGCGTTGTGAGGAGATGATGTAATCATATCCACTTTTTGTTTGTCCGTCAGGACTGATCCATGTCCATTTTCTTGAAGCTCTTTACTAAAAGAAAGTAAGTAAACTTGAATAACTTTTATTTCGTTTTATGATCAGAAAGCAGACCCGTGCAGATATGCTGTTAAATTCTTGTACCAATGAAGCTATTTTCTTATTGACTAAAAAGCCTACTCCGCCGTATGATGAGTCTGTGAGACCTTTATAAAAGATGGTAAATTTAATAGATCTGTGTCTGTTCTGCGGACCTCGGATAAGCCGATTAAGTCCCATCTAATTTTGTGCACCTCCACTTCTAGTTGGCAAAGTCGTTCTTCCGTTCGTAACGCCAGGGTCATGATCGTCGTCTGGTGGCGAGATCTCTTCCAGGGATTCTTCGCACCCTCTGCCCCGCCGCTTCCCCGACCGCCACCGTAGCCGGGACTAACGGGGCCGCTGGGGACTAAGGGCCGTTTTGTATTGGCGTAATTCATGAGGGAGGGTTATAGCCTTAAAACGCCACGCTGGCTAGTGCGTCTTGGCGAGTCTTCCTGACACGTTGGCCTTCGGTGGGCAAAAGTAAAATGTAAAATTTTTACTGTTGCACACCGAAGTTTCCAGGGGGCACCACGATGTAGGTGTGCCTCGGAATTGAAACTATTCATTCTACGCAGAATATATGACAATATAGCAATGCTATTATTATCAGTATTCCGTGCATTACGAATAATTCCCATCGCCCCCCATTAACCTATATTAGTAATTAACATACAATCAGAAGTATCGAATTGTATGTTAATTACTAATATAAGTATGGTAATATAGGGAAATAACTTAGGCGATTGTATATATATATTTAATTATACACAGGAAACTAGGGGTGCTCTGTGCGCGGGCTCCAAGGGGCCCGCTAGGGGGGGTTTAATGAAGAGGGGGAGCTCCGATATATGAAAAAATATCCATAGGTCTCATGGGCAAAGTGATGGTTAAGCTCGGCTTTGGGCCTCGCTTCTTCCTCGATTTGACATCACAGAACTTGCTATGTCATTAAATTCATCCTGAATCATCAAAGTGATAGTGAAACTTGGCCTTCGGCCTCGCATCTCCCTCACTTTGACATTACAAATACTCCGTCGTTTTGTTCGGCCGTAGGCAAATGGGATTTATATTGAGACTTTTTTTTTGTATGTGGCATACAAAATGCATGTGGCATATTTTTTTAACTATTGGGAACATGCTTGCAGTTCCCTCCAATTTTAGTTCAAGCACCACCCCCCTATCTCTTATAGGTTCCGAGATCCCCTACTCTACTCCATGGTCAGTTCCACTTTCTCCAAGTTTCGGATTTTTCCTCTTCTCATTGGAGCATTTTCTATACGACCATATCCTTGAAATTCCCAAAAAAAAAACTCCTTCCCGGAGAACTACTATGTCAGTGAGTGAGTCAGTGAGTGAGTGTGTGAATGGTAATCCAATTATATATAATAAGTAAGTAAAGTAGTAATGTCTCTGTTCATATTTCGAGCCTAAATTCAATTTTAACTAAGCCGAGATTGACCCAACGAATGAAAAGGAAAACTCTTTGCGCTTTGGTGAAATATGCCTGAAGAAGCCCGTTTCTGACGCAATGATTTTCTATAAAATCTACAATTCATAATATTTCGTATTATTATATGCTAGTGGACGCCTGCGGCTTCGTTTGCATTATTATGAGATAAATGCCTAAAAAAGCCTGTGACACTTCTAAGACCTCATACTACCTACATACCAAAAATCATGAGGATCCGTTAAGCTGTTTTTGCGTTATGAGCGTTCATATAAACAGATAAACTGATAAAAAGTCCTGCTGAAAAGGACTGCTGTAACGTGTTCTGTTATGAATTTAAAGTATACCCAAACTTTTTTTTAATAATATCTTTGTTCAGATTTTTGACCCTCTTCAGCTTTATTATATGAATAGATAGATATAGAAGATAGATTCTGTGGCTATGGCGCTGTTTGCCTCCAGATAGATAATTACCTATCATATAAGTAGATTAACAAATAAATACAAATACAAATGTTTTATTATCTGTACCTGTGTGGTGTTTGCACCTTGCAGTAGGTCTCATAAGAGCCTGAAGCGCAAGTGCATCCACTTCCACATCATTTTTGTTAGGCATTAATAATATACATACTTATTATCATAGAAACATTTGTATGTACCTACAGAAGTTCTAACCTCAAAATAATTGACAGAAATTTTTGAAACAAAATTTAGGGTTAACATCTTATAAATCTAATTTATCCTATTTTTATGAGCAGATTTTATTTATCGTTTTTTTTACAAATAATGATGTACAAAAATGTATTATTTACATTTATCCGATATTTTTAGATACTTTGATAGGGTATTGTACAGGCTTGGTCCGAGTTATTCTAGCGACTTCGCTCCAAATTTGGTGCGTTTTTTTGGATTTTGTCTTTTCTTCTTTTTTTAATAGTTTTCTAGTTGTTTTGTTCCCATTTTTTTATGTTGTTTGTGGATTACAGATCTAATGAACAGTTGTCTGATCGTAAGCACTTTACATTCTTGGTACAAGTCTTTGCTGGCAAATCTTCCACTTTTAAAAGTCATAACTTTCAGTAGCGCTTTTTGAGATATTTCGATCATTTCAAGATACGTTTTCCCTGCAGAGCCCCGAGCAGGGATGCAGTAAGTGAGAAGAGAATGATGTATTTCAGTTGCCGCTTTAACCACAAATACTAAAAATTAAAAAAATAATAATAAGGGGGTCTCCATACAAGAACGTGTTTTTTTTTGCTCAAAATTAAAAACGGTAACAGGTAGACGCTTCAAATTTGCACATAATATTTACTTGTATACTACGTTTCAAAATAAATAATTAAATAACAATAAAGTAAACATTAAAGGGGGGCATACAACAAACGTAATTTTTAAGCAACTTTTACTCTATATTCATTAACAGGTATAAAATTGAATATTTGTAAGAAAATATTTTGAAATATATAACTATAAAAATAAATACCTATTCAAATACATAAAAACTCACAAAATGAAAATAATACGTGCATCCAAATGCGGTGCAATCGTTGGTGTGGTATTTGCGCGAGCGCGAGGTGGTTGCTCGTTGATTTCTCGTTATTTTATAAACAGAACTAAACTTTGTAGTATCTAGAAAAGTGAATTTATATTATAGATGATAGAACGGAACCCTTCGTGCGCGAGTCCGACTCGCACTTGGCCGGTTTTTAATGTAAATGTTCAATACAAAAGGTTTTTTTTGGCTTGTACGGGTTTGCACTTGTCCATAGTTTGCCTGATAGCAAGCAAAGGCTATGGCCTAAGATGGAGCGTGCTTACCCGATAAGAACCGATTCACTCTCGCTTTGAAGATCGCTGGATTATAGTTCGTGGGGAACAGGAAGTCAGGCAGGGAGTGCCACAACCTTGCGGTACGAACAATAAAGTTGAAGCGTACCGTTTCGTGCGGGTCTTAGGAACTTCCACCATGAACCGGTTTCGTCCTGTGTAACGATGAAAACGTTACATACGTTCCTGGTTAAATTCCAATAGCAATGTTGCATATCGTCGCTCTCGCGCATATTTGATAAAGGAGTTTACCTGCAGGGCAGTCGACCTTCACTACTCAAGGACGACACACATTTTTCATTACTATTAATTTAATCTACTAATTTCTTCTTATTAGTTTTCGTCTAAGCGTGATTATATCGTGTTTTACCCTTTTCCCCGATTGGGTAAGTGTTTAAACTTGTAAATTATAATAATAAAATGTATATAACCTCTAACACGTGTCGGCAGCATGCCGACAATTTATTTTTAGAATTAATTACTTTATGATTTATTACTTTTATATTGTAAATATTGTAAATATTGTTACATCTATCTATATAATAAACCTTGGCATCGGCTCATCACCATGGACTTGAAATCCGAGTACTATTACTTGGCTTGGTGAGCCGATGCGGGGGAATGCATGGAAGAAGAGATATTGACCCTGCCCATCTATTCCCTTCCAGGGTCCTAGGTTCGGGTTTACTACACCCGTATCGAATCGACCAACGGATTAATTCTACCAGAAGACTGACGGTCACCTAAGTACTCTGCCGCTACTGGTGTTGGCAGCCCGTATCTACCAACGGATTAATTCTACCAGAAGACTGACGGTCACCTCAGTACCCTGCCATCGTCGGGATACCATACCAGGGGAGTAACCGGATTTCCCCCTAACGCACAGCCCTTGACCATCTTTTTTTCATTCTGTTATTTTTGTGGTAAAATTATATCTTTATATTTTTTTGTTAACATTGCCTTTAAATTTAATTTCTCTGATAGGCTCATTATGTTACACCTGCCGTATCTCTGCTCGTCCGGTGATAGAAGGTCGCGGGTGGAATTAGTTCGAGCAATTCCGCGGCACACTCTCCAAAAAGGCAGAGGGGAACTCATCACCTACTGAAACAGAAAAATCTAAAAAGTTCTTACCGAACCCGAATACAACAAATCGTCAACAAGACACACCATTATCTAACCGATTTGGTTCCCTACCAGTGGATGAAGATGAATCGGAACCGTTCCAGAATGCAATAAGAAGAAAGGCGGTGAGTAATATACCTCCTATTGTAGTTGAACTTCAAGGTGAATGAACCCACTTGAAGATCAGGGACATTCTTGTAAAACACATAAAAGACTTCCATATGAAGTTCAGTGGACATAAAATGATCCGAGTTCAGTGCTACTCCACAAAATGTCACCAGTTACTCCGAGAACTTCTCATTAAAGAAAGTGTAGCCTTTCATACGTTTACAAGAAAGGAAGAAAAGCTTCCTAAGGCTGTTATTAAAGGCCTACAGAGGTTTACGATTGATAAGTTACTGATGAGTTGGCTGCTCTAGGCTTTCCAGAAGCTACGGCATCTGTAATGAGAACCCTCCGTCTCAGTGAATGTCCGCCTGGGCTCATTCAGTTACCAACCGGAACTAACATGGCAAAAATTAAACAAATCAGATACTTACTCAATTGTAGAGTGCAAGTGGAACGCTTTAAACCTACCAAAAAACCAGGCACTCAATGCTTCAGGTACCAAGGGTTTGGTCACGCCTCGCGTTACTGCAACAGGCCCCCTCGGTGCGTTAAGTGCGAGCTCATCCTACATGGGAATGTACCAAAAAAGACAGAATACCACCTGCGAAATGCTGTAATTGCAATGAAGACCATCCAGCAAACTATGCAAAGTGTAAGGAACGTCTTAAGTACATTGACCAGATCGAATCTAGGCGAGTGAAACTAAGGAAAGCCTTGAGACAGCGACCACTAAAACAGAAGAAAGTACTGCCCAGACATGGGCACAGGTCACAAGATCCGGCAAAGACAACAAGCAAGTTTCGAAGCCACTTACTGAGACTCCATATAACTCGGTAGTGAAACACTCGGCGAAACCTCGCGACCAGACCCAGCTCCAGAAGAACCCGTACGACCAGGAACAAATCTACCAAGACGGTGCAAATTCTTCATAAGGCCCTCATGACTTTGAAACCTTGGAGATGCTGGAAAATCTCGCGGCCATTAAGTCCAATAAACACGATTTTTCCAAATGCCAGTCCTACATGGAATAAAATATGTTAATACTAACACATCTTAGACGCTATGTGTAGCAAGAATGAACTAAGGCTACTCTATTGGAACGCTGACGGCGTTTCTCGTAAACAACAAGAACTCGCATATCTAGCAGTAGGCCAACTTAATGTAGACATAATTGCTGTAAATGAGACTCAGCTAACTAAACGACTTTCTCTGACCATACCAGGGCTTACATGCTATCGGAACAATCAGCTTAGGAAAGATTTTGGCCAGGGTAAGGCTCTTTTAGTTCGCAGCGATCTATCACATAGCCTATTACCAAGCATACGCACGCAAAACCTTGAAACAATAGGCATCTCTCTTAACCTTGCTACTGAGCGAATTATTATTTTCTCTATATATCAATCCCCAAATAACCCGCTACTTACTAGCGATATTGATTGTGTCATGTCCACCGGTACCAAAGTCCTGGCAATGGGCGATTATAACGCCAAACATCCTCTTTGGTCTCCTGGTCCCGTAAACTCACGAGGCAGGACACTTTATGAACATATTATGCTAGACAATGATTATGTAGTACCTACATGCGCCCAGAGACTTGACTCTAGTGCACTACTGTACTGATTACACTCCATCTAAACCTGATCTCTTGCTAAGCAAAAATTTTGACCCACCCAACGAAATTGTAACTATACCTGCATTGTCATCTAACCATTATCCCGTATTTGGAAAATATTACACTTCAGTTACTAGAGTTCCGATTAAAAAATTAAATTTTGCTAAAGCTGACTGGGATATATATCGAACAATTCTTGATTCAAATATCACACTTACTTCTTCATTATACAATTCTAAAGAGAGTATCGACCTTGCTGTTTGTTACTAATTTATACCAGTTGTTAATCAGTGCTAGAGACCGCTGTGTTCCTACTTCTACTTTTAAACCTTGGTCCCTATGTACGAAATTTTTGATGTTTTTTTCACATTCTCAGGATTCATACTACCCCGATCAATAACAAACTCAATGCTGAAAACAGCATCAGAATCGGCCACTTTTAGTTTTAGGAGCTTACAAATGTATGTATGAAGCGCCCTCTAGCGAGTAATCAACGAATCACGTAAATAAATTCATTTGCTACACAAATCAAAGTCTATCAGAGAAAATCGCATCAAAATCGGGCTGATAATTCATAAGATATGGTGTATACAGCAGCGCCCCCTGGTGAGTTGTCATCGTAATACATAGCTATGCACAAATGCACCCATTAAACCTCAACACATCACAGAAAACTGTATTAAAATCCGAAATATGGGTAAAATTGGTTTGCATAAACTTTATCAATTTGTTGGTTTATTAGTTTTTTCTCAAAAAGTACTGAACCGAATAAAAAACAAGTTTTATGGGACCATCTCGGAAACTATCCTCATCGAATTAAAAAAATAATTTTTGAAATCGTTTAATAAACAACGGAGTAATCGCGTAACATACCCACAAAAAAAACTTTCATAAGACTTGATCCTTTGATTCCTTTTTTTGAAGTCGGCTAAAAAATTAGGCAGGTAGGTTAGGTACCTACTTCTACTATTTGAGTTGCATTCTTCCATTCTGACCTAAGTTGGGTATTTTGTTTTGATAACAACGAAATCAATATTTGTTGATATAAGTATAATGCGAAACCATTAATCCATCTATTTTAGGTAGATTATCTGATTCCTCTTTTACAAATCCTTCATAAATTTAATTAATCGAATAATATATCCTATTAATATATTATTAACGTAATACGCGAACGAAACCACAACAAAATACTGCGCAAGCTATTACACCTACTATTACCGCTGCACAGAGGGGTATTTTAATAATCTACGGGGCCAAAAACATTTTTTTGGGTTTTTGAGTTTCTAATGACGGAAATAAAACAAGCGTAATATAAAAAGTAATAAATAATGTTTTTTTTATTAATGCCATAAAAAAAACAAGTTTTTGTTGAATCTAACAGTAATAATTCTGTTTCATCCTCACTTTCTGATTCAAATGCGCCTGCTGGGTTTGGTTTTGCAGATATAAGCATATCCAATGTTTCAGGAAGAAATGAAGACTTCTTATTTTTCCTTGTTATCCTACTTGAAGCACTAAAAAAGGGATCTGAGCTTAGTATCAAGTCGCCAGCGCGCTGGCGACTTGATACTAAGCGGGGCGCGGCACGCGTGGCGCGTTGGGGACTGACGCACAGCCTGACGTTACAAGCGGTCACGGGGCTCTTCGTCGGATTGGATATTATTTGAAACTTTAAATGCCTATAAAATCAAAACTACTAGGTGTAATGTATAGTGAGTTTAGGGTAGGTACTTAAATATTATTGTTCTTAGTTGGTTAATGGTTTGTATAAACCAGTCTTGTCTTGAACCCGAAACCGTGTAGTTTCATTCCTTACAGTGGCGCAGTCGTATCGGAATTTGCAAACTCGTCGACGGCAGCGGCGACAGGGCATGCACCGCCAGGTCGCGGACACGGAACCTACGGAGAACTACAAACGGGCGGTGGAGTTGGCGCAGATGGCACGGGAGGCGGCCGAGCGGAGCGCGTGTTGTATCGCGGCCGGAGGCGGCGCCGCCAGGGCCGGAGCGCCGGACTCGCGGACAAATGTTAGGACGATCACAGATGCATGTTATAACCGTATAAGCATTATTGTCATTCACATATTGTCTATACCTATATGCACCAATAGTTGCGGAATATTTCTAAATGTTATTGTTGTATGTTGAAAAGTTAAATACAGGTAGTTACGCATTACGCTAAAATATTACTATGATAACGATTTGATAATACTTAATATCCAAAGTAAAGCTACACACGAAATATGAGAAATGGTCCAGTTACTAATAGTCAACAATAATATGGTGCAATATCAAAATTATATTGTGGAACGTTGCGATCGTCCATCTCGTTCACACCCGTATATTGGTGCTACGTGTGAGGGAGAAAGTGTTATAGTGTCATTATGTCATATTATTTGGATATATTTAGATAGTCGTCCGGCACTGAACCGGGGGTAAAATGATTTAATAGTGATTGTTTACATGCGCACCGCCTCACACGGGGACACGCCCAGCGCTGCGCTAAATTTTATGCAGAGTATAATATGTTTAAACTAGTTGTAGTTCTCAGGAAAGGCAATAGATGGCGCTAGTGGAAACATTAAATCACAGAATAAATATTAACCCTTAATTGGGCGCGCCTAAAAAGTTGCATAAGCGGTCGCGTGGGGTGTTTGGCACCCCAGATTTAGGAAATTAAATAATATACGAAATACATGCAAAATCAGACTTTTATTAATTAGAACATTTGAACTGACATATTAATCAACTTTTAAACGTATTTTTAACTTAATTAACTTTCTTTTATTTATGAAAAATATATTTTTACTAATCCTAGTTTATATCGTCACAATTTTGACAGACTATATTCATATGGTCATTGCACACATGTTTTAGGCATTTCGAACATTTAGTCTTTGTTTTCCTGTCCTTACTTCTTGGACATACATGGCACCTTTTGTTTGATTGCGATTGCCCTGCTTCAGAAATAAATTCTTGGTCCTGTCACACAGTCACCTGGGGTGTCGTGCACCCCAAACACGCTCTCCGAGCCCAACCGTCTACAACAGAGCGTCGCTCGCAACTGAATCGTGTACGTTTTACGTGTTTACGAAGCTACCTAGAAGGCCAAAGCGCTAAATTCAAATTTTAAAAAGTTGTGAGCCTGGAAAACTGCTCTGGGGTGCATGACACCCCACGCGACCAATTAAGGGTTAAATAGTTGTAGTTCTTCGAAAGGCCAATAGATGGCGCTAGTAGGAAAATAAGATCGCATTTTGTTACTAAAAATGAATATGAGTGAGTAAATTAAGAAATAAAGTTTCTTTGTCTTCTGATCCAGCAGATTGTCGTTTTATTTACATCAATTCTTGCAGTGATCCAGTAGGCAGTACTGGAGATACTGTCCTGCTGTTGTTACCTCAGGTAGTAGGTAGCAAGGGAGTCCATACTTTTACAGTATATTTCAGATGGTTTAAACATTTTTTGCAGCGCCAACATGATCTTCCATCATAAGTTTTATAAGATTTATGAGAATGAAAAAAACTTTCACATTATTTTTTTCACAAATAAGCTTGTAAGTAATTCATTCTATTTTAGTGACCAATTTATAAAATTAATGTATGTTTTTACTGATAATATTTTTTAAGTCGGTAGGTATTCTCCAATCTTCACAATTAAGAGTTAAATGAACCCAAAATTGAAAAATTTAGCGAAATCGTAACAGCTTAAATCGATAACAAAATACATTTCGCCAGTTTTTATAATTTTGGTTTGTTTATTTTAACGCTCATCACGCAAAAACGTGGCTGAACGGATCATCATGATTTTTGGTATGTAGAGGTAGTAGGAGTGTCATGGTCTTCTTTTTATCTTAAAATAATGTGCGCGAAGCCTCGGGCGTTCACTAGTACATAAGAAAAAGCTAGGAACCTACTCGTATACTGGTTTACCACAAATGTATTTAAATATCGATTCAAATAATTGTCATTAATTAATAATTTACGGTTAATATATGGTAATTTATTCATGCATTGCGTAGTTAATCTATACTATAATATTATAAACCTGAAGAGTTTGTTTGTTTGTTTGAACGCGCTAATCTCAGGAACTACTGGTGCGAATTGAAAAATTATTTTTGTGTTGAATAGACCAATTATTGAGCAAGGCTTTAGGCTATATTACATTACGCTGCAACTAATAGGAGCGAAGAAACAATGGAAAATATAGAAAAAACGGGAAAAATTATTCATCTTTGAGGTCTTCCGTTGCGTGCGCTGTGAAAACGGTTCAAGATATCAAAAAAATGTGTATGAAAGAAACAGCTATAATTTATAAAGCTGAAGAGTTTGTTTGCAAAAATAAATATGATGCCCAAAATAACTATTACACGCGGACGAAGTCGCTGGCACAGCTAGTTAATAATCTATACTATAATATTATAAAGCTGAAGAGTTTGTTTGTTTGTTTGAACGCGCTAATCTCAGGAACTACTGGGCCGAATTGAAAAATTATTTTTGTGTTGAATAGACCATTTATCGAGGAAGGCTTTAAGCTATATGTATAACATCACACTACAACTAATAGGAGCGAAGAAGCAATGGTAAATGTGGAAAGAACGGGGAAAATTATTCATCTTTGAGGGTTTCCGTTGCGTGCGCTGCGAAAACGGTTAAAGTCGTGGGTAACAGCTATAATTTATAAAGCTGAAGAGGTTGTTTGCAAAAATTAATATGTAGCCCAAAATAACTATTCCACGCGGACGAAGTCGCGAGCACAGCTAGTAATTAATAAAATATAAGCTGATTGCCTTTAGTCCGATAATTGATATGTTAATTAATTAAGTAGGTATATAATTTTGTTCTGTATAAAGTTGCAAAATTTCGAGTACAATGAATAGTTAGCTAAATAGACATAATATTACTTTGAAGCGACTATAAACTAAATTTACTAAGGTAAATATCATGTAAGTAATTTTATTTTAGCTCATATTTTGAGATTTATGTGTAAATCATATTTTATGTGTTTTAATTTCGTATGAGACCTGTTTTACTTTTTTTACGATGTTTTTTTTAATGGGAAATGTTGATATATAATTCGACTGGCCTGTTAGCTTAGTTGGTAGTGGGTCTGCCTTCTAATCTAGGGGTTGCGGGTTCAATTCCCAAGTGACACAAGTATTTATTAGTTTTAAAATTTATAATTACTTGTGTTGATGTGCATTTTAAAAGGTCTCATTTAAAATAAAATAAGCCTTTCCTTACATGTGTACTAATTGTACTACTAAATTATATTTCGTAAATTTCATGCTTCAGATATAATAAACATGGTAGTACTTTTATCCTACAGGCAACATTGCACGAATTTGGCATTGAAGCCTGTTTCAAACGCCCCGACAGATCTTGGTAGAGGTCAAGTGCGCTCTGACCCCACGGCCCAAGAGTTTCTACCCCAAACGGTACATATAAATAGCCCTTGTCTAGTTTAAAATATTTGCGCTGTTTGAGGAGCTCTGGAGATGAAGCATCACCGCCAGCCTGCTTGGAAGATGTTTCGAGAACATTTGACTTGTGTTGACTATAGTCAAATCAGTCTCTAAAATTCGTGCAATGTTGCCTGTAGGATAAAAGTACTACCATGTTTAATATATCTTCGCATGAAACTTACTCATATAATATTGATCGAACTTCACTTTGTAAGTTCGTTTAATCGTATATTATGATTGAAAATTAGTCCGACGACCAAAACCTCTTCCAAAAATTTCCATATGTGCCTGTACTTGGTCACATGAAGCAAAGCTGCTAATTTCAGCTTAATTAAATCCTCATAAAGCTCAACTGCTAATCTAAATATTCCATGTACGTCCTAGGTCCCTTTAAATCATTTTTATGAATAGTACTTTTATATCAATCGTAATACTGACTGTTCGTCATAACAGAGCGGCCATGAATTAAACCATACCTTAGACCTCTCAGTAGTTTGAAAACTTTAACAGTAGTTTGAATATAGCAATGGCTCCGACACCACAAGAGCACAAGAGGGCACAGGCTCCCCTGGTCGAGTCTGCAGCGTTTGGCGAGTGCGTCGTGGTGTCCGGCATGGCGGGGTTATACCCCAAGGCTCGATACGTTTCCGACCTGCAACGCATCCTCTACAACAAGGTACGTGTCTACTCTCCACCCCACGCTGTCTTACCCACACCTGACTGCTCGAGCTAGTAGACTAGTAACCCCTTTTCTATGCAGGAAAACCCGATTTCATCAGAGGATTTAAGATGGAAGTATAACCACCCAGAAGTGGCTCAGTACACGGGTAATGTACCAGACCTTGAATATTTTGATGCACAATTTTTCAAAGTTCATTATCGTCTTGCAAACAATATGGACCCCATGTCACGCAAGATCTTAGAGCAAACTTTTGAAGCCATCTATGATGCAGGTAAGTGTATTTTCATATTGTATAATCACAAATACGCTTATAAAGAACGTTATTTTACTATTTTGTAAATGGGGCGACAATTATTTCAGGAATTAGTCCGGCACACATATCAGGAAAAAAAGTTGGTGTTTATATTGGGACGTGCTTTTCGGAAACAGAAAAAGCGTGTTTTTACGATGCCAGCAGCAGAACTGGATTTGGCGTTGCAGGGTGAGTTAAAATTGTTTAGACTTGTCGTATTGTACAACCAATCCCATTCTACAATCGTAGTAAGTTTGAAGGTTTGATGATTCCGCAACTCAAATTTAATATCAGTCATAATAAAATTGTCTCTAAAATTATGCCAGTGTCAGAACAATAGACCTAATACCCTCGAGCATCAATCAACGGAGTTGACAAGTAATGAGCGAGTGGGACAGCTATATCAAGAAAACCTAAGAGCGAAAGAGACAGGAATCGGATTTTGTCTTTGTCTAAATTTCACTTTTTGTTTCGTTGGTCATTACTCGGTAGCGCCCAACATGGCAGTTGCGTGAAAAATATTTTTGCTTTTATATGGTGATTACGAGTGCTAAGTGTGAAAAAACTTGATTTACATAGTGAAATATTGAAGAAAATTTCATAGAACATGGTGATTTGCTATGTAAAAGGCTGTAAAAGCCGTAGTGAACGGAAAGATGAAAATATATCCTTTCATACGTAAGTACGATACTTTTACGACAATGTGACTTGATTATGACTAATTTAGGAGCAATGAGAGCCCTGCTTTATTGAAACGCTATTTATATGGATTATAAATAGTAAAATAAGACTAAAAACATGAATTGTTTTTATGAGATTACTCGGCTAAATTTAAAGTATAGTAAACTGTTTTACTCGCAAAGCGTTTGTCAAACATAGTTGTCATTTTGCATTATTTTGAATTTGATCGGGTTAAACGGTTTTTGGTGATACCAGTTTCGTTTTGGCAATTTACCCAAGAAATTAAGGCAAAATATTTTTTTATAAAGATGATTTGAGTCGAAATAGGCATAGCAACATATAGGCATATCACTCTGCAAAGAAGCACTACAATAATGACAAAAAAAAACATTTAGAATTTTTAATTATATACCACATATATATTTATTTTTATTTATATAGATTTCCGATGGATCCAAGCGTTCGTGAAATTTGGATTAATGCAACAGGGCGACATAACTGGGACCCTCCAAAACATGCACGCATGTGTTCTAGACATTTCGACCAAAACTGTTTGAGAAAAACTCCAAATAATAGATTTTTTTTAAAATATTCTGCTGTACCCACACTGTATATTAATGAAAATGTGACAAAGGTAATAAATATATTTTTTATTAATTAAAAATGAAGTTGAAGTGATCTATACTTACTAATAATTTAATTTTCTACTCGTAATAATCTAGGCTGCGCTGAAATATGATGTTGCTCCAATGGAGACGTGTACGTCTCCCGTTAGGATGAATGTCCCGTCCACGTCCAGACAATTGACTCCATTGATTAAAGTTGTGAGTTTTAAAATAAATATATTATGATATTATTGATGAAGATTCTATTCTATTATTATTATTATTAATTATATTATTCTATTCTATGAGTCAACACGTCCTGAGGATGCCACGTGGAGAGGCGAAACCCGTGTCGACGAGAATATCTTGCCGAAGGAGAACTACAAAACTTGAAGACACAAGGTACGGTGTTGGTAAGATCTTAAGAGCCACGGAGGCCACTTTGGTTAGGAGGAGAGGTGTGGCGGTAGTATATGGAGGAACACACCAAAAAACCATCAAGTTTGTTGTTTGAAGTCGGTTATGGAGCAGTCGCAGCGGAAAATCACTATATACATATTTTTTCCAGAGTTCCATAAATAAAGTACTCTGAATTGAAATGAAAAACAACGTAATCTGAATTTAAATAACAAAAAAAAATGTTAAGAAAAATACAAAAATAAAAGTTAAAAATGAAGTACATGAATTTAGATATTCCAAAGGAAAATTTCTGTTATTTGTAATATTCATGTACAGTTTTAGTTAAGACGTTTTGTAAATTTGTAGATATGTTTAAGTAGTTTTTTTTTAATATTCTTACTTTAAACCAGAAAAAATATTAACAAATTATTTAAGTAGTTGGTTATTACTTTATTCTTTGTTTTTTCAATGTAAATAGTTTTCCTTGAAATAAATATACATATAGTTATTTTGTTTACAAATCCTACTTAGTATAATTTATTCCTGCTTAAAATTTTATCGACATACTGTGTGTGTCATTTTTATATGAGTCCCTTTTTCAGGTGATAATAATGATTACGTACAACTTTTATACGTGTGTGTATGTGTGTAAGTATGAACAAAAGTAGGGGAATTTTTATGACTCTGGCAGCCCTGAGATTCTACGTCATTTGTCGTCGTCCCTTTCGGGTATACGCGCTTTTTCTGGTCCACAGGATTGATCGTCAAGGCCTAATACCCTCGAGCTTTGACGATCAATCCTGTGGACCAGAAAAAGCGCGTATACCCGAAAGGGACGACGACAAATGACGTAGAATCTCAGGGCTGCCAGAGTCATAAAAATTCCCCTACTTTTGTTCATACTTACACACATACACACACGTATAAAAGTTGTACGTAATCATTATTATCACCTGAAAAAGGGACTCATATAAAAATGACACACACAGTATGTCGATAAAATTTTAAGCAGGAATAAATTATACTAAATAGGATTTGTAAACAAAATAACTATATGTATATTTATTTCAAGGAAAACTATTTACATTGAAAAAACAAAGAATAAAGTAATAACCAACTACTTAAATAATTTGTTAATATTTTTTCTGGTTTAAAGTATGAATATTAAAAAAAACTACTTAAACATATCTACAAATTTACAAAACGTCTTAACTAAAACTGTACATGAATATTACAAATAACAGAAATTTTCCTTTGGAATATCTAAATTCATGTACTTCATTTTTAACTTTTATTTTTGTATTATTCTTAACAATTTTTGGTTAAAAAACAGTTTTGGTCGAAATGTCTAGAACACATGCGTGCATGTTTTGGAGGTTCCCAGTTATGTCGCCCTGTTGCATTAATCCAAATTTCACGAACGCTTGGATCCATCGGAAATCTATGTAAATAAAAATAAATATATATGTGGTATATAATTAAAAACTCTAAATGGTTTTTTTTGTCATTATTGTAGTGCTTCTTTGCAGAGTGATATGCCTATATGTTGCTATGCCTATTTCGACTCAAATCATCTTTATAAAAAAATATTTTGCCTTAATTTCTTGGGTAAATTGCCAAAACGAAACTGGTATTACCAAAAACCGTTTAACCCGATCAAATTCAAAATACTGCAAAATGACAACTATGTTTGACAAACGCTTTGCGAGTAAAACAGTTTACTATACTTTAAATTTAGCCGAGTAATCTCATAAAAACAATTCATGTTTTTAGTCTTATTTTACTATTTATAATCCATATAAATAGCGTTTCAATAAAGCAGGGCTCTCATTGCTCCTAAATTAGTCATAATCAAGTCACATTGTCGTAAAAGTATCGTACTTACGTATGAAAGGATATATTTTTATCTTCTCGTTCACTACGGCTTTTACAGCCTTTTACATAGCAAATCACCATGTTCTATGAAATTTTCTTCAATAATTCACTATGTAAAGCAAGTTTTTTCACACTTAGCACTCGTAATCACCATATAAAAGCAAAAATATTTTTCACGCAACTGCCATGTTGGGCGCTACCGAGTAATGACCAACGAAACAAAAAGTGAAATTTAGACAAAGACAAAATCCGATTCCGTCTGATTGATGCTCGAGGCCCTCGAGCATCAATCAGCCTAATACTAATAAAAGAAAAGTATATAAGTATTATATCCGTTATCTAGTACCCACGACACAAGCGTTTGCTTAGTGTGGGGCTAGATGGCGCTGTGTGTAATATCCTGGAATATATATTTATTTATTTAATACTCAGCCATATTGTTTTAACTTTTTAACAACACACATTTAATCATTTTCAAATCATAACACGTGTTTACACTGGATGATGGCTGATTTACCGATAGCACTCCGATTGCCGCAGTTAATACGACTGTAGTCACATGAACGCCGGCATTCGAGTTGCAAACTTAAAAATGTTATGTAGGTGTAGCAAATCAATGTTCGCGAACCGTATCTCGTACTGGCTGAACGCTAAGGGTCCGTCGGTGTCGGTGGACCAGGCCTGCTGCAGTGGCATGGCGGCGCTGGAGGCGGCCTACAAAGCCATCTTACACGGAGAGTGCGAGGCGGCCGTGGTGGGTGGTGCCTACCTTAGCCTGCATCCGCAGTCCTCTGTTCACTACGGCAGGTACGAAATCATGTATTTATATATGTATCTTATACTAAACTCGACAGTTGTGTATTTCTACTTTTTGAATGGAACTGATTGAATTGAAAGTATCATCATTTGTTTGTCAAAGTAGTGTCATTTCTCGTAATTTGTACGTTAATCACATGTTATTTATGCATAATCACGATTATTTTGCATCTTTGTTGTATCGCGGTTTGTTTTTAGAATAATGAAAATCAGCATGGATGGCAAGACCAAATCATTTGATGAGCATGCCGGAGGTTGCGCCAAGTCTGAAGCCATTAACGTTTTATTTCTACAAAAAGCCAAGGATGCAAAACGGTAAGTTTCACTCTACTATCCTATAACAGTCATAATGAGCACTCACTGACACAAGATAATATACAACATCATTGCTGTCACGATATTTCATCTTAACGTTAGTCCCTTGAAGAACTCTCTGGCCGAGAAATATCTGTTTGTTGAAAAGCTACCATAACAGCTGAAACAAATACCTATGCAAAATATTCACGTGTTAGAAAAATATACTAAATTTAGCTACTCCCATACAAAAGTCTTTAAATATTAAATCTTTTTATACCTCTCCGTAGAATTTACGCAGAGGTGGTACATGTAAAGAATGAATATGTGACGTTGCCGAAAGGAGAAATTGGCCCACGTTTTGGATTCTACCGCGAGCCAGGTGTTACAGTCAGCTTCATCAAGACATTCTATGAAGAAGCTGGTGTGCCGCCTTCTGTCGTCGAGTACGTCGAAGCATTCGGCTCAGGTATTTTGTTAATTCAATCAAAACGTAGTATTTAACAGAACAAGAATGAGTTCCATGTTGCGATTGTTATCATGTCTCACGATCTCATTGTGTGTGTGGTTACAGCGGTGCCGGAGGCAGATCGTGCAGAGCTGGATGCATTGGAGCACGTGTTCTGCGCCGGCCGCAACGAGCCACTACCCATCGGCAGTGTCATGTCGAACCTCGGCTACGGGGAGGCAGCCTCAGGGATCACTGCTATCACTAAGGTCATGATCACTTCTAGTACGATCTCGAATTAAAGAGCTTAAATTCTGTTCTATTCTGTATTAATCCAGCAAGTGAGCCATTGAAGCAGGTTATTTTATTTAACAATTATTATTATCTGCTTGACAGGTGCTGCTTGGTTACCATACAGGGCAACTGGCGAGCAACTTACATTGCGAATCGCCGCGTCGTGACGTGACAGCCCTGCGTGAGGGCCGCATGCGCGTGCTGACGGAGCACGCGCCCTTCCACCGCACCTACGCCGCCGTCAACAGCATGTCCGTCACCAGCGTCAACGCACACGTGCTGCTGCACTCACACTACAAGCAGAAGGTACGTATATTACGTTAGTTTCATAGCAAACTGCCTTGAGCCACCCGATGTGACCATCGTCCCGTATGTCCGTAGGACTTGAACCGCTACAAGTGTAACATCCCTCGCCTGGTGACGCTGTCCAACAAGAAGCTTCTGTGGAAAGAGCCTTCGACATCCTTAAATCGCATCCCATCGACCCCGAGGAGCTGGCGCTGCTGCACAACATACACGAAAGAAATATATCTGGGCACCTTGGCAAAGGATATATTATCTTAGGTAGTAAAACATTATATACTTCGAACTAGCAGTCGTTACAGCTAGAAAGGCTTTAAATGCATGTGAATCCTTTATGTTTTGGCAGACACAAATGCGGAAGGCAAAACAGTGAGCCTAGGCCAGCGCGCGGAGTACTGCGACGGCGCGCAGCGGCCGCTGTGGTTCGTGTACAGTGGCATGGGGTCGCAGTGGGCCGGCATGGGCGCGCAGCTCATGCGGATACCCATGTTCGCCGCCGCCATACAGAAGTTAGTAATGAATTATCGTCATTGTATCGAGTTTCCGAAAGTATTTTTATATTTGTTTATTTCTTCTTCACAGCGCAATGGAGAAATTGATCTTCACTTTTTTGGTAAGGAGGCAGTAAAGTGTCCTAAAAGGACACAGACTACATTTTCTTCCGAAAAGAAATTCTGCACCTCCTACGGCAGTTATGTAAATCAAATATGAGTACCTATTTTAGAGGTATTTACTATTGGTATTACATACTCATTAGATAAAAGGTACAATTTCGTTTCAGATGCCACAAAGTACTAGAACCAAAAGGTCTGGATATAGTACACATAATCACGAACCCGGACAAAACCATATTCGACAACATCCTGCACTCGTTCGTGGGCATCGCCGCGGTACAGATCGGGCTCACTGACATCCTGCGGGAGCTGGGGCTGGTGCCCGACAATATCATCGGTGAGTGTGTACTGTGCGTGCCACGAGGTTTTGTGACTTAGCGCCAAAATAATGTACATTGACTAATGTGTGTGTGCAGGACACAGTGAGGTGGTGGGTTGCGCGTACGCAGACGGCTGCCTCACAACTGAGGAGATGATCCTGGCGGCGTACTGCCGCGGCTGTGTATCCCTCGAGACACCTTTTATTCGTGGCTCTATGGCTGCGGTAGGAATGGGAGCGCAGCAGGTACTGTAGATTCTGGCTTGTGCATGGTGCATCCCATTCTGTGCTCATTTTTAAAAGCTTTTATTTAACTTAACTTATATAATAACAAATCTTGCAAGTTTGATTTGACCCATTTTCCAGGGTCCGATTGAGATGAAATTTTGCATGTTGGTCCAGAACAAGCTTTTATTATAATTCAAATTCTGAAAGTTATAAATGAACGTGGTTAAAGTGATTAAAAATTTTATTTTGATATTTTTAGGGCACTAAAGTAAAAGCTTGTTTTAAAAGTGTTTATCATTATTTTTATATCTGTCCACAGATAGCAGCGCTGTGTCCAGAAGAGATAGCCGTGGCATGCCACAACAGCGCCGAGTCATGTACCATCTCTGGACCTGCGGACGCAATGACTGCCTTTGTCGCTAAGCTGACAGCACAAAAAGTATTTGCCAGAGAGGTGCCGTGCTCTAACATTGCGTATCACTCGCGTTACATTACGGAAGCGGGACCCAAACTTCTTGCGTATCTGAAGGAAGTGATCCCAGAGGCGCGTCCTCGCAGCTCGCGCTGGGTATCAACATCGGTGCCACAGGAGCACTGGCAGCAGCCAGCCGCGCAGTACTTCTCGGCGGAGTACCACACTAACAACCTTCTGGTAAGACAGAGCGCTCAAAGAACTGAGAATGTTGGCACAAGCAAACCGGTATTATCCCCGTATGTTTGTTTCCAGAGCCCGGTGCTGTTCGAGGAGACGAGCGCGTTGATCCCCAGCAACGCCGTGCTGGTGGAGGTGGCCCCGCACGGCTTGCTGCAGGCCATCCTCAAGCGCGCGCTGCCTGACTCCGCCACCAACGTGCCGCTCACACGCCGAGGACACTCCGGCCCGGTCACCATGCTGCTCGATGCTATTGGCAAGTAAGTGAATGAAGGTGAATCATATAATCCGAAGTGGGTCCAGTTTGCTTATAACGTCCCTTCGTGTTCCAGGCTTTACCTGGTAGGCTACTCGCCTCGCGTGGCTGCGCTGTACCCGCGCGTGCAGTTCCCGGTGGCGAGTGGCACGCCCTTCCTCTCACACTACGTACAGTGGGCACACCAAGAGAAATGGTACGTAATAGCATGCTTGATTTAGAATACGGAATATATGCTCTATGCAGGGTATATATATTATTTTTAATTTATTCATTATTCTTAAGTAGGAAATAATTTGATTTGACGTTTTTTTTATTTTATGTAATTTGTCATTTCATTATATTTTTTTCGACCAATTGATTTCTGTTCCTGTTTTATAATTTGAATAACTGTATTTTGTTTTCATTGTGTCGTATTTGGTCAAACTATGTACCTACTCAAGGATTACTTAATAAAAAGCTTTTCACTTTAAAGTTATTCATAAGTTATTTGCACTCTTTATGTAGGCGATAGTGGCTCTCCTTGGACGTTTCACATCAGCTGCTTCTTGGAAAACTATCCGTTTTGTTAACCAGTCTGACCAGTAGCTAACGCCTAACCCATGAGCACCCCTGTTCAGGCCGCTCCCTCTGTACCAGTCAGCGATGCGCTCAGTGGCCGCCTCGTGCGCCTTCCTCTTGTCGCTGCACGACCAGGAGTACGCCTACCTCGCAGGACACGTCGCCCATAGTAAGTTTCAAACACATATCTATTTCGAAACAGCAAATCAATTATGTGTAGGTATTTTTTTGTGTTTGAGTGTAGGAAATTAAGTTGATTATGTGAGATGTGCGTGGCCAGACTTTTTAGTTTTATCCTTTCCCTCGAAAAATGTGTCCAAACACTAAGTAAAAAAAGATTCATCTCAGTACAACATATAAGAAGATAGCGGTTTATATTATGTACATGATTAGACAGATTGGCCAACAAATATAAATAAACTGTTTTACGCCTAATGACTTCCACTGACTGTTCTATTTTGAATCAGACCAAGTTGTTGTGCCGTTCTCTCTGCCACTGGTGTGCGTGTGGGATACCTTGGCCATGTCCACGGTCAGCCTGCGGGGTAAACTCTCCGTGCAATTCTAAGACGTGGTGCTCCACACGCAACCAATGCTGCACGTGCAAAAGATTGTGCGCCTTAGTGTGGCGATACACCGCGGCTCCGGGCGTTTTGAGGTAAGTGGTGTACTTACCAAACCAAAATTCTACACAAAATTATCACTGCAAATGTCACAAAACCCTATCTTTTCACTTGCCGCAATGAAATGCGCCTAGTAACACTCTTTCTTTAATCTTTTAGGTTATGGAAGGACCTTCAAAAGTTGCTTCTGGATTTGTAACTGTTATAAAACAAAACAAAAAAGATCAGAAGAATCAAACATGTAAAAACAAAAAAACCATTTGCTCCTTTACTATATTTTGAACTTGCTATGAAGAAGCTTAGTTAATAAAAATACAACTATTAACCAATGATATAATAGTTAACAAAGTTTCAAAACAACATCAATATTAAACCATAACGTTTTGAAAACCCGAGCTGAGCGGAAGGCAATTTTGCTTCGAAATAATATTGTTCTCTCAACTTTGTGCAATATTCGACTTGTCTTCAGTTTCAGAATAAGCTACTACTGTATTTTAGCTTTAATTTATTCACAACTTATAAAACATAAAGTAACTGACTAATAGTATATATTTACAAGTCTTAAACATAATATTAAAATATATAATATACCTAAAATAAAATATGAAGTAAAATAAAACAAACAAAAATTAATCAAAGAGCCCACCCCGGATTTCTCCCGGCGCAAAGGTTCCCATTACGCTCGCCGCGTTGCCACGTTTAATCGCGATGGCTAACCTTTGCACCAAAAATGATCCAGAGCGGGTGTCTCCCGTCTTCTCGTTAATTCTTCGGCCTAACTCCCTGACGAAATCTTTAGCGTCACCACTCCAACTGCCCATGGTCCTTGGAGGCAGTACTCATATCTAATTATTCTGATTCACAATGTGTGGAACGTCACCGCTTCTGGCCAGTTATTTACTATATTTTTCATGCCTTATGAAAGAATACGAGTAGAGTAAGAGTACATATGTACATACATACATATATGTATGTACAGATAAACATAATCATACAATAAATAGATACATAGAGTAAATACACACAGGCTTCTTTCATTTTTTGAGAAAAAAATAAGAGAATGTGTAGTTCTGTACATATGTATGTTACGTGATTAATTCACGATACCGATATAAGTATTATGGGAATCATGACATGGCAAATCGAATAAATACCCCGGTTTAAAATAGTAAGCAGGTACATCCGGGTTCAACTCACTTTATATTCGTTTCAAAGTTTGATTTACATACATGTGAACTCCTCCTGCTGTCATCATGTATATTGGTGTCGTGCAGATATTTTTTGTTTAATTTTTTTGGTGTTATAGAGACATATAGGAACACTACCTACTCATTTTAAAATCAGAAACCTGTAATATTTTAATTTAATGTCGCCAAAGTCATGAAAAAGTACTTCTGCTTTTACAGTTGATAACAATAATCTTAGCTCGATATGTAAATAGAACATATAAAACAATGAATTATCTTCAATTTGAATTTTTAGTTTAAGTTGTCTCATTAAAAAATAAGTACCTGTTGTGGTGTAATTTTACCATAATGCTTTTTATGCGATATTGCTCCTTTATGCGAGAAAGTCTTCAATCAAATGTGTACATACCTTCTTGATCGAAGGATATACCTAGTAAAAAATCAAAACAGGATATAAGTCAAACTTATGCAAGAAGGTAACTGTACAATTTTCTATAAAAACGTCTTGTAAATATACTATCTCAAAATTTTGTATATTGCGTACTACATAGTTTGGAAGCTTATTAAAATTATTATTATTATAAGATTAACATGCTCGAATTTAATCCAACTCTGATATTATTCACAAACATGTACGGGTCGGGTAGTTTGATACGTAATGCATAATAATATCATAGTGGATACGGAGCCAGTTAGTACAAGTGAGATTAGCTCGAACAAACAAACAAACATACTCAGTATCAGTAAGGGAACTACATTTTATTTACTATTATTATATTTGATTTATTAAAATATGCAATGACGTGAATGGTTAAAACAAAGCAAATAATTTGGATTCATTATTTATATCAGGTGTCACATAAGCTATATAAGTAATGTAAAGAAAAGTTAGTAAGAATCTTACTTTTTTTAGCCCTCCTAAATAAAATTATAAAACTCAATTAGAGTTGGAGTTTTATATTTATGAACTAAACTAAGAATATATTTAATAGAATAGTGTTTAAATTTACGTAAATGGGCTCTAAATAATATCAAAAACTTATTTAAAACCTGTACAGGTATGTATAAAAAAATCTTCATTCATGTAATGAACGTTTTAGCTCGTAATCTCTCCGAGACTCGTATCTTTCGAGAAAGTATTCATATTATCCTTTTCATAATACGAATATAATAATTGAGAAGGAAAAAAAATGTTTGCGCGGCCACACTACAATTTATCGCTTCTCATATTTTAGAACAATGTCAAATTGTCAATTAATTTTAGAACAATGGATCCCGTGGCTGTGTTGGAGGCGGCGGCGCTGTCGGAGCAGCAGGGCGTGCTGGCGGCGGCGCTCGCGCAGGGCGAGTCCGAGCTACAGAGGTTCTACAAGCACTCCGTCGTGCTCCTCACTGGCGCATCCGGCTTCCTCGGGAAACAACTCGCAGAGAAACTACTCAGGTGCGATACTAATTCACCATTAATTTCTGAAAGAAATGGAATGATAGATCTATCACCTTAGGATCTAATACTCGTTTTATAGTCTAGATTGTAGGTAAGTTGTATTCTGTGGTCTAGGTAAGCAAAATAACAATTAGAAATTATCAGGGAGAACGACAGTGCCCCCGCCAAGTCGAGCAAAAAAGACCATCCTTTTCTCGAAGCAATTCAGCCTCTTTTCGACCCCCCTATAACTTTGTTGTGAATAAAGTGAGATTACATTTAGAAGATCGATAAAAACGTCTCCATCCTATTCCTCCCAATTTAATCATGTTACTATTTATTTTTAGAACGTTTTTTTCTACAGATCCTGTGACATTCTGAAGTTATACGTGTTGCTTCGTCCAAAAAAAGGAAGTAATGCGGTAAAAAGAATAGAAGAAATAACAAAAGATTCTGTGCGTATTTTCTAACGAACTATTTTACCAGCAGCCGCTTGCTTGCTTCTTGTCATAGCTGGCTTTCAAACAAATGTTCTCCTCGCTGAGGGAGTTCACTTGTGCTACGCTTACATATTTTTAATACTGTACAAAAGTAGCTCCTAGCTACTACTATTACTTCTATTGAGATTTATTTAACATGTCTCTTAGAAATATTACTAATCATAAAATATTTTTATATCAACAGGCATTTGACACTCTACGTGAACAGAAGCCAAATTTCAGCGAGAAAATAAAAGTCATAGAAGGAGATATATCAAAGCTCAGGCTCGGTATTAAAGACGATGATTGGAAAATATTAACTGAGGAGGTGAAACCTTCAATTTAATTTATTTTAACACTTAAATATCTATTTGCTATATTATTTACTTTCATAAAACATAGCAATCATTTAATGTACATTATTTTGATGTTATATGCAGGTGAGTGTGATATTCCACCTGGCTGCTACCACCAGGTTCAATGAACCTCTGCAGACAGCCACATTCGTCAATGTGAGAGGAGCAAGGGAAATTCTACTTTTGGGAAAAGCTTGCAAAAAACTCATGTATGTAGTTTTTTATACTAGAATACTCTTCATTGAACGTAGTAAGAGGTGCACTTTACATTTTGGAATGTGGATTAATTTCATAGTATGTACTGCATTGCAGATCGTTCGTGCACGTGTCTACTGCGTATAGCTCAGCCACCACGGAGCTGGTCGGAGCAGACGTGCAGGAGGGCTTCTACCGCACTCCGGTCACGCCGGGGACTATCATAAGCATGGCAGAGACCATGGACACTCACAGACTAAACGCCATAACACCGGAGTACGTATTGTATTTTATATTTTACCTTACGTAAATGATGTAATCTTAAGTAGAACTAATTACCGATTTGCTATCAGTAGGTAGTATTTGACCGTCAAACGTGGTCAAACTATAGTAGTATTATTGCGTAAAGTAGTGATATAATAATTATGGCTAAATCGGTACCAAATCCTCAATGCATAAAACTGACTGTCCCTTAACCAGTTTATAAAACTTGAACTTAAACTTCTCTGTGAACAAATAATATATATGATTACAGACGCTTATATTACTACTAAGATGCCCGTGGCTTTATTCGCATTATTTCAGGATAAAAGTCTATGACACCGAGCCTAAGACCTCATACTACCTACATAAGAAAAATCATGATGCTCCGTTCAGCCGTTTTTACGTCGTGAGCGTTTAAATAAACAGACAATGTGATAAACAAAGGCACAGATAAACAGGCAAAAATACTAGAAATTGTCGGAGCGTGTTCTGCTATCAATTCGAATTACCCTCCAAACTTTTTTTTTTATATACCTATCTTCAATGTTCAGACTTTTGAACCTCTTTAGCTTTTTAATATGTGTTCAATGTTCAGACTTTCGAACCTCTACAGCTTTTTAATATATGTTCAATGTTCAGACTTTCGAACCTCTTCAGCTTTTTAATATGTGTTCAATGTTCAGAATTTGGAACCTCTTCAGCTTTTTAATATGTGTTCAATGTTCAGACTTTCGAACCTCTACAGCTTTTTAATATGTGTTCAATGTTCAGACTTCCGAACCTCTACAGCTTTTTAATATGTGTTCAATGTTCAGACTACCGAACCTCTACAGCTTTTTAATATGTGTTCAATGTTCAGACTTCCGAACCTCTACAGCTTTTTAATATGTGTTCAATGTTCAGACTTCCGAACCTCTAGGTACAGCTTTTTAATATGTGTTCAATGTTCAGACTTCTGAACCTCAACAGCTTTTTAATATGTGTTCAATGTTCAGACTTCCGAACCTCTTCAGCTTTTTAATATGTGTTCAATGTTCAGACTTTCGACACTCTTCTATCTATACATACACATAATAATAGAAATGTACACACTTAATTTCTTTAAAGCCACTCTTTAAAAATGTTTCAATTCAGATTATTAGAATTTATATTATTTTCTGATTTTCAACAGATTCATTAAGGGCTGGCCTAACTCTTACACCTTCACCAAAGCGATCGCGGAGCAGCAGATCCGGTTATTGAGTGAAGACTTGCCTATCTGCATAGTGAGGCCTGCTATCGGTAATTTCCATAATGTATTCTCTATCTTAATCGGGTTTTTTAATAATTGAATATACCTAATACATACTTGGCGACTCCCAAAAAGTGTCATGTTTCTAACTGTACCATGAATTTGCTTCTAACACTTCTGACTATTGATATTTAATTAAGTAGATGGCCAATCGATTGTTCGTATTTTGTTTAATACGTATCAATCTTACTTATCCAAAAAGTTGAGAGTAAAAAAATCACAACAGTTTATTTCCGACAAAGACAAATTTCAATCATGTTAACTTCAGCGATTCTAAGTACAGTCAAACTGATTTTAAACAAATTGCACTATTTTAGAATATGTAGTGACTAATGATTCAATGTAAAACAGAAAACACACTAGATTTGCACTATTATCTATAGAATAAGAACTAAGTAACGGTTGGGACCGTGCTACGAATACTAATTGTGTGATGTTTGTACAGGCAGGGCCGATGTTACCAGAGCAGGGACGTAGTGGACACTAGACAAACTGGCAGACTTGACCAATAACTTCATATTAACAGTCCGATTCTTCACCAGATATATTGAATGCCTTATTTATATAGCTATAGCATAGACTAACTTAGTCTATGGCTATAGTATTATAACTTAAATGTTTCAGTTTTAGGTTCGTACAACGAACCATCTCCTGGCTGGATTGATAAAAGTTGCGTTTTTGGAGCAACAGGCGTAAGTATTATATGAGTAAATAAGTACAAATAATTATTGTGTACTTAAGACTTAGTGGGAATTTAATTTGTTGTTGCCTTTGCGTAAAAAATATATTTTATCTACACTAATGTTTCACACATTCTACACATTCTACTTATGTTTCCAATACTTGACTTATAATTACTACTGTTATAGCGCAGACAACAAAACACTCAATTTAAGCAATTTCACATGATGGTATAATATCCACATCGATATCGTAATATCTCATTATCTTATTATTGATGCGCGCAGCTGCGCTCTCATTGGTTAGATTTTAATGGCGGCAAAATCACTGTGACAATACACGTACATCGCTTTTACTCTTGTTGTTTGATTAATTGCATTAGTGAAGATAAAGTAGTGTATGCAACTGCATATAACACGGGTATTAAAACACTCGTTACTAATATGAAACTCGCTGCGCTCGTTTCATAAACTCACACTAGTGTTTTAATACCCTTCATTATTTGACAGTTGCATAAACTACTATTACTGGCAGATGTCCGCGGCGACAACCACTTTGTTTCCGAATTAATGTACCGATCCCGTTACTTATGGACAGACCAACGTGTATTAAATTCGTTTTACAGCAACGATGTATGTGATATGAAGTACTTATGTATGTATCATTTTAGTTGTTACTGGGAGGTGGATTGGGTGTTATACATACAGCCCTAGTCGATAATGAAGTAACAGTTGGCTTCATTCCGTGTGACTATGTAAATAATGCGATTTTGGCGGCTGCCAGAGAGGCGGCGACTAGCCAACTGAAAGGCGGCGACCATACCAAGATATATGCAGTATGCACTACGCACAGGAATCCTATTACATATGGTGAGTATATAATATACCTTTATACTAGATATTAAAATACCTTTGTAAACGTTTATAGTAAATTAAACAATTTTCTTATTTTATTAAACGTTTTTATTAGGTCAAACGTTATTAAAAACATATGTAGATATGTATTGTAATGAAATATAAAATCTAAAAATCGTGTAAATTTTTTTTCAGTAGAATTAACACAGTTTTTTAGGTATGTTTTTACTAAGTATTATTTTTAAATAAAAAATTATAATATTTTTAGGAAGGTTAACCGACATTTATGACACGCTACTAAAAAATATGATATCGCCGCTAACAGTTTATTATATTTTTATGCATTATACGAAGAATAAGTACTTGTTTGCCATCTACTCACTAATCTGGCATGTCATACCTGCGCACATTGCTGATTTAGTTTGTGCATTATTTGGGAAGAAACGAAGGTAAACTTTTATGCTTCTGATATATTAAACACATTGTTTGTTATTTGGTATTCCAGTAATCATTAAATTATGCTAATATTAATTTATACGAATCGATGTTCACCGTGCTACTCGTCGAAAAAGCCCGCACAGCCGCATCGCTTGATTAACATACTCGTAACATCCCATACGGTCATTTCTTTCGAAAATGTTTAGCAGAGTATCATCATCATCATCATCATCAGCCTATCTTATATTCGTCCACTGTTGGACATAGGCCTCTCCCAATGATCGCCACACTGCACGGTCTCCTGCTTTACTTTAGCAGAGTATGTAAGTGCTCGAGTCAAAACAACGTGCATATAACAGTGCTTCATGATGCAGCGATCTATCTTTTGTGTCCTGTAAATAATCGAACAGTTTTTTATTCGTATAAGAGTGTTAAAATGTTTCGCACCGCAAGACCATGATCACAAACTTTGCATATATATTACAATGTACATAGGTACTATTACAACGTGGTCTCGAAATCAAAAACCAAACGTGATTTTTTTAATATCCCTGTTAGTTATTATCTGTTTTTTGAGTCCTACTTATTTAAGGCGAGGCATTTTCGCGCGAACTACGATTTTAGGAGGTGAGGTGTGGGGGGCCGCCCGCGCGTCTCACTCCGCGCGCTGTCCATTTCTCGTAACGTTAGCACTACGCCACAGTATAAATATTTCAGCTGTTATACTATGATCAACTTCTATTAATGTAAAATGTTATTTTTGTCAGTTTTAAATAAGCTAAGTAATTATTTATTACTTTATATCTATAAATATAAAACAAAGTCGTGTTTGTTGTTTGAAAAAAAATACATAAGTTATATTAATAAAATTGCCGTGACTTTGTATATTCGCTACTTAGATAACATGCAAAAAAAAAATATCACCACATTTATTACGTTTATTATCGTATACATTCTGTTTGGATATTCTGCTTGGATCTGTTTTTAGGGTTCCGTACCCAAAGGGTAAAAAACGGGACACTATTACTAAGACTTCGCTGTCTGTCTGTCTGTCCGTCCGTATGTCACCAGGCTATATCTTATAAACCGTGATATTTAGACAGTTTTTTTTTAGAAGATGTATTTCTGTTGCCGCAATTATTTTATTTATTTCGAACACATACAATCGTAACAACAAATAACAACAAATATAAATTACCATAATTATTACGTTTATGATTGTATAAATTCAGCTTGGTTCTGTTTTGTGTATTATGTGACCAACTAATTATGTTATAATATACTCACTCATCATTGATATTATTTTGAGATAATTTATCATCACATTCTGCAAGTCATTCTTTATCAGCTGTAGAGTTTATAGTCAATAGTAAATAATATAAAAAAGAAATAGATCGGCCTATTTTATGGTATTATTGTTTAGTACATGATCCACTTACCCATCTGTCGTTGAAGTATTGAAATTCACAGGTTGCAATTCAACTAATGGACTGGTAGTATTAGATACTCGTGACTGCTTTTTGGACCTAAATTAATTAATTATAGGGTTCTCGTACATAGGTACATACTTTTGGTCATACTGATATAATTTAGTCTGTGGCAAGTAATGACGAAAATTTACGAAATCAACTAAAATTATAGAAAGTTCTCATATAGGTACCTGAGGAGAAACATAAAGAATAAAAAAATTGGGCCTCTTTTAGAAATATTGTTGCGTGCTTAGTAATTTTACTTTAAAAAAAAGAGTAAACTTCATAATTTTACTATAAAAGGGAGTAATTTACATACCGTTTCTTATAGTTCTCTTTCCCTGTCCTTCTTTTAGATATTAACACTGATTTCTTCCTAACTTTATTTTTTTTACTAGCCATTTTTAATTATTACACTGTGGCAAGAATGTAAGAACGGGCGGAGAAAATTTGGCATAGGTCTAACGTTGGCAAGCGCCCGATTGCGACTGACGGGGTAGCGGGCGGCGCGGCGTCTTGTCAAACTGCTGGGAAATATTCAAGTTTTGGGATTAATAATTAAGTCAAAATTATAGGACTTTAGTTGAAACCCAAATTTTAGCAGGTTCTCTGTAGTATTTAAAGAGAAACATTTCTATATAAAAATGATGTGTAAAGTCAGAAATTTTATTAATAAGATATTCGATTTAGACTTTTACATTAAGCTGTCTTTGGATTTTTTTATGATCGAGTAAAGTATACCCTATCGTGTAACAAATTAGCACATTCCTCAGACAATATCCTCAAGTATATTGTATATTTTTTGCAAGACCGATATTAAGGAGTAAATACCTAAAAAATTTGATATAGTAAAACGTTTTTTTCGCTTTTTCACTGGTGACTCGCCTTAATAAAAACAACTTGAGAATATCTTGAGCTACCTGTACCACAGCCTGTACCTGTTAAGTACTCGTAGACGTTACTATGAACATAATATATTCTATTAATTCATAATAATGATCATTTTTTACAGATTTGTTAAATTAAATAATAAAGGATCTGAAATCGTAAAGTTATTGTCCAATTTCACCATGAACCAGTGGAACTTCGTAGATAATAACTTGGAGAGACTATACAACAGTCTGACAGAGCAAGATCAAACCATTTTCAACTTTGACGTCACGAACATCGATTGGAACAAGATGTTTCAACGAAAAAGTATTGGCTTACGGAAATATGTTCTTAAAGATGGTTTGAAAGGCACTAAAGATGCAGTCAGGAAACAAAAGTTCTGGCGAATTCTGCATTATGTAGTCATGGGATTGTACGGATACATTATTTGGAAACTGATGTATTTTATGTATTTCTTTTGTAATATTATTGCTAAAAACTAAGTTTTATTTAATTATGCTCTTTAAAGGTTGGTGACAGAATATTTTAACATGAGCATGATAATATATATTATATCACTTAATAAAACAATTTATATTGTTCAATTTTTTTTCTTTAAAATACCAGTAGTTTCGAGGCGATACGGACACATACGAAAAAAATAAAAAGAAATAAGAAAAAAAGTTGCTGATAATGATAATGCCTGGATACATTTTTTTTGTTAAGAAGGAACAATATCCTAATAGGATAAGGAGGAGTCTGTTTTCAATTTACAACAATATGTAAAGACGCAACTTCATCATTTTTTTGCCTTAGTTATTTTATTAGTTTTGTTTGTTTGTATAAATCAGATTCAGGTGTATGATTTATTTTATTTCCATGACTTTTTGTAGTTAGCTTTCGTATTTGTACAGTGCTTGTGTTGATTCACTGTGTTATTTTATTTTGTACCGCTAGAGTAAATGTAGGTACACTGGTACTTAGTATTGATTTTTAGAATATCCATCTGGTCCGGCCATAATAAGATATAACCTAGTTTTGTATTAAACGCTAAGCACAGTACGGAAAATATATTATTTGGTCGTTTTTAGGGATCCGTACCTAATGGGAAAAACGGGACCCTATTACTAAGCCTCTGCTATCTGTCTGTCTCCAGGCTGTATCTCATAAACCACGATATATAGAAAGCTGAAATTTTCACAAATGATTTATTTCTGTTGCCGCTATAACAGCAATTACTAAAAAAAAAAAAAAAAAAATTAAGTAACAATAAAATAAATATTAAAGGGTCTCCGAGTCCAAATATAACAGATTTCAATAAGAATACTTATAGGATTGTAAGTTTCAATAATTTGAAAGATTTTTTACTCCCAATTCTGAATTTTGAAGTCGCAAAAATGAAAATGAATTATTTATTAACTTTTAAGTGACACTTATAGTCGGTTTTTCATTTTTTTTAAATATTTTTCTTATTCTATTTTTTAGTTTCATTCCGTATACATACCTACTCTAAGGTACTACTATAGATGGACAGTATTTATCTGAATTGAAAATTTAAACTTGAAGCAATTGTAAGTTTCCATACAATTTATGCGCGAGTGAAGCGAGCTCAATATGTTTTATTTTTATGATTAGATATGTGCTGGTGGATCTCACTCGGTAAAACAACAGGAATGTCTAGAAATCTGATGAAAAATAATAGGAGCATAGAACAAGAGTGGGCAACCGCAGCGAGCCTTGTGCGAGCGAAGCGAGCGCGAAATTTTTTACGACTTAATATTCTAGTAAATCATTCTAACCCGATCAACAATAAACTTAATGTTGAAAGCGGCATCGATACTTGTTTAGTAGTTGCGACAATAGTGTGCGAGCGAAGCGAGCGCGAATTTTTTTAGGTACTTTTATTATCTAAGGATTCATACTACCCCGATCACCAACCAACTCAATGTTGAAATCAGCATCGGAATAGGTCCAGCACTTTTAGTTTTAGGCGCTAACAAATGTATGTATAAAGCGCCCTCTAGTAAGTAATCAACGAATCATATAAATACATTTATTTACTAAACAAATCTAAGCCTATTAGAGAAAACCGCATCAAAATCGGGCTGATAATTCAAAAGATATAATGTATACAGCTACTACTAGAATTACTTGGCGTGCGCGGCTCTGCTCTACACTGGTTCAACTCATACCTCACCAACAGGAAGCAAAGAGTTCGTCTTAATGATCAATATAGTGAGTATGACTTAGTTTCCTTTGGAGTGCCTCAGGGGAGTGTACTAGGACCGACACTTTTCTTGGTGTACATCAATGACCTCTGTGACCTTGAAATCAATCAGGCTGACATATATACTTTCGCCGATGATACCGCAATAATATTCCATGGAAAACACTGGGAAGAGGTTACTGAAGTTGCCCAACAAGGACTGGCCAAGGTATCAGATTGGTTAGGTAATAATCTTCTGACACTGAACACCGATAAAACCAAATTCATCACTTTTCAACCAACAGCCCGTACTCTACCTAAAAATCTACGTATAAAACTGCACTCATGTGGTTCTCATATTGACCAAAGCTGCCTATGTCCTGATCTTGAAAGAGTTACGAAAATTAAGTATCTGGGAATAATAATAGACCACACACTTACTTATGACTCTCACATAATGTCCCTTAGAAGTCGTCTTCGCAAAATGTTGCATGTTTTTAAGAAGTTAGGTGCCGTAGCTGACCCAAAAACTCTTAGATCTGTTTACTTGGCTCTTTGCCAATCAGTTCTCAGCTACTGCATCATATGTTGGGGATCTGCTGCTATGACGCACCTCAAAAAGGTAGAAGTAGCCCAAAGAGCGGTTCTAAAAGTTGCGTACAGAAAGCCTTTCAGATATCCTACTTCCTCACTTTATCAAGACACGCAATACCTCACAGTCCGACAGCTATACATTTTGGCAGTGATACTACGATTTCACAGGACGGCACAATTTTCAGCACTCACTACCAAACCAACCTCACGACGAAATACATGGAAGATACCGAAAACCAACACATGTCTCGCTCAACGTGCTTACTTTTATAAAGGCCCTAAACTATACTCTCAATGTGATCTGGACTTAGACCTTCTCGAAACGTCTAGATTCATTTGCAAAAAGAAAATGACCAATTGGTTGATTACACTTGACTACCGCTGCACTGAAAAACTAATAGTTTTTTATTCTTAACTGCCCTACACCCGCTTGTACCTATGCAACTACTATAAACATATAATTTATATAAGCTACTATCTATCTATTATAATCAACTAATAGTAATATATATATATATATATATATATACGTACCTACCCAACCAACAAGCATAAATAATATTTATATAATATTACGTATATATATGATCTAGATATCGGTCCCTCCCTCACATCCACTTACACACACAGACACACACATTCAGCTTCACGCACTAAAACGCTTACGGTATGATACCATTACTAACAAAGTGTATCTTATAAATAAACACAACAAAAATAGTTGTATGACTCATTACTCAACGACTCAATTCATACAATTTGTTAAATATTTCATACATAATGTACATAAGTAGCCACTATTGGTTGATGCCTGGTAACCTCATTGCTTTCCTTTCACCTTGGATATAGCACGTGTGGATCAGCACGACCGTGTCCTGCGACACAGGTTCGACCTAGTGCAGAGCGCGGCGTGTTTGTTCCGCACGATTGCAAGTTCATTTCATCTGTTACCAGGCGTCAGCTAATCCTATATATTTTATTGACTAGTATGTAAGCTTGGATTGTATCCTTTCATTTATCTTAAGGAAGAGCCTGCACTTCACAACACAGGTTATCCTAGTGTGGAGTGCAGTGAACATGTAATAGTTCATAAGTTATATAAATAAATAATTTGAATTTGAATTTGAAAAAAACAGCAGCGCCTCCTGTTGAGTTGTCACCGTAATAAATAGCTTAAAAGATGCACCAATTAAACCTCAACACATCACAGAAAACTGTATCAAAATGCGACTAATCGTTTTGGAAATATATGTAAAATTGGTTTGCGTAAACCTTATCAATTTGTTGGTTTATTAGTTTTTTCTCAGAAAGTACTAAATAGAATGTAAAAAAAATATGGGTCCATTTCGTAAACCTACCCGTAGAATAAAAAAAGAATTTTTGAAATCGGTTCATAAATAACGGTGTAATTGCAAAACAAAACTAAAAAAAAATTTTTTCAAGTCGGTTAAAAAACTTTGCATTGACTTCAGTCTGTTCATATCTATTTAAATATACGATATGAACAGGAAGTAATAATTAACAGAATTTAAAAAAAATAAACATTGTTCTGTAAAAATAACTGTAATTACTATGATATAACAATTTGAAAGAGACGGGTGAAGGCCTCCTCCATGTTGTGTCATGGGTGTCGATCTTGCGTCGCTTGGGTCCACGTCGTCAGTTAGATATACCTACAAAAAATACAGTTCAGACATGTTAGAGGACCACAGTATCCGAGAAATCACGTGGAAGGACCTGGGCGCCTACCACGATGTATCTGCCCAAGAGAAATCCCTTAGCGAATTAATTCTGCGGGGCAGTCACCACCCTCCAAGCATTCTGTTTTTAATATTTTAAAAGTTCTATACATATAATAAAGCTGAAGAGGGTCGAAAGTCTGAACTTTTATGATCTGACAAAATATTTTAAAAGTTCAGACTTTAGACCCTTCAGTGTTAGGTGGTGGTACTGTTCCTCGTTCATAGTTTCCTTAATTTAACACATTGGTTTCGCTTATTCAACCCACAATAGTCTTAGTACCCTTAACTAGGCCTCTTCAAGGCATCTCACACAAGTTAAAGTTAAAGCTCCGCGACGTAGGGACGGTTCGCACCGGCGCAAAGCGTCTTTTTCAAGACGAGAACTGCGAGCCGTCCACCCACCCAGGGGCACAGCACCACACCGTGCGCGCTTGTGTCCGCCACAAGAACGTTATAGGTATTTGGAACGGTTCGGACAATGTTCTTTAATAATCACTGGACACCACATGTAAAGAATATTTAAAATTAAATAGATTTTTAAACAAATTGTTTAAGGCGTGCGACAGCGGCGACAAAAAATCACGTAATGGCGAGTTGCAGGCGCCTTCCCACGCGGTGAGCCGAGTGGAGTGGATACGGAAACGAGTGAAGTTGAATTTTGCTTTTTTAAAGTAGTTAACTATCTAAATGTGTGACAGTGGCAGCACAATTCCACAGACTGCTGCTTAGTAAACAATATAATCGTCTTCGGTTGACCCGAAGTATAATTTCGACTCACCCAGATTATCTTCGGCATCTCATGATGATTTAAAAATGAACAAATTTTATTCTAAAATGTTGAACCCGTTGAAACTTGTGACTTTTAAAAAAAATTAAGAATATATTTAATTTAAATATTGAAGTTGCGCTTAGGCGCTTGACGCGTGCGTTGGTTGCCGTGCACGAAAAAAGAATGAGGACGACATCCAATATGGTTACCAAGATGGCTTCCAAGTGAAGTTAGAAGGACTTAACTTGACTTGTATTGACTATAGTCAAATCAGTCTCTTAAATTCGTGCAAATGTTGCCTGTAGGATAAAAGTACTACCATGTTTATTATATCTGAAGCATGAAATTTAGGAAATATAATAATGCCTATAGGGCGGCGATGAGGTTGTCGCCGTGGTGTAGCGCATCGGGGATGTTTGCGGAAGCACGTATAGACAGCTTCGCGGCAATAGTGCGCAGGCGCGTGGCGTCCCTGGTGCGCCGCGTCCGTGCCAGCTCCAACACCTACCTGCAGCTGTTTGCCTCGAGGATGGACCTGGACTGCTCGATGATGCAACATTGGACCAAACTACACGTCGAGCACTCTGGCTCCGCCCGCGGTTATAGGCTAAGGTGATATTGTATTTATAGTTTGTATCAATGATATTATATGTACGTTTGTATCGTGATGACATATTAATGGGTACCTAATAATGATAATATGTGACTGATATACACTGACCTCCATTACTGTACTTGTACTGATGGAGATCAATGCTGATATATGATTATTTAATTAGTTAGCTGCATAAAATTTTATTTCACTATATTTAAATTTGGACATTTTAATTTTAATATTGTTTTTATTTTTATTGATTGTGACCTGTGACTTTATATAAATATAATATTTTAAAGTGAATTATATTATTGTGAATATGGACCAATGTCTGAAATAAATGATATTGAATTATTATTTATTTTGAATAAACTGAAATATTTGTGAGTAAATATTTAGAAATATAATAACTATAAAAATAAATACCTATTCTAATAAATAAAAACTCACAAAATGAAAATAATACGTGCATCCAAACGCGGTGCGATCGCTGCGCCGCGGTGTGGTATTTGCGCGAGCATGAGGCGGTTGCTCGTTGATTTCTCGTTAATGCTATGTGAAATCGACATTTCATAAAAATCAAATAAAATAGAAGTATATATAAGATAGCTAATTTTTTTCAGATTATATAATTTTGATTCAATGTTAAGACAACAAAATACGCCAAAACACGATTACGTATACTTCGCTCGATAGTTTTATTTTTAGAAAAATAGTTGTTTTTAAATATTTATCACCTTTTTTTCCAAAAATAGTACAGAAATTTAAACCAATTTAATTATATCTTAAAGACTAGCTGTGCCCGCGTCTTCCGGGTGGAATAGTTATTTTGGGCATCGTATTTATTTTTGCAAGAAGAAGAAGTTCTGAAGAAGTTGTCTTCAGCTTTATATATTATAGCTGTTACCCACGACTTGAACCGTTTTCGCAGCGCACGCAACGAAAGCCCTCAAAGATGAATAATTTTCCCCGTTTTTTCCACATTTTCCATTGTTTCTTCGCTCCTATTAGTTGCAGCGTGATGTTATATAGCCTAAAGCCTTCCTCGATAAATGGTCTATTCGACACAAAAAGAATTTTTCAATTCGCACCAGTAGTTCCTGAGATAAGCGCGTTCAAACAAACAAACAAACTCTTCAGCTTTATAATATTACTAGCTGTGCCCGCGACTTCGTCCGCGTGGAATAGTTATTACCATAAAAATGGTTCTAGTGAATTAATCTTAAAAGATAGACATATACTGTTGCAGACATTTTATTAGATTATTTCAAGAAGAATAATTTTTTCATACATAGTTTTTTGATATCTTGAACCATTTTCGCAGCGCACGCAACGGAAGCCCGCAAAGATGATGCAGCGTGATGTAATATAGCCTAAAGCCTTCCTCGATAAATGGTTTATTCAACACAAAAATAATTTTTCAATTCGCACCGGTAGTTCCTGAGATTAGCGCGTTCAAACAAACAAACAAACATACAAACTCTTCAGCTTTATAATATTAGTATAGATAATGTTATTATTTAGAGGAGTAAAAAGCCATAAATAGAATATTCTGAATTGCTGATTTTATATGAATTTATTTCGTCAAAAACGTCTGCAAAACTGCTCAAATTGTGCAAAATTGTTTGCGTGTGGACAAGACTCGTTGGCCGTTTCATGTTAATACGGCGTGGAATTGTAGATATGCGAAAAAGCAACTGTAGGCATTTTTCCAAGCGCAAAGCGTTTTCGGGTGAAATATCGTGGCCTTAAATAAACAAACAGTATAACAGTAAAATAAATAAACAGAACTAGTCTTTGTAGTATCTAGAAATGTGAATTTATATTATAGATGATAGTACTGAACCCTTCGTGCGCAAGTCCGACTCGCACTTGGCCGGTTTTTTATTTGTCAATGTTCAATACAAATGTTTTTTTGTTGGCTTGTACGGGTTTGGTCTTGGCCATAGTTTGCCTGATAGCAAGCAAAGGCTATTACCTAAGATGGAGCGTGCTTACCCGATAAGAACCGATTCACTCTCGCTTTGAAGTTCGCTGGATTATAGTTCGTGGGGAACAGGGAGTCAGGCAGGAGTTCCACAACCTTGCGGTACGAACAATAAAGGTTGAAGCGTGCCGTTTCGTGCGGGTCTTAGGAACTTCCACCCTGAACCGGTGTCGTCCTGCTGTATCTCTGCTCGTCCGGTGATAGAAGGGCGCGGGCGGAATTAGTTCGTGCAATTCCGCGGCACACTCTCCGAAATGCAACCGATAGAAAACCGATAAACTGGCAACTTTGCGAAGGTTATGTACGATCGGGTCGGTGCCATCAGTATTTGCAGTTAAGAATTGCAAAATAAAATAATTAGATATTTTAGTCATTTATAATAAAAGGGCACATTTCGGGTTCCAAAATATAAGGATCGTTAGAATTCAACTACTAATTGTTACTATAAAATATTGTTACGGAAGCGGATTCAGGGATAGGTAGGAAAGAGACACCGTAATTAATTTTCCGCCAATTCGCTCATCAGTATTTTTTACACACTCATTAGTTCCCGCCAAAACTATACATTGTCATAAAAACTAAACTAACTGGCACTACTTTTTTAAACAACAACAAAACAAAAGAGTTCCTACAACTATAACAGGCAAACAGTAATTCTTACGCCTCATTTTAACGTGATGAAATAAATAACCGGTTAAGTTCGAGTCAACTTGAGAATAATAATAAATAATCATCTTAGCATTTCCTATCAAAAAACCACAAAAACACATTCCTCTCGGTACTAGTAATTTTAACTTTTTAAATAGAGAAATTTTGGATCACTTTTGCTAAGGAAAAATATGTTTGTACCACGCTAACCTCGCATGTTTTTTTTTTAACTAAAATGGTTTTGCACTTGACCATAGTTTGCCTGATGCAGAAGTTAGCAAGTTGTAGACGCCAAATTCCCATCGTAATGCAGATACCGGATACTTTAGAAAAGTTTTGAGAGACCTTATTGTTTTGATGACAATTACCGCTGATTATCCGGTTATTTGCAAAAAATTAAGGTACACGCAAGTGAGCTTATAATCGCTAGAGGTGAAACACACACATGAATGAAAACAAACCGCATCCAAATCAGTTGATCATTGCGATTAGCGTAAACAATCTCATTTATATAATTATCTCCCATGTACTTATAGACACCGACCAGAAACAGTTTATTATAATGCATGTGTAATTACATATGTATATAGATACAGGGAAGTGAGGCCGTAAAATTTACCTGCCGAAACAATGGTTAACGCGAAAATCTACATATATGTGCATTATTTAACTAGTACATGAATAATAATGAATAATGAACTATATATAATAAATACAAATTCAGCTACTACTAATATTTCAATAGTTTTCAGTAACAGCTCGCGGTGCTGTTCAGTTTATCTTCACAATAGTTCAGTGCGCAACGAGAAGTGTTTAGTAAGAATTTATTTTTTGCCCCTAAGTTTATATCATTTTATTTATTCATTTCACTGCATCATAATTGTTCAACTTATATAAATCCAGTTAAAAGTAAATAAACCGTACATTAAATTTTTTTTAAAGATTTACTTATCTTATATATAAAAATGAATCGCAAAATGTGTTGGTAAGCGCATAACTCAACAACGCCTGGACCGATTTGGGCAATTCTTTATTTTTAATATTCGTTGAAGTTCAAGGATGGTTTTTACGTAAAAAAAATATTAAAATTTTAATACCTTAAAATGCAGCAGGCGTGTACGGGCGGCCTTTACATTCTTCGATCTCCAAAACTACGCAACGGGTTTGATGTGTTTTTTTTAACAGATAGTGTTTTAAGAGTACGGTTTTTAATTATATAACGTGTGACCGTGCGAAGCCGGGCAGAGCAGCTAGTTTTCAATAAAAAATATCACAAATAACGTTAAAATATATATTTGACCATGGGACATATTTAACAAAAACGAAATTCAAATTTTAAAGTCAATGGAGTGCAGTAGGTATATATACGCATTGTAGACACCTATCAAGATGCAATCATCTTTCACTTTAAGATATTGTTACTATTATACATAACAGCTTAAATTATGCTTAATAAAACTTACATATGAATAAGTAAATAAGTATTGTGTTGTTTATTTTAGAAGATGTCTCCAACCCCGTTCAATTCAAGTTCGAATATGAAAGATGCGCCAACAGGAACGGGCCCTGCTCCCCACTCGCCCGAGACTGTGGTTATATCGGGAATGTCGGGGTTGTACCCCATGTCTAACAATGTCCAGGAGTTCGCTACAATACTATACAACAAAGTAAGTATGGTTAAAAAAATAGGCATCGTGACTAACTGGCTCATATTATATTTTACTCATTTTTAACTCCCACCAGGGAAAATAGCAAGCAAACGTTTGTGTGCCATGGGTATAGGTACTCGTAAGATAAGAGAATTAGATAAATATAATACTTGTCAATTACAGATTAACCCAGTAAATAATGAGCACAAGCGTTGGACGCAAAAACACCCTGAGTCGTCAGACTACATCGGAATGGCTCCCGCCTTGGACCGATTTGATGCTCAATTCTTCATGGTACATAATAACTTGGCCGTCTCTATGGATCCTATAGGGAGGAAAATTCTCGAACAATCTTACCAGGCCATTTATGATGCTGGGTTGAGTCCTCAACACCTTCGGGGGAAGAGAGTCGGAGTTTATGTCGGAGCTGACTTTTCTGTGACTGAAGTACTGGGAACAGTCGATAAGTCTTATATTACAGGTTATGGGATAACCGGGTAAGTTCTACAATATTCTAAAGTAAATAAAAAAAAACGTAGCCCTTTTTTCATAAACAGGCATTTTGTCTCCTAAGAAAAGCCAAGCTTATATACCTAGGTATAATATATAGAAAATATCCAAGAGATTTTGAATCTAGGAAGTTCAAGAAAAACCACAGAGATATAAAAAAACGAAACACCTAACAAAACAGAACAGCTTTATAAGCATTACTTTTGAGCAAATAAAATATCATGCTACTGCGATTCAATAACTTGAAAATAAGTACATGGATTAGGAATTTGGCAAAGTAAGATATATTATGTGTTTGATATTTGAAGATGATATTACAGATCCAGTAAAGCCATGTACGCCAACCGCGTGTCCTACTGGTTGAACGCTAAAGGTCCATCGATGACAATAGACGACGCTTGCTGTGGCTCTCTCGTGGCCTTAGAAGAGGCTTTTAAAGCTATACATAGTGGATTGATTGAATCGGCTATAGTGGCAGGAGCCAGCATCTGTCTTGTTCCACATCCGTTGATACACTATCGCAGGTGAGTAATTTTTCATTTTATTTTAATCTGGTATAAGGTAAGATACTCGTAAGATAATCATTTATTCATCAATAGAAATATTCAACTTATGTACTAAACGTTAACAGTTGGTAATTCTATTGTCTCGTCTTACAAAAATATTTATGTCAGTTAAAAGATTTTAAACATGTCTAAGATTTTCCAAAAGTATTTCATTTTTTTGATGGTAAAAATTTCAGAATAAACTAAAATGACAAATAAATTTAAAATAAATGAAATGTCAAATTAAACTAGGAATCATCAAAGTAAATATGTTAAGTTAAAATAAATAATGCCTAACTACTCGTACATTCATAATTTTATAATAGCTGTGGGTTATTGGAAATAACATATAAATAACAAATATTATTTAAATTGCTACTGGCTGTAGTCATTGTCAAAAAATTATTTGATAGAGGATACTATTTTGTCAAGCAACAACGCTTTCACTTTATTTAGGAATTGGGTTTGATTAGAAGTAGATCTTCCGGCAGTTTGTTGAACAACATCCGTCCTGTTATCATCGGCGTTTTTTTCATCAATTTAAGCCGCGGGTATACTGGTTCAATTAGCATTTTATTGTTCCTTATAGTGCGATTGCTATGAACAGTCTTCCATTTGCACTTATATAGATTATTTTTAATGTATTTGACAACTTCCAGTACATACACTGATAAAGACGTCAGTTTGCCTAGTATAAACAGATAATATAACACATAGTACAATGCGTGAAATCACGATAGGAATAGAGGTGAATACTATATACTTTCCTTCTTTAACTTAAAATATTCAATTCATTTATAAAATGTGTGGCGTACAAGAAGAGAGGCCTATGCTCAGCAGTGGGCGATAGCGGGATGATGATGATGATAATGATGATTTATAAAATGCGAGTTACCAATAATTTCTAATACAATTTAAACATAATATTAGGCACTATAATTTAAAAAATTAAAAAAAGACGTATGTAGTACCATAACATGATGTTTTTATTTATTTTCAGAATGTTTAATATGTCACCAGATGGTAAAACAAGATCATTTGACCAGAAAGCAAATGGGTGTGTTAAATCAGATGCAATAAGTGTGTTATTTCTCCAAAAAGCAAAGCATGCCTGCAGGTGATAATTATTTAGAACTTACATATACATACATTGTTATACTTATCCTATTGTGTACTCGATAAATGTTATTTAAAATTTATGGAATAAATATTTGTATCTAATAACTTTTAGAGTCTATGCTGAAGTAATAAATGTTAAAAACCAGTATTTGCACGGGAACACCGGAAAAAACGGCCAGATATTTGGATTCACCCGCAATCCTGATATCACTTCTGGGTTTTTAAGGGATTTCTATTCAACATGTCGAGTTTCACCGAGTGATGTGGAGTATATTGAAGCATGCGGGTTTGGTGAGTAAAACAGCAAGTACCTACTTGCTTATTACATTTAATTTATATTTCCTGAGTTTTTTCTATCATTTGTCATTTGGAGATATTCTACAAAACTAACAAAGCGGCTAACTGGTCAACTAATTAAAGACCCTACATAATCACGGAAATAGAACCAAAAATACGTAAATTACATAAGCGCTTGTATTACAACATAAAAGATAATATTGTTCAGTGTAAGCATTACCAAATCACTAGATATCCTAGAAATCCTATGAAAGCCTTTGGAAACCAACCTAAAATGTATCAATCAATCAATCAATCAATCAAGAATTCTTTATTGTACACCAATAGCAAAAGAACACAAGTATGAATAAAATATGTAAACCATAGTATTGGGACAGAGGGCGGCCTTATCACTTAAAGTGATCTCTTCCAGGCAACCTGGTTTGGAAAACAACGATAGGAAAACAGTAAAGCTGGCGTACCTACTAAAACTAATAAAACTTAATAATACTTAACAAATAGAACAACTAAAAACCTAAAAACATGTAAAATGCCTACATTTACATCTATACAAACAGAGAAAAGAAAACAACACATAATAAACCTACTCAAAAAGAAGGAAAAAAAAACCTGAGTCCACAAATTAGTCATGCATAGGTATAATAATTATGAACCAAGTTCTGAAAAATAGGAAGGGATTTGGCCTGCCTAATATGAAGTGGCAGGTCATTCCACAAGCGAATAGCTTGCATAGTGAAAGAAGAGTGGTAGAAAAGGTTGGAATGGTTGAAGTCAGGGATACACAAGCGGAGAACACGGGAAGTACGCAGGGAGTCGGAATGGGAAGCCGTGACATAAGAAAATCTTTCTTTTAGATAAAGCGGAGTGAAAGGATTGAAGAGGATTTTGTACAAAAGGGATAGGATATGAGCATTACGGCGAAAGCGGATAGGTAACCATTTGAGTTTTTTTCGAAATTCGGATATGTGGTCATATTTGCGCAAACCAAATATAAACCGTATGCAGAAATTTTGGAGGCGATGTATTATTTTACTTCTTTAATTATTTTTTACAGCTATACCGGAAGCGGATAAGAACGAGCTACAATTGATCGAAAAAGTGTTTTGCCAGAAGCGAGTGGATCCACTGCTGGTGGGAAGCGTCATGTCCAATATAGGGTTCACTGATGCAGCCACTGGAGCAACAGGCATCGCTAAGGTAAGTAATTACTCGTCATTTGAGTATTACTCTTTTTTTTAATAAAATTACTTTTTACCTACCTTTTTTTGGTGCCCGTACAAGTCCCTTTGCGAATTTGTTTTATTAAAACGTTCACTGTTTTCTAATCTAAAACATGAACAATAAAAAAAAACTTAAGATACCGTGTACTTACATTGTTGTTTTATAAATTACATTCATACATGGAACATTCGTACCATTGTTGTTTTATAAATCCTAAAAATGATTTTATATCCATTTTTACAATGCGCACGGCGCCGGCGCCATCTTCGTTTTTCCACTATTTATTTTTCTAATCACACATCAAGCTAAAATGCAAAACGAACTCTATATCGAATTTGCAGTTTGCTGTTAAACGCTTCTTTATATTTATCGCTATAGTAGTTTTAAAGGCTGTATTTTCATCACATTCAATCCCTTCAAGCGAGCGTGATAAATAAAGTTATGATTAACCGGTTTCTGTTAAGTTCGATGTCTAACATACAGTTCATATTCAGTGGAAATGTAGTGTACAGCTGGTCTCGTAATTCCAGGTGCTACTGGCGTACCAGCGCGGTCTGGTAGCTAGCAACATTAACTGCGAGTCCCCGCGAGAGGACATAGAAGCCCTGCGGGACGGCCGGATGCGTCTGGTCACACAGCACGCGCCCTTCCGCGGGACATACGCAGCACTCAACTGCATGTCATATTCCGGTGTCAACTCGCATGTTCTGCTCCGTGGATGTTCCAAACCAAAGGTACGATTATAAGGTCTTTATTGTTTTGTATGACACTTACGAGTATGTATGTAGGCAGATATGTACCTATATCATATGTCGCAGTATTTTTGACAAAGACGTGATATTGTAATTGCACAGGTTATTCAATGCCAATAGGTTTGCTATAAGTAGTGAAATTATAATCTACTGAAACTAAACCGTTGAATTGTAAGTATTACAATTCAAACTTGGAAAACAGAGATAAAGCTAAACACAAACTATAGTCAAATAATGTGGTAGGTAATGATTAATTGTTAAATTGCATTTTTAACAAAATCACTGCGAAATATGTTTAAAAAAATCTGTACATCTAAAATACTTTTACTATATTTTTAAGGACCTGACTCGATATGCAACAGCTATACCAAGACTAGTGACAGTGTCAGCGAGACAAAAACCACACCTGAAAGACATATTGCTCGACTTGCAAATGAGGTCCATAGATCCGGAGGAAATAGCATTGTTGCACAACATTCATTCAAGAAACATTTCTGGACATTTGGGAAGAGGCTATATTCTTCTGGGTGAGTCCGCAATAAGAACACGCGCACTTACCAATAATCTACACACAAACAAAAAAAAATACATTTCTACCAACCCACACATGCATAAATACACCACACCAGCTTAAATCGTCGTGCGTTTATACACACAACCATAACAACCCGTGTACGCATCTTGATAACTCATCTTAGGGCTTGACTCATATCGATACTATGATATCGATATTTTTACACGACTACAAAATTAATGTTGTGTAAAGAAAAGTCATGTTTTCAAACATCGTAATAATAATAACTATTATTTAGGGTCATATAAAATAAAAGAAAATAACGCATCAATATAATTTATTCCACATTTCGTTTAAAACTAGTTTATAAGAAATAAATTCCACCTTTCGTATAAAACTAGCCTATAGATCCAGGTTATAACTTTTCTTTATATAAAATTTCCAATAGTTTTGTCCAGTAGTTCCGGAGCTTATTCAGTTCAAACAAACAACAAAAAATCAAATCTTTCCTCTATAGTCTATAATATTATATTGTACAGTAAAGTAACATACCATAGATAGCATATCTCCCAAAGTATCGACATTAACTAAAATTTTATCGATATCGATAAGTAGAGTAATGCAAAACATCTCTTTATATTCAGATTCAGACATTTATTTATAACAAACAGCAGTTACATGTCAATACTTAAAATAAATAAATCAATTATCAAGTCCTTCGATCAACAATACCAACTATATAGATAACGGGTCACGTACAAAATCAAAACCAAATGCTGTCCGCGTGAATTTATGAAATGACATAAGTCAAATATGTCATTTCATTGCTTTGTCGAATATTACTACAGGAGGTATGGAGTCACGTTCAACACTAAAATATTTTATTATATGAACGTAAAAGTTTAGTTTAAATTATGTATGTTTTGGGGATTACGTTTGTTAATATACATACTTATCTATACTTACACCGTTTTAATTTTAATTGTTTCAATCCCATAATAAATTGTTTGTAGAGTAGAGTATGTTGGAGAAGGGAAGAGCGGGAGCGATGCCACGCGGGCAAAAGCTAGTACTTATTATTTTAATGGGGTTGTTTTTGTGTATAATATGTTTTTTTCTTGATCAGTGTTTTTTAATGTGTTTTTCTTAATGTGTTGTACACAAAAATGTAAGTATGCTTGTTGTTTTTCAAATGTATGTAATGTCGGCGGCTGGCAAAGGTGTCTATGACTGGATGACACAAATAAAAATATCAAGTGATTCCACACATACATATATTTATAATCATTTTTACACTTTCATAATACAAGTACAGTTCAATGTTATTAATAAATCAAAAATCAAAACGTTTATAAAAACTCAACATTGGAGATTTTTTTCCATTCTGCGTACCTGGATTAATTTCCTTTAAATAAGTTGAGTTTGTTGTACAATTGTCGTTTTGATTTGTATTTGATATCCCCTGTTTCTTTTTTACATATATAATCTAACCTTAAGTCAATAAACCTTTCAACTACTGATTTGAGTAAAGTAATTTCGTGATTGTGTTCATCTCCTCCAGGAAACACATTCTTGTGAATATATGATTTTAAAACTGCTGTACATATAAAGTTGCTATCATACTTTTTTAGTAAAGATTTACCTCCACTCACGCGAATACAATTTCGGATCACGCTTTCAGTTTTCATGCAAATATTAAATACATCGTTAGAGACATAAAATAAACCACCCATGTCTCTTAGGTCTATTAATTTGTGAAAGAATTGTTTCTCTGTTGCACACAAGTTCTTTGTACACTGTTCAAATTAAAAATTATTACAATTAATATTAATATATTTCAATTTTAAATTATTACCTACAACATAAATCTACTCCATGCGTCTACTGTTCTGTTACACCAAAGTTTGGGCACGTATTGGCCGACCTTGGCCAAACCGTGGCCAATCGTTTGTAGCGGTGGTTTAAAATCGGTAATTTTGTTCAAAATTAGATATTATTCGCTAGTTTAAAAATTATAATATAACTTAATTTACATGTACTTACCGAAAGTAAGACACTCCGGCCGATAAATTGCTTTTTCGGGCATTATTTTTGCAACTCTTGAATACACATTGCGGCATTGTGAAACGTGTTTACATTGGCCGTGTTACAAGCGAATTAAACAAAATAAGAGCTCACGTTTCAAGTGCGCTGTTATTTATCGAGACGTTATTTTTGCGCCGACCCGATATCTAGTTGGTATTGTTGATCGAAGATCAAGTCATAATCAAAGCTTTAAAAAAATCAATGTTCTACATATTTCATCCAATAATCAAAATTAATACACAAGAGGTAGGTACTCATTGTGTGAATAAAATGTCTTCACTGTTAACCATTTTTTAATCCTAATTTTAAAAGCTTGTTTTGAAGGAGCATTATTAATTTGTTCAGGGATAATGTTGAATACACCTGTCGCCATCTCATGTATTAGTTTAGCTGCTTTGACGCGGCTGCGCGGCACCTCGCCCAAGGTGTCGCGGCCGCCTCGTGTCGGCCGCCAGCCTCTCCCCGTGCTGCTCGTACTCTCCCAGGTGCTCCCAGGCGTACATCACAGCTTTCGGACCAGAATTCTACTCCATAATTCAGCAGGGAGTGTACCGATGCAAAATAGCAATTTTTTATCATATCATACGGTAAAACCGCCGATAGTCGCCATAGTGCGAAACACGCACGTCCAACTTTTGTACATAGCTTATCGATATGGCTCTCCCATGTCAGAGCGCTATCAATTTGGAAGCCTAAGAAGTTCGTTTTGTTGACCTGCTTCATTCTACTTCCACCGACGGTAACTTCAAGGGGTCTTCTAGTGTGCCCCGAGAGGATAAAGTGAATGAACTGTGTTTTGTTGACATTGAGGATTAAGCCATTCGTATGGAACCACTTATTAAGATCGTTGGCCACTTCGTTTAGTTTGTCTTCCAGGTCCTCCATTGACGCTGCGTGGGCCAGGGCTGCGACGTCATCGGCATACATGAGTATATGAGCACTAATAGTCTCCAGGAGGTCATTCAGGAGGATCGAAAACATTATATTCAATATTGACGAGCCCTGAGCTACTCCAATCGTCGTATTTAATGGTTGCAATTTCACGACGCCGCCTGCAGCCACGACTACCTAGCTTCGGCCGACCATAAAGTCCACCAGAAGCTGCAGCGCAGTACCGTTTACACCATAATGCCTGAGCTTGGCAGCAAGGACCCCGTGGTCAGCGACGTTGAATGCTTTTGAGAGGTCGCAAAAGATCACGGCGACCTGCTGCTTCTTCTCTCTGGCGTCAACAATCCTGCGCAGCAACTCCCGAGTGATCGTCGTGGTGGAGCGGCCGCTCCGGTAAGCATGCTGCCTGTCCGACAGGGCCGCGCTCTCAGCGAGGAACTCATATACTCTTTATACCGGTACACACACTATCTCGGTTCGCCAAATCCCATTTTATTTTAGTACGAGTTTGAACCTTAACACTACAGCAATATGGTTAAAATTTAAACGGGGTTGGGACCTTTCACAAGACGTTTAACTATTATTTGGTTGTAGTGATACCTAAAAAACGCGAATATGTTCCGATTTTCCTACTGGCATACAATGTATACCGTATTTGCTTTACCATAAGGTTGAAATTAAGAAAACAAGTGTATATGTTAATAAAATCGATTCGACCATTAATTCTGATAATCATTATCATCAGCCACATGGTTTTGTGTATTAATAGAAATCGGAGATTAATTAACATCAAAATACTTACATAATGAAAAGTCACTCCATGTTTTTGTAAATTTGATGTAGTAGACCATTTCTTACAGCTTGGACAGCACAGGTTGGCATTGTTTTCAGAGCACTTCGCGAGTCAAGGTCGATTCTTCGTTTGTTAATAATCGTATAAGCAAGTAGTTTTTATAAAGGTGTTAGATCGTTGATCTTGTACCTTTGGCAGAGGGGAATGTTCGTTGGTCACTAGTCCCCTGGGTATATAGTCAAAGAAGAAATGAGATGAGTCGAGGTTAAGTTTTAAAATCTGTAGTCTGTGGTTTTAAGTAAATTACGATGACATGACACATTGAGCTACAAAAGTGACATTGACAAAACAAAGCATGGAAACATGTTCTTTTTATTAGAGGCAACTAACATCTACAGCTTATTGAGCTTATGATGACGTCATCATCCCAAATAAAACTAAAATTTTAATAAATTATTTTAAAGTATAATTACAATGAAAATGACGAAATCCTTGAAATAGGTTTTTTAAACTGCTCTATATTTTCGTAATATAAAATAAAAATGGAAATCAAGCTATTTTGGACATACCTAATTATGCATTTTCAATTTGTAATTACTGGAATTGAGTCTGGTAAATGGTTGTTACTATGTGAATTAAGTATGTGTGTACTTACAAAAAATATATATTGGATTATATCCGTTATCTAGTACCCATGACACAAGCTTAGTATGGGGCTAGATGACGCTGTGTAATATGTCCTGAAATATTAATTTATTTTATTACTGTGACATCGCTTCCTGAGAGAGTGATATAACCCTGTATTACCCACAGATGCTGATAAAGATGGTGAAACTATGAAAGTAAGTCAGTCGATGGAGCACTCGGACGCGTCGAGCCGGCCGCTGTGGTTCGTGTACAGCGGCATGGGCTCGCAGTGGGCCGGCATGGGCGCGCAGCTCATGCGCATACCTATCTTTGCTGCAGCTATACAAAGGTACATCTATATATATAAAACTCGAAGGTGACTGACTGACTTACATAGTGATCTATCAACGCACAGCCCAAACCACTGGATGGATCGGGCTGAAATTTTACATGCAGATTGATGTTATAGCGTAAGCATCCACTAAGAGAGGATTTTTGAAAATGCTAATTTTAAAGGGGTGAAATAGGCAAGTTTTACTTCTTAATGCGAGCGAAGCCGCAAGCACCCACTACTAATTGTATAAAGAGGAAATAAAAAATCAATATGATGTAAAAAGGGCTTTCTTGAAGCCATTAGACAGACAGACATTAATTTTATTCCACATAATTTCCTAAACAAAATGTAGGCAATAACTTTGGTTTTGTTGTATACGAGTAAATGGTAACATCTTTATACGCAGTCAACTAGCTGAATTATGCGTTCAAAGAAGGGCGAACTAAGATATTACACCTAAGAGCCATAAACTTCGAAAATACAAATATTGTTATTTTTCTCTTTTAGGTGTCACAAAGCTTTGGAACCAAAAGGAATTGATATTGTACACATTATTACCTCTCCTGATAAAACAATATTTGATAACGTCCTAAATTCATTCGTTGGCATCGCTGCAACTCAAATAGGCATCACGGACATTTTGAATGCATTACAATTACACCCTGAGAAAATCATTGGTAAGTTTCTTCTAAAACTCTTGTTTTTTGGTGGGATCGATTTTATTCTAATCTCAAGACGTGACCATGCTTCACCCGGACATGGATATTTTTTAGTGTGTTTGTTATAAAAACTCATAAAATCTTAGATGCTCTTAATTAATAGGTGGATGAGTTTAATTAAAATACCAATCACTTTTTTTATTCACATATATCATGTACGTAAGTGAGTATACGATTTTTTTGCGAGTTTGGCTCGATAGGAAATGAGTCAAATTCCATTCCAGCCCTACTTACTGATTTTATTTGTATGTGTTTTTGCACTTGCTTAGCGGAAAATACATCGTGAGTAACGTTGTACTGGATTTATTTTCGTAGAAGAATCTGCCAAGAAACCTTCCCCTATAAATGAAGGGGCAGTCACGACCCTCAATAAAGAGAAATACGAAGAAATATGAGGAGTGTTATTAATAGCTTTTAAATATACTTACCTATTTTCCCCTCTGTTCTTCGTTTGATTGTATGTTTAGTTTTTAAGTATAAATTGTTAGGAAGGTTTATGGATAGATTATATGTGAAAGTTAGGTTCACTGTCTAAGGTGATGTACTCACTGTAAGTTATTGTTATTTTTTAAGTGTCAATGTATAACTGTACGCATGGAAGTAATATATAGGGAAATATTACTGCTGATCCAATATGAGCAGAGCGAAGCGAAGTATGACAGGCAGTTGTCTTTTTCTAACTAGGGTGACAATAAATTATATAATTAGGATATACCAATTCATCTTCTTACCAAATCTGGAGCAGTCTCTTTTGGGGTCCTATTTTACCTGCAGCTTGCCAGTCATGATGATCCCTAGCTCTATTGACGCGTTAAGTAACAAACACCCACAAACTTACAAATTAAAATGCACTTTAGTTTGTAACTTATAATAGTATCGATTCGGTTAATTGACTGGGAGGCAATGTAATCAAAATCATAAACATTTTGCAGTAATTACAATATTTATTTACAAGTTCACATTTGAATTGCATATAGGTAGTTGCCTATATCCTATATTTTTTTTACACTATCATTTTCCTTGTGTTTTATATTCTAACTGAAACGAGTGAATGCTTAAACTATGTACAACAATATAATCCTTTTCCTTGTGTTTTGATGTACTAACCTAAACGAGAGATGGTTTAAATTACTATGTACAACAATTTGGAGTATAAAAAGATGTTGGATCAAAATGTAGACTGCAAACTTTGGAGAATTTTGTAACAGGTCGTGTTATATTTAAGTTCTTTTGCTATTTTATTTTGATGTTTTCATTTTTAGGAAAACTGACAAAATATCATATTGCACAAATTATTTCAAGCACGAGAAAATATGGTCACCTTAGTCCCAATAATGTAATCTTACTTAAACTTTAGCATACCTGTAGAAAGATATATTGCAACCAATATAAGAGTCACTTCTGCATCCCGGTACACTACAAGTTCTTACCATTTTGTTTTTTTTACTATAAAATACATTTAAATTATTTTTACAAATTACAATTGAAATTATTTTTTTCCCGCCATCTTTTGTCATATAATGTCATCATAATTTAATGTTGCTTGTGTGAAAAATAATATAATATTAATTTGTTTCTTATTTTATTTTGTGTTAATTTCACAAATTAATTCAGATTTCTTTGTGTCGAGTAAAATTTATAATAAATAAAATTAAATAATATTATTTATTGCTAAATATTTCAAAACTTAAGTTGACAGTGACATTTATCACACATTATTTTTTAAACTGGCAAGCTGTTGAAGCAAGACAACAGCCTGCTCTATATGCCTTTCATTTTTGACCGATCTCACCCCCGATTTACCATTTATAGAAAATAAACTTTAAGTGTAAGAGCATAAGGTTTCTATTCGTATAAAATCTATTTCACAAAACAAAAGAGAGAGCAATCCAGAGGGAAAGAGAGGGATGATATAAAAAATCCTTGACTGTACGTCACTGTTTGTGAACTAAATAAAAAAATAAAAAATAAAAAACTACTATCGTTTATTTTCAGCTTTTAACGCCATTTTCACTTGTTTTAATCTACATTTTTCAAATTTGTCTTTTTTGGAGTGTCTTTGGAAACAACGTAGATAAATGTTGTGTGCCAGAAAACGGCGGGTTCAAACATAATAGAACCAGCGTTTTTCTGACGACATATGTTAGTTTTTTTTTTGAGTTCCTGACTTTTTGCTCAACTGGTAATATACAAAAAACTAAGAGACCGTAATAACTCTCATTTACAAGAAGGAAAATAAGACTCATAAATGTTATGAGTATAAGATAAATATGTATTTATAATCAGTCATTTAATATCGTGATTCAAAAAAGGTAATCCGTTACAAACTGTGAATACCATCATTATATGGAAAGAAAAAAAAAACTGTTGTAGGTAGGTATATATGTATAATTGCTGTACAAATACGTGCTTATGAGTACATCTTATATTTTCAGCTATCTAAATCTTCTGGCAGATCCAAATCCTTAGAGTTTTCATGATCATTAATGAGAGTGAGTGATGAAATCGAAGTTTTTTGGTATCAAGTTAAATAATTGTTATTATCCGTCTATGCCAGTACATAAGAGTATTTTCCTTTTATGAGCTTTGTTACATAGGTATTCTATTTATTATTTAACTGTTATGTTTACTATGTATAGTGTTTGCCCACGTTGCTTGCATATAAATATAGTAAGTTATATAATAAATAGTATCACTTTCGATATCCTTTACTAAATATACTGTAAAAATCCCAGTGATCCGTTTTTGCGATTTGAAGGAGGAACATAAAACAATAAAATTGTAAGCCCACTTACTGCTTCTGCCTGTAAATAAATGTTATGGATATGAATGTAATACTGATTTGCAGGGCACAGTGTAGGTGAACTGGGATGTGCTTACGCCGACGGTTGCCTCACAGCAGAGGAAATTATCTTATCGGCATACAGTCGCGGGAAAGCCTCCAATGATACCAAGCTGATACGTGGCGCTATGGCTGCTATCGGCTTAGGTTACAAACAGGTATTGGATTCCAAATCTATTATTCTTGAATAACTTAAAAAGAACTAATTGTAGCTATAGTATGTAGACACTCAGTTATAATTAAATAAAAAATAACTGATGGTTCTCTCGTAATTCATTGTACTAGTACAGGAAATATCCATTATACTTAACTCACGTATTTAAGTTACCTAATATTTGAGTGCAAGGGTATGTATTGCGTCTATTGCAGCTCTCGAAGCTGTGCCCGCCATCAATCGATATTGCGTGTAACAACAGTGCCACCTCCAGCACTATCTCTGGTCCCGAGGATTCCATTCGAGAGTTCGTCTCCATGTTGACAGCTAACGGAATATTTGCAAAGGAAGTTCCCAGCGCTAATATAGCATACCATTCTCGGTACATAGCTGACGCAGGTACATTATATATTATAACTAATTGTACAAGTGTTTCGTTAAAATTTCTCATAATGCTACTAAGACAGTACGCGGTAGGCTTCAAAACTATAATCAATTTATTAAAATTTAGTTAAAATTTCTTGTTATGCTAGAGAAAAAAAAAATCTTTTTTCCTATTTATTTTATTTACATGACATTTACATGTGATCAACAAAATTGAGCTAAATATGTAATTGTACTATTTGATGTGGTTTAAGGGCCGCTGTTAACACAGTTGCTATCTGAAATAATCAAAGAGCCAAAGCCTCGCAGCAACCGCTGGCTCTCAACTTCAGTGCCTCAGGACAAATGGAATAACAAATCTGCCAAATTTTGCTCATCAGAGTATTTGACTAATAACCTTTTGGTACGTGTAATCTCTATTATGTAACAAGATAAGTATACAACTTGGAAATTCTGACAAGCTTATGTTGCAGTAAAATTTCGTATCTACTATTACTAACAAAAATGGCCAGAACTACTTTGGAAAAGGAAGTAGTTTTGAATATTCAACAGTACCTATGAACGTTTGTATGAAATTTTGCAATAGCTGAAATATGTCATCAATGAAATCAAAATCATGATGAAATTAGTGCGGTCGAATGTCGTACGACTAACAAATACTGACTCCGCAGAGTCCTGTGCTGTTTGAAGAGACCAGCAGCTTGATCCCCAACAACGCCGTGCTGATAGAGATAGCCCCGCACGGCCTGCTGCAGGCTATTCTCAAGCGCGCGCTGCCAGACACCTGCACCAATATACCACTAACTCACCGAGGACATAAGGACAACGTAGTGTTCTTGCTGGAAGCTATTGGAAGGTAAGAAATATTTAAAGGTTAGTGACACGAAGGTTTTGAGCGTAATACTAACTTTAAGAACAATAGTATTGGATGTCAAGATGTACAAATATCATTAAAAATCATTTAAGTATACGCAAAGCGTAGTGTATTACAAGTGTATTCTGTGGTACAAGATCTAACCGCATAATCACATTATTCGTGAGCAAGAGATTTCTTAAAGATATAAAGATATTTTATTTGCCAAAACACTGGTACAATCACAAAAATATTAACGTATTACTAAATATTACTTATTACAATAGAGAAAGGATAAGATATATATATTAATTACTTAATTAACGTTAATGTGAGTTTCTTGTGAACCCCGAACTAGGCCTGGGCCTGTATCTCGGTGGTCCAAGACTGAGAGTAACCAAAAGAATCATTACCTGAGTCATTCGCGTATTACAATATTAAAAAGTGTACACGTAATCTAGTATAACAAAGTTATTTAAAAGACCTATTCCTAATTTGTACAAATGACTCCATTTCATTAATTACTCTACTGATTTATGGATACATAAACAATTCATACCTAAGGATACTAAAATTATTTAAATCAACCACAGGAATTAAAACTTATAGGATTTACAAATACGAATATTGCAGCAGTGCGTCAACCTACGTGTGTATGGTGTGTAAGCGTGTGTGTGAATGTGACTTGAAGTGTGAGCTTGTATGTGTTGCGTGTGTGTGTGTATGTGTTTAGTTTAAATGTAATTGTAGTTATTTCCTAGTTTAGAATCGGAGTTGTAGACTTTAACCAGAATCTCAGTTTCTTTGTAAGAGAGTGAAGTTAACCAGACTTTTATTTTTCCACGTGCCTTTATGTGCACATGTTTCTTGACGGGATATGTTTTGCACACTTCGTTGTATGTGAAGATGTGTATGTATGGTGGCAGGCGGGATGCGAAGACAGTTCTTGTGTCAGGTAAGGTTACTGGTTTGAATGAGTTGTCGTCTCTATTATTGTCAAGATCTAACAATCTTTGGCTAGATTTATCTATTGCTCTCTGTATGAACAGTTGCCTCACGGTGATAACCTTAAACTCTTCGTAGAGTTGGCTAGTGGGAAACCAGCATTAAGAAAACACCATGATGTTGAAAGAAATATCCAGACGTCTAAGTTCTACAAAGAAATCACCTGTTGAAGCTTTATTCCCGAGGCTTCTAATGTTACACGAGAGAACTCTAGCATAAAAATAGGCCAACTCGGCTTTACAATCTTCCAAATTATTGAGGGAGAGACATTTAACCTTCAGAGTGTCGTCTATATCATCATATAGTTCTGATTTATCCATTCTTGTAATCTTCTTTTATTAGCAACTAGCGGACCTGTGGCTTAGCCCGCATTATTTCGGATTAAAAAGTAGTTAATGACACTCCTAAGACCTCATATTACCTACATACAAAAATCTGCTGATTTTGTGTGATGAGCGTTTAAATAAACAGATAAACAGACAATAATTCTAAAAACTGCTGAAACGTGTTGTTATCGAATTAAAGCATAAATGTATTTTTTTTTTATATCTGCTATGTACATATTTTGACCTTCTTTGGTTTTATTATATACGTATTACGTATAGATGTATAAATATTTATTGTCTACTGGTTGCCCGCGGCTTTACTCGCTTTGTTTTCAGATAAAGTGGCTATGTCACTCCTCATCATCATCATCATCATATTAAATCAAAACAAGTAGGTATACACAATGACCCGAGTTCCACACGTTTGTCTATGAAATTATTTTCAGGTCATTGATGCTGGGTTGATATATCGTGCCATTTCTGTTATAGGTTGTACGTCGAAGGGTACACTCCTGACCTGCAAGCCATTTACCCGAAGGTAGAATTTCCTGTGTCTGTGCAAACTCGCACCCTGTCCCAGTTTGTGCAATGGAATCATGACAATTTGTGGTAAATACTTGTTTTAATAAAGTTATTAGGTACACCAGTAGTACCAATATAGGGTGACCAATACTTACTCTGTATTCTTTGCTAGTAGTTATTTGTTTTACTAGAGAGGAAACCAATTTATCGTGCAAGGACTGATTTTGAGTCTCTAGTATTCGCTAAAGATCCTAAAATTGAAATGCGATTGTAGCCAGTGTTTATATGTGAGTATATTCTCCAAGTAGTGTAAGAAGCATAGGTGCCAATGGATTAAAAGACGCTTCTTACTACTCCTAATCTTATTACAAAAACAACATTTATCACATGTAATGTTTATTCTTTGAGACATATAGTAATTTCAGTTTTTACTTAATATACCTACATATAAGTCAGAAATATTCATTTAAGATTCATGACTCTAATAATTCAAATAATTTTAGGGAACAAGTTCAAGGGAAGCAGAAATCAAAACAAGCAGCAGCATGTGAAGTGAGAGTTAATATACACGATGATGAATACAGTTACTTGACCGGAAATGTAATTCAAGGTAATAAAGCTACTAAAAATATTTAAAATCTCTTTCTCAGTATGAACATGAAAAGTTAGTTTCACTAGACCGTGGGTAAAGCAAAATCGGGGTTTGCTCAGATATTTCCATCAGGAGAATAAGGTTGTTCAAGCTGATTTTTTGTAGCAGTAGTTGGAAGTGATATAATATTTAGTTTTTTCTATTTATATACATACACCAACAAACACGGTATGCTACAGGATAGTTGGCCAAGACCTTTAAACCTCCTCTGTTTTCAGGACAAACTATATTCCCATTTGCGGGGACTCTGGTAGCGGTGTGGGATACTCTAGCAATGACACTCGGCTATCCCAAGCGGAAGATGCCAATTCGGTTCTCTGATGTACATCTATATTCACAGCCAATACTTAAAGATCTGACGCCACTTGACCTCAGTGTTTCGATTCATAGAGGCAGCGGACGATTCGAAGTAAGCACCCACTTCCACCTTCGGCTGGTACTGTTATAATTATTTAGCGAACTAAATAATTGTAGATAGTGCATTGCACACAGCGCCATCTAGCCACACACTAAGCAAACGCTTGACTCGTGGGTACTAGATAACGGATATAATACATATTTAAGTACTTCTCTTTTGTAAATAATTTACCTATTATGTATACTTTTTAACAACAAAGGTACTGATATTGTAATATTAATCTCAATATAAAAAAAGAAACTGTGAATTATTATTCATAGACACACACGATATTTTTTGTTAAATTGTTACATGTTTGTAATCTAAATTTTATTTTGTTATTATTTGGACCTGAAAAATAATTCAAAGAAACTATGTGACATGCCGTTTTATTTATATGTTTTCAATTATTATAATCGAACTACATTGTATTTATTTGTAGGTTATAAATGGAGATTCAAAAGTTATTACCGGATACATAGAAGAATTGTTAGAACCATCTTTTGAATGTCTGACTGACTCATCCAGGGATCTAGACATAAGTTTGGAAGAAATATACGATTATTTAAAAAGTAGAGGTTATTCATACAGGTAAAGCAGACATGTTCATATCTCACTGAACTATTTTTTTAGATTATACCGAACGTTTTCAAGTACATACAGTATTCTTGAGATATATTTCATGTATTTGTTTGGTTGATATCAATACACTCTAAAGTTATCATAACCAAGCACAGCTAACTATTATAATTATATTTTTAGAAATGACTTCGTAAGTATTGCCAGAATCGATGAGACAGTAGACAACGCCGTGCTCTTCTGGAAGGATAACTGGGTGACTTTCTTGGATGGATTACTGCAACTGAATCTACTGAAGTCGACACACAGTGGATCAGCACAGCCGTTCCAGTTCAGAGAGCTGACTATTGACGTAGAGAGTCATGCGCAACTGATTCAACAAAACGAACTTAGTGGGAAAAACACATTCCCGGCCCGAGTGGATGAAATTCATGATACTACAAGGTAAGGAGTATTGGGCATACGGCGTATGTAAACCTAAGCTTATGTACTTGTACGATAGAATTGACACAGGTTTATTCGTGACACATACAATAGATGAAGTTATTTCTTTTTCAATTCATATAACTTTAAATTTCATAAAATCTATATTGAAATGCGTGTTTTTTTTATTATTATGTGGCATTTATGTATTTTATTAATATGTAGATATATTATATATTTTAACTATACATAAATTCGTATTTTGTATCCTTAGTGCCGTGTCTTATTATGATTTGTCTTTTTACAAAGGCCTCCTCAAAGAGTTTTACTTTACTCGACTCCCAAGAAAATAAGAATCAGCTTCTTCAGGTCTATTTTTTTCGCGTGTTAAACACTGACACGCCATCCATTCTTTATAAATGAATAAGCAGCAAATAGCTATCGATAATATCGTAAAAGACATTATTTGTATTTATTTGTCTAGATGGCGCTGTGTGAAATAACCATCATGTTTATTTTAGATGTGGAGGTGTTGTTCTGCAATATCTGAAAATTCACAATGTGCCATCTTATAAAGAAGTCATATTCCAACTCAGTACACCAACAGAAACCATTCGTAATGTAAGTATTTTGATGTACTTATATATTGAAATATGCATAATATGTTGTATATGAACTGTCTATTTGAAAATAATAAAGGTTAACTAAGTACTCATGTAATAAAATAATTCAAATTTATATATAAATTAAATTATACTAATTTTATTAGTTCCACTTCAATATTATGTTATTATGTTTATTGTATAAAGTTCCAACAACTTTACAGTATAAATAAGGGTATTTATTTTTTATACCTAAACGTATAAACGAATAACCTAAGTGTCTACGTGTTATTTACCTATTATTATTTATCATTGACTAATGTATTTTCAGATTAATGATTCAACAGAAAGGAAACTGACGCATGAAAATAAGCTAAGTTTACAAATTGGTGAAATTGGCAACATAAAAACCTTACATTGGGAAGAAAAACCACAAAACCTCACTAAAAACTGTATCAAAGTCCTAGTAAGTAGCATATTTTTAAATACATTTATGCACATAAATTTACATACATATATTTAGATACTATTATTTCTCAACATTTTCTATTACAGGTTGAATACGCGGGCATTAATATTTCAGATACAAATAAGGCTTATGGCGTAACACACTTCGAAGCGACTAAGCCATGCTTTGGAATGGATTTCAGTGGCGTTACTGAGCAGTAAGTTTTTTGGTATTTCTATTGACACTTGGATAATACAATTACAGGTAAATAAATTAGCAACACATTTACTTCCCTTTATAATATGTTGCCTTCATTTAGTGAGTATGACTCAATGGTGAAAGCGTCAGCTTAACATTCTGACGCACCCTGGTTTGATTCCGGCCACCAAGAACATGCGTCCTCCGTCGAAAGATGTGGACACCCACCACGATGTACTTGCCCAAGACAACTACCCTAATTAATTATTTTCGAGGAGGAGTTATGACCCTCACAAATGATATATGAATAGAAAATTAAGCATTTATTGATAAATTTAATTCCAACTTAACTAAACGTTGTAAAAGTTGGTAATTACATTGTATTTCGTTATTTTACAATCTAGTTTATGTATGAGGAATACGGCTTGAAGAGAAAGACTTAGGTTAAGATAAATACGTACATAATTAACTATTGATTGTAAAGGAAATATTGAACTAAGTATATATCTGTATTTGTGTAGCGGCGAGCGCGTGATGGGTCTCGTGCGCGAGGGAGCCGCCAGCACGCTGGTGGCAGTGCAGCCCGAGCTGGTGTGGCCCGTGCCCAGGCACTGGACGCTGGAGGAGGCCGCCACCGTGCCGCTAGCATATACACAAGCTTTCTATTATCTTGTAAGTGGCTTCAACTTATTAGTAAACAAATAATATCTAACTTTATTGACCTTTTCTGACTTGTGTTACTAATAGATATAAATTGAATCGAATAAACTATTCGTCAATGTAAATTTGGTTAGTTCAACTGAAAACTTTAGCTACGACTAGTATTGAAACTGTATCTTACGCCACAGCATCCTCCCCACTAAGATAAACCAAAACCAGTATTTACTATTTACAAGTTGACTATGTCATACCAGTACTATCACGAAAGGAAAAAAAATAGCATAGCATATAGCATTCATTTAGTTAAGCTTGATATGAAACATATAAGCTAATTATAATATTTTAACAATTAGCTATAGGTGTTAAAGTTTAGTGCCACATTTTGATATATTTTATAGATAGATTTATATATCCTTTATTATTCCAGTGTGTGAAGAATGAGCTGGTGCGTGGGTGGAAGGTGCTGGTCCACGGGGCCGCGGGTGCCCTGGGCCAGGCTGCCGTCGCAGTAGCTCTTGCTCACGGCTGCAAAGTGTTCGCTACAGTATCTAATGCTGCCAAGAAAAAGCTCCTTCTCAAACTTTTCCCGCAGCTTCATGGTAAATGTGTTTGGGTTTTACTTTAAATTCCGGTCGGAAAATATTAACAATTTTGATTGTTAATATATTTATGCAAGCGTTATACGAGTATATAAATGACGTTAAGCAAGCTATAAATAAGCTATCAGTTCTCTTTGAAAAGTTAAAAATAAACTCTGAATTTTTTTCTTGATTACTAAAGTGGTTATGTCAAGTTGTGTATGATTTACTTATTTTACATTTCATTTTTACAGAGAATGATATCGGTAATTCCCGCAATGACTCGTTTGGAGACATGATATTGAATGCAACTGACGGGCAGGGCTGCAATATTATTATAAGCTGTGTGAAGGGAGATCTTAAAAATGTAAGTAAATAAAAATATCTTCCTCCAAAACTCCTTCTGACTTCAGTGTGTATTAAATAATCTTCATATACACATATACTATACTGATCTACTTTCATAGTTGAAGAAATTCTTATTAGATTTAGGTATAATAAAGGCCTTAAATTTCACAGTTAATTAGAAATGTTCTTAAAGGAGAGGATTTTTATTCGCTAAATAATTAAATTGTATAAATAACTAGCTGGTGCCCGCGACTTCGTCCGCGTGGAATAGTTATTACCATAAAAACGGTTCTAGTGAGTTAACCTTAAAAGATAGACATAATTATTGAAGACACTTTGTTAGATTATTTTAAGAAAAATAATTCTTTTATACATATTTTTGTAAAATATTGAATCAGGCGTTACTTTGCGGAAATCCATTGTAACTGAAACTCTGGAAAAATGTATAGTGTTTTTCCGCTGCGACTGCTCCTTAACCGACATCAAACAACAGACTTGATGGTTTTTATGTGTTACTCCATATACCACCGCCACACCTCACCTCCTAACCAATGTGACCTCCGTGGATCTCAAGATCTTACTAACACCGCACCTTGTGTCTTGAAGCTTTGTTGTTCTCCTTCGGCAAGAGGTTTTCGTCGACACGTGTTTCGCCTCTCCACGAGGCATCGTCAGGACGTGTTGACTCCTCGAACGTCGGTCCGAAAGTGAGCTCGGCGAGCAACGACACTTGAGTCTCGCGCCAGACTTGAGTGGAGCCACGAATTGCGCCGATCGCGCCCGACTATAGCCGAGCGCATCGAGTTGGACCCGTAATGGTTGATACGAGCGATAGCGGCGGAGCTGTTAAAATTGATGTTAATTGTTTAAAACAACGATTAAATGAATTGATTATAAATTTTAATTATTAAATGGTTCGCGCGTAATAAATAAATACAATATTATTGGTAACAATTATTATTTGTTCTTGTGTAATATTTGCTGACCAATAGTTTATTATTTAATTGAAACTAAAACCACTTGGAATTGATTTTATTGATTTTTGGACGGGTCCGCGCGTTCAATCAAAATCGCTCGCGCTGACCGTTGCACATGCGATTGATTTGTATAGGTAATCGTTTCCACACCACTCTAAGAAGTCGATAATATTGGCGCGTTTTTTATAGTGGTATCCTCGATAGGCCTACATTCACTACTATTACACTCTCTGAAACTATACAAATACATAACAACATTAATTATTTTGGTATTTTCGTAGCCACAAATCTTCTTAAGGAGGATTAAACACCACAAAGGATTTAACACCTGCGCGCAGGTGTTAAATCCTTTGTTGTTGAATATTGAATGTTTATTATTGTTTCATATTGTTTGATTAATTAGTTGTATTAATATTTTTAGTTAATTCAGTTTAGTATATTATTTGTAAGGTTGTATATATTCTAGTTTATATAGTTGTTGATTTAATGTATTTTTAAGTTTATTATAAGGTTTAGTTTTTAATTAGTTACGATTACTGCTCTGTGTCATGTAAGTTGTTTTGAATAAAAGATACAAGTTTTAATATTGTTATTTGTATAGTTTCAGAGAGTGGAGTACTAGTAGATGTAGGCCTATCGGGGATACCACTATAAAAAAAACGCGCCAATATTATGTACTTCATAGAGTGGTGTGGAAACGATAATACAAATCATTAAAATCGATTGCAAGTGCGACGGGAACCGCGCGAACCATTTTGATCGAACGCGCGGACCGGTCCGAAAATCAATAAACCAATTCCAAGTGGTTTTTAGTTTTAATAAAATAATAAACTGTTTGTCAGCAAATATTACACAAGAACAAATAATAATTGTTAACGAGTTATTTATTATCTTATTAACATTCATAATCAATTAATTTAATCATTGTTTTGAACAATAACATCAATTTTGACAGCTCCGCCGTTTCGCTCGCATCAACCATCGCGGAGCCAACTCGATGCGCTCGGCTATTAGTCGGGCGCGTTCGGCGCTATTCGTGGCTCCACTCAAGTCTGTCGCGAGACTCAAGTAGCAACGACCGCTCGTTATATAACGTAATATGATGTCAGACGATGTGTCACTGGCTGACCGTTACTATTCAAACTCGTTTACCAAATTAGGTGGTGTTTGTTCCATTACCAATGAAAGTTCGTAGCAATGGTGATGATACCAAGTTTGTTTGGTCGTTCAGCAACGTAAAAGGTTGACCCTGGTGTTTCAGTATTTCCAGCTGCTCCCACACGCACAAACGGAATCCTTTATCGCATATTTGCTTAATCTGGTACGTGTGGTTATTTTGCATAGTATGTCCGGTGTCTAATAAATGTTTCGCAAAGTATGATCTTTCTAGGTGCTCGTTCCTATGGGCTGCCATATGTTCTTTGTATCTGGTCTCGAAATTTCTTCCTGTCTGACCTACATACACAGCATTGCACTCGTCACACACCAATTTGTATACCCCAGACTTCCTGGCATCTTCCAACCGGTCTTTACCATTACACAGGTGACGTAAATTATCCGTTGTTTTATAAGCTGTATTGACTTCCGCTATCCGCAATATTTTAGCGGCCCGTTCTGACACTGGCCCCATGTAAGTAAGGCTACCCACATATCTGTTCGGCCTGTCCGGTGGTATCGCATATAACATATTGCGAACCTGCTGCCTTGTCTTACTTCTTACCAACCCGTCCACCATGTGTTTTCCGTATCTGTTGGCAGTTGCGATTTGATATATAGTGCTCAACTCTTCTTGATAACCTTCTCTTGTCAATGGCACCGTTAATAGTCTATGAACATATTTTTGTGATATCTTGAACCGTTTTCGCAGCGCACGCAACGGAAGCCCTCAAAGATGAATAATTTTCCCCGTTTTTTCCACATTTTCCATTATTTTTTCGCTCCTATTAGTTGCAGCGTGATGTTATATAGCCTAAGGCCTTCCTCGATAAATGGTCTATTAAACATAAAAATAATTTTTCAATTCGCACCAGTAGTTCCTGAGATTAGCGCGTTCAAACAAACAAACAAACTCTTCAACTTTATAATATTAGTAAAGATAAAAACGGTTCTAGTGAGTTAACCTTAAAAGATAGACATATATTGTTGAAGACATTTTGTTAGATTATTTTAAGAGAAATAATTCTTTCATACATATTTTTGTGATATCTTTTGTTTTGGGTAGATGATAAGCAACACTTAGAAACTACTTAAGGGGGTATATACATAATACTATGACATCTGTCAATACGATATATAACAATATCTTGAACCGTTTTCTCGGCGCATGCAACAGAAGCCCTCAAAGATGAATAATTTTCCCTGTTTTTTTCCACATTTTCCATTATTTCTTTGCTCCTATTAGTTCCAGCGTGATGTTATATACCTATATAGCCTTCCTCGATAAATGGTCTATTAAACACAAAAAGATTTTTTCAATTCGCACCAATAGTTCCTGAGATTAGCGTGTTTAAACAAACAAACAAACAAACTCTTCAGCTTTATAATATTAGTATGATTTTATTTATATTTTATACTACTGTTAAGGCAGCGCATGCAAATAGTTCTGTTGTAAGAGCAATTTTTCCCTTCGGCTAGACAAAAATGGGAAAATCTAAGAAGATTTATAAAGATAAAGATAAAGAATCTTTATTGATAATGTAAAGTTGTAACATACATAGGTATAGGTATAAGTACTAATATCACAGAATATGCTAGACAAATTACAATATCTCGTCACAATATGTCGTGTATACATTTAGTTTTTATAAAATTTAAAAGTTACATATGTCTAGTTTTATTAATAAAATAATGAATATTTTTGTTATAAAAATCATGTCAAACATAACAATAGGTATGTAATCATACAATATGTCAACTTAAATAAATCTTGGTACTGTCACTATAGCTGTATAGGGGCTAAAATGTCAATTTGGCATCACACTCCTTACCTAGTAGTTAATTACTTAATTTCTAAGCAAGATTAGAATCAATTGCTAGTTGACTATAGTCATTTTCAAAGTATTCTTTAAAACTACAATACAATACAATACAATACATTTATTCATAATTCCATAATTATAGGTCAATTATTAATATTAAGTCAATGGTAATTCAACAATCATAGTTTAATAGTAAACTGTATAGTGTCTGATCTAACAATAATTGTTTGACGCTATTGCAAAATTGCTGATCATTATTCAAAGACTGAATGTGTGCGGGGAGTTTATTGAACAGTTTCTCTCCCATTATAGTGGGTAGTTTCTTAGTCATACACAACCTAGGCACAGTAGGTTCTAACAATACTCTGTTTATCTTTGTTCTATTTGAGTTATAAGTCTTAAGTTTAAACAAATGTGGATTTCTTTTTACAAACTTTACAATCTCTAATATATATTGCGACACTGACGTCAATACCTTCAACTCTTTGAAATTGTTTCTACAAGACTCTCTATATCTACCTCCCACAAGTACTCTTATTGCTCGTTTCTGCATTATTAACACTCTTTCAAAGTCTGTCGCATTGCCCCATATACTTATGCCGTAAGAAAGTATAGAGTGTATGTATGAATAATAAGTTTCCTTTAGGTGCTCTGGGCTTGTTATTGGTTACAACTGTTTTAATGCATAAACCCCTTTTGCCATTTTTTTACAAGTATTATCAATATGTTCTTTCCATGTTAAGGAGGTACAAACTTTTATCCTTCATTTTATCTCTTTTAGGGGTGGAATTTATCAAAATCTTTTCATAGCGAGCGCTTACGTCATAGTAGCTTTATGCATGCAAAGTCTCAGCCCGATCGGTTTAAAATTGACAAAGTTTCATACAAACTTTCATCCCCTATTTTATCCTCTTAGGGGTAGAATTCATCAAAATCCTTTCTTAGCGGATGCCTACGTCATAACATCTACCTTCATTCCAAATTTCAGCCCGATCCGTCCAGTGGTTTGGGCTGTGCGTTGATAGATCACTATATCAGTCAATCAGTCAGTCACCTTTGAGTTTTATATATTTAGATTCCGCGAATTCTGTTTGAGATGACCTATAAAATTACAGTTATAGTTAATGTTATGAGTTTTTATAAAATTATTTAAATATATAGGTAAGTGTAGTCTTGCGAAACAATGCTAACCCATGTCAATTATTTCTAACATCACTTTACATAATGCACTGTTTATTTACAGATTTCTCTAAAATGTGCGGGTTTCTCTGGCGTTACTATCGACATGGTCCAGATACAGGACAGAGAAAAATTCGAATATGGCATGTTCAATATGACTAAACAAAGATCGTACATGGCGGCTGATTTGTACTCGCTCCTAGATACAGGAAAAGTTGAGGAATTATCGGCAAGTATCATATTTTTATTGTGTAATTTCTGGTCATCTAGTTTGGTGGTTTTGTTATGATAACTAAGATCAGTCCGTGATCATCGCAAACAACACACGTCCTTGCAAACCACACACGTCCTATAAATAAGTATTTAATTAAATTGTTTAGTGTTTATAGTATTCCTAGCAGCAAATATTATAGAGATGTCCATCTAGAAGAGATCCAGTTCACCAGAGATCCAAGCCGTTAAATATTTTTCTTCTTACGATAGGTTTGCATTTGTCTACAGCCTGCCTGATGTTAAGCATTGCTGCAGCCTAGGGTATAACTCGCTTACCTAGCTAGCCTATTAACTTTAGGTTTGAAGTCCCCTGGATTGTAGTTTACGGTCGTTTGTACTTATATCATTTTATTAATACCCATCCGATTACAAAAAAAAGTTATCAATTCGTCTGAAACTTATTTTTTGTATGGCATATTACAATACAATATAACTTTGTTGCACACCAAAAATAAATTACAATATGAAATACATACGCGATATTACGCGATTACTCCGCTATTTATGAACCAATTTTAATATATATTTTTGTCCCTTAGAAACTTCAAATGCTGGTGTTGGAAGGTATATCCCGCGGCTACGTGCGTCCTCTCACGCGCATCTCGTTTGGTCCCCACGAGACGGCGCGCGCGTTCCGCCTGCTCGCTGCCTCCAACCACCGCGGCCGTGTGTTGCTGCATGTCAGGGACTCCTTGGCGCGAGTAACGCCTAGGTAACTTCTAATAAACTGTATACGCGTCAACTGTTCAAATTGCCGTTGTATTATGCGCCTGAGAAATATGTATGGCCTAAAACGAGAGGTTTACTTTCTCAAATCCAAGGACTTGTGTCTTTCGTGGAAGGAACTGGGCGCCCACCACAATGTATCTGTCCAAGAGAACTCGCCTTACGAATTAATTCTGCGGGGAGTCAGTCACGACCCTCAGGCATGAAGAAATAAGAGTCAGAGAGAGAGATATTTATTTTATTCATTTGTTTATTTTATTCTTGCGGCTGAACGTTTTATTATTTTTCAGAATAACTTGTTCTTCCAAAAATGCCCAAGTGATAGTGTGGGATGGCAGTACGTTTGGACTACAATTAGCCGACAGACTAATTGATCGTGGAGCTAAAACTATTCGATTTTTAAATTTGACGCCTAATACGCATCTGAGGCTAAAATTAAGGTAGATAGATAGATAGATTGATACTTTATTGGACACTCACATAAAAAACATAATACAAAACGGAAAAAAATAATAAAACTAATGCCACAAATGGCGACCTTATCGCTACAAGCGATCTCTTCCAGGCAACCGTAGGATGGAGAGGAAAATATAAAAAAAGACTAGACGGGGTGTACAATAACGAGCACATGAAATTTGACTATAAAATCTTAAACAACAAACATAAAAATTTAAAATTATAATAAAGTACTCAAACCCATACTTACATAATGTATATTATACTACGTAATATATAAAAATATACTAATGTGCTAATACTACAGAAATAACTACTATAAACTTACATATAAATAAGTACAATATACTATAAACTTACATACAAATTAGTACAATATATACCATATAAATATAAATTTATAGACATACATAAATAAAGGTACGTGTTTTAATATTATTAAAATGAATAGCTGTTATTAGTCACTTGCAATAGTTGCTGTATATTAATGAAGATAATATTACTAGCTTTCACATTATTTATTTATTCTAACAGAAGAGATTTTGTTTTGAGTAATGATCCATTAGGATGGTTTATGTATTAGAACTATGAATACAAATATGATAATTCAGTAGTGTTTCTAAAAATAATGATGATAATCCAACTTTTATTTTGTTTTTATCAGGTCATGGAAAAAAGCTAGCGTCGACGTGGAAGTAAAAACGGAAAAAGTGGCTGATTCAGATTTCATACATTGGTATCTAAATAAGATATGTACAGAAACACCTATCGAGGGTGTATATGTGACACTTTCTGACACTGACAGGAATCTTATCAAAGAAACAATTATTAAAAACTTAGATGCATCGATTAGGGCTCTGCAGTATCCCCTGAAGTAAGTTGAAAAAGCTGTACTTGCGTTATTTTACATGAGTAATATGTCAACTTTATTGTAAAAATAAAAATGTATGAATGTGAATACCTAATAATATTGATTTATATCATAAAATCACATTTTCAGATACTTTGTAGCAGTAAGCAGTGACCGCAACAGGGGAAGTGAGGTATGTCTCTCTCGAGCTAATGATGGTCTGCCAGCTACTTCACTACTGCTACCCAATTTCAAAAAGGTAATTAATGCTTATATTTTTTCAAAATATATTTTTATAAGATATGCACAACTTGGTACATAAAAATGTTTCAGATCTTATTAATTAAATATATTTTCTTTTCACATTGAAACGATTATGTAGAGTATATGTTGTTTTTTTGACATTTCACACATTCCCCTCTAGCACCATGCATGCTAAGCAAACGCTTGTGTCATGGGTACTAGATAACGGATATAATACTTATAGGTATACTTTTCTTTTGTAAATACATACATTTTATACATAGAAACAACCAGACCAAACACAAATAATTACCAATGTAATGCATAATATGTCTGATATTACTTTTTAGGAAGAAATGGGGCTTAAATCTACGATCGATGAACACGATTGGAACCTATCTGCCCTGAACGTTATGGAATTTGCAATACGTAGTAAACATCCTGTATTGTTTGCTCAATCAAAAGCTATAGAAACACCGTGTCTTGTCAAACTATTTCCAGTTTTAGCAGGTAAAGTATATACAGGAATTGAAAATTATAATTATACATATGCAATATAGAAAACTTATTCAACATTATATCGTTGCCATACCTATATGGTATTACACATTTCAGATCTCGAAAATGAGGACATTGCAATAAAATATTTAGCTCTTGCTGATTTGGCTCCAGCGATTCAATCATTCCTGAAGAATGCTTATAATGTATATTTGGATAACCAACATGTACTGTCTTTAACAAAAAAACAGTAAGTGTTTATAAACAACTAATTTATAGCTTAATAAAAATGATTATCGTAAAATTGGAGGGGTGATTTTGTAGCGAACCTTCGGCGAATATCGTGACGGTTTAAGGAGACCCCTGCCGCCCGAGTTTGCAGGCCGACTGCATTAATCAGCCTTCTGGGAGGGAACCTAAGCTACAGATTGCAAACATAACACTGGTAGTAACGTTTAGAGTAAGCGCAGCACATCTCTAGAAATCCTAAATCACGCAACGTTGATGTGACCAGCGGCATCGTATTGCAGCCTATTGTGAGAGTGAAGGGTTTTCAGTGAGCGGCGAGTTACCACCTGCCGCAGCATTTACATAATATATAGGTATATGCTGTGCGGCGGAAAAAAGAACATATATCGTTTTTATTAGTATTAGAATCATTAAGCTAACGAGGCAGACATTTTATTGTTAGAATTATCTTGTTAAAAAAAATACCTTGTTTTAGGATATTAAAAATTGAAGCCAACGCATCAACTGACATCGAATTAAAAACAGAAAAGGGGCTGGATATGTATTTCTCAATAAAGGAACACGATGAACTCAAGGCCACGACCGAATTATATCCCATGGATTCAATAATAACAGATGTTGAAGCGGTAAGTTGATTTACTGGCGATTTACTGCGGTAACTTGATATGACTGGTATAAAGTTGTTAACTAGTTGAATCACATCTATTTGTTTTGCTTACATAAAAATATTACCAAAAACGTTAATTTTTGACTATGCATAAATGTCATTAGTGAAATTACATGTCCGCAACTCCGAAAGACAGATATATTTTATGAACAAATCTTATTTATTTTTCTGACAATACCTTGAATATCATTTGCTGTTTAATTTATCATTATATAAATTTTCCGTATAATAGCTATTTATAATCTTGCATTATTATGTAGGTGCACTAAAGTTACATAAAATAATTAATTAATGTTAAATAATTAAACATTTTATATTGATATCCTCAGACACTAGGTGCCATAGAAACTGACAACCCACATAATATGTTCATAATACCGGGCATAGAGGGACATTACGGTAGATATCTGGGATTGTGCAAGAGTTTGAAGATGTCTGCATTCGTGTTACAACAGCGGCTCGAAAGCCCTCTTGAGACCCCCAAAGAGACTGCCGTTCGATATTCAGAGGTAAATATGATAAAATTTGAGAGATATGATAAATTTACATATATTTTATGCAAACTTTTGTAGCCCACAACTCTGGTTTGGACTAGAAATTAAAAAAAAAACTTTATACGAAGACTTCTTTTTGCATTTGGTTTCCACTCTTTAATTTAGGGATGTTAACGTTACTGTAAATTTCCCACGTGAACCTATTATTTTTTATTTCGGATTAACGCAAGTAACACACCTAGGCACTGCTAGTAAATGATGTAATATGCAGTAACTTGATATACATAAATATAAACAGACGCGAGGCGACTAGTCAATAATATTTTTGTTTATTTGCAGATCCTGCTTAAACAATTCAAACTAAAGAAGAGATTTTATCTGTTGGCATACGAGTTTGGTCTCAATATTGCCTTAGAGTTAACAGCTATTTTAGAAGATCATGGTAAGTTTCTTAATTTACAAAATATGAACATTTATGTGTTGTTTATTAATGTTTACCTTTTATTCTTACATTGTAGGTTTCATCGGAACGGTATATTGCATCGGTGATGGGCCTGAGGAAATGAAAGCATTACTGAGCTCAGTGCTGGCATCATTCAAGACGGAAACAGAGCTGCAAGAAGCCTTGGTTCGGACGATATTCAGTCAGATGACGAAGGATTGTATTTCGTCGTTGGAGGTCGCGCTGCGTGGCTGTGCTACATGGCAAGATCGCATCGATGCCTGCGTGCGCTTGTTGCTTGGCAAAGTGCCTCATACTGCACAATACATAGAATCACTTCTCAAAGTAGCTTTGGCGCGTCTGAACATCGCTCAGGAAGGCACTCCTGTGGCTCGAGTTCTGCGGTCTCAGTTTGTACTGCTTCGAGCGCGCAGTGACTCAGACCGCACAAGCCCGTGCTCGCTGCAGCGCTATTCACAACAAAAGCTAGTTATACATGACCTCAACGTTCCCGCGGCTCATGCAGCTGCTGACCCGCGAGTCCCCGGCATAGTCAACAAGTACCTTGATACTGAGCTTCTAGCTAATTATGAGAGGAGGAATGTTTGCCAACCTTATATTTTTATTGGTTAATCTTTTCTTCCTCCTTATCTCTCTAGCTCCTATTAAAAAAAACCGCAATAAAATGTAATGTGAGGAGCATCACTGGATTCGGCATGTGTTTTTGTTATGTGTTGTTTGTAAGATTATTCATTTATTGTTGACATAATATGTTATTATGGTCTGGTGTATGGTACTTTATAGTAAAATGTGTTCTTTTTAAATAAAATAAGTCTTGATTAAAATTTGTTTTTTTTTTTTAAAGATGTCATATGAAGCAAAACCAAAACTAATTAGATATCCTAGCAAAACACAATAGTACCTATCGTGTTTGTAGACTAAAAATATATTAGATAAGTACTCGTAAATATAACACTACGACAAAAAAAATGAGTGCATTGATTTTGCTTTTCGATTATACGAGTATACTCACACATATTGTATAATAATGTTTGTCATTAAATTGGAAATATTTGTTGTTTTTATTTTAAGAAGTAGGTAATAGCTATTAAAACATTTTTGGTTTTTGGGCCTAATATCTATTCTGTATATGTACAATAAAGCTGTGTAGAATTGAAAGTCTAAACATACATTTATGATATTTGAGAAAAAAAGTTGTTTGGTGATACTTAGAATTGATAACAAAACACGTTCCAATAATTTCTAGATTTTATGTCTGTTTGTCTGTTTATTTAAACGCCCGTAAATAAAAAACGGCTAGACATTTTAACAACGTGGCCAGGGTATAGGCTTAAAAATATACCAAAAACACCATAAAATGTAATCTGGGGGCACGGCAGTGCCCCCGCCAAGTCGAGCGCGAAGCAAACTGCCGTACCATCCTTTTCTCGAACCGTTTCGTCGCATTTTCAGCCCCCTATTTGAGAACCTCTGGATAGGATTAAAACGCTAAAATTTTCGTCATCTAGAAATTCGTAATAACACACTTGAAATCCAGAATTTCAAGTTGGTAGATCAATTAGTTCCGAAGTTATGCTAATGCAAAGTTTCGCATTTTCGACACTGACTCACTCACTCACTCACTGATCATCAAAATAGAACTAGTACTTCCCATAGACCTAGAGAGCTGAAATTTGGTACAGAGGTAGATTTTAGCGCCCACATAAAGGAAAAACTATCAAAACAAGATTTTATGGAAGATCTGGACTACCTGGTGACCCTGATGAGAAAACGTAAGAGTACAGCCAAATTAGCGTTTTTACGAGAAATATGACAACGAAGTACATGCGACGTCAAAATGAGCGGGATGCGAGGCAGAAGGCCGAGTATCACCATCACTTTGGCCATCAGACCTTAGAGTACCATAAGGGATCTCGAAAACTATAAGAGATAGCGGGTTGGTGCTTGAACTAAATATGATGAGAACTGGTGGTATGTATCGGATCTTACAAAATCATCATCATCCTCAGCCAACTTTCTACTGCATTCAATTTTCTATATATATATTATATAACTGTATTCTACTCAATAAATAAAATTAATGTTAATGATGAATCTCACGTAGAATTAATTAACAATGTTATTGCTCGTGGATTTACACTCGCTTAGCGGTGAAGGAAAACATTGTGAGGAAACCGACATGGTTGAGGACCACAATATCCGAGGACATGTGTCTTCTGTGGAAGGACCTGGGCGGCCACTACGATGTAACTGCCCAAGAGAACTCCCCTAACGAATTAGTTCTGCGGGGAGTCTCAGTCATGAGGAAATACAACTCAAAAAGAGAGTTTGCTCAAAGTAGTGGTATAATAATTATGACTAAATCGATACCAAATCCTCAATGCATAAAACTGAGTGGCCCTTAACCAGTTAATAAAACTAGAACTACTCTGTGAACTAATTATACACATGAATACAGACGCTTATATTACTACTAGTGGATGCCCTTGGCTTTGTTCGCATTATAACAGGATAAATGTCTATGACACCTAGCCTAAGACCTCATAATACCATAATCATGATGAGCCGTTTTACCGTTATGAGCGTTTAAATAAATAAACAAAGAGATAAACTGAGACACTGATAAACAGACAAAAAATACTAGAAATTGTTGGAACGTGTTCTGCTATCAATTCGAATAACCTCCAAACCTTTTTTTATATCTTCAATGTTCAGACTTTCGACCCTCTTCAGTTTTATTACATGTATAGATTGTATTATGTATTCTGTGGTATAGATAATTATCTGTACATACACATAATAATAGAAATGTCTCAATTTCTTTGAAGTCGCTCTTTGAAAATGTTTGAATTCAGATAGAATTATCACGATAGAATTTAAAATATATTTGTTCTGTTTTTCAATAGATTCATTAAGCGCTGGCCTAACTCTTACACCTTCACTAAAGCGATCGCGGAGCAGCAGGTCCGGTTATTGAGTGAAGACTTGCCGGTCTGCATAGTGAGGCCTGCTATCGGTAATTTCCATAATGTATTCTCTATCTTAATCGAGTTTTTTAATAATTAATTTACCTAATACATACTTGGCGACTCCCAAAAAGTGTCATGTTTCTAACTGTACCATGAATTTGCTTCTAACACTTCTGACTATTGATATATTTAATTAAGTAGATGCCCAAGCGATTGTTCGTATTTTGTTTAATACGTATCAATCTTACTTATCCATAAATTTGAGAGTAAAAAAATCATAACAGTTTATTTCCGACAAAGACAAATTTCAATAATGTTAACTTCAGCGATTCTAAGTACAGTCAAACTGATTTTAAACAAATTGCACTATTTTAGAATATGTAGTGACTAATGATTCAATGTAAAACAGAAAACACACTAGATTAGCACTATTATCTATAGAATAAGAACTAAGTAACGGTTGGGACCGTGCTACGAATACTAATTGTGTGATGTTTGTACAGGCAGGGCCGATGTTACCAGAGCAGGGACGTAGTGGACACTAGACAAACTGGCAGACTTGACCAATAACTTCATATTAACAGTCAGATTCTTCACCAGATATATTGAATGCCTTATTTATATAGCTATAGCATAGACTAACTTAGTCTATGGCTATAGTATTATAACTTAAATGTTTCAGTTTTAGGTTCGTACAACGAACCATCTCCTGGCTGGATTGATAAAAGTTGCGTTTTTGGAGCAACAGGCGTAAGTATTATATGAGTAAATAAGTACAAATAATTATTGTGTACTTAAGACTTAGTGGGAATTTAATTTTTTGTTGCCTTTGCGTAAAAAATATATTTTATCTACACTAATGTTGTAACATTCTACTTATGTTTCCAATACTTGACTTATAATTACTACTGTTATAGCGCAGACAACAAAACACTCAATTTAAGCAATTTCACATGATGGTATAATATCCACATCGATATCGTAATATCTCATTATCTTATTATTGATGCGCGCAGCTGCGCTCTCATTGGTTAGATTTTAATGGCGGCAAAATCACTGTGACAATACACGTACATCGCTTTTACTCTTGTTGTTTGATTAATTGCATTAGTGAAGATAAAGTAGTGTATGCAACTGCATATAACACGGGTATTAAAACACTCGTTACTAATATGAAACTCGCTGCGCTCGTTTCATAAACTCACACTCGTGTTTTAATACCCTTCATTATATGACAGTTGCATAAACTACTATTACTGGCAGATGTCCGCGGCGTCAACCACTTTGTTTCCGAATTAATGTACCGATCCCGTTACTTATGGACAGACCAACGTGTATTAAATTCGTTTTACAGCAACGATTTATGTGATATGAAGTACTTATGTATGTATCATTTTAGTTGTTACTACTACTGGGAGGTGGATTGGGTGTTATACATACAGCCCTAGTCGATAATGAAGTAACAGTTGGCTTCATTCCGTGTGACTATGTAAATAATGCGATTTTGGCGGCTGCCAGAGAGGCGGCGACTAGCCAACTGAAAGGCGGCGACCATACCAAGACATATGCAGTATGCACTACGCACAGGAATCCTATTACATGTGGTGAGTATAGATGGATATTAAAATACCTTTGTATACGTTTATAGTAAATTCAACAATTTTCTTATTTTATTAAACGTTTTTATTAGGTCAAACTGTAAAGAATTATGTTAGTTATCAAAAACATATGTATGTATTGTAATGAAATATAAAATCAAAAAATCGTGTAAATTTTTTTTCAGTAGAATTAACACAGTTTTTTAGGTATGTTTTTACTAAGTATTATTTTTAAATAAAAATTATAATATTTTTAGGGAGGTTAACCGACATTTATGACACGCTACTAAAAAATATGATATCGCCGCTAACAGTTTATTATATTTTTATGCATTATACGAAGAATAAGTACTTGTTTGCCATCTACTCACTAATGTGGCATGTCATACCTGCGCACATTGCTGATTTAGTTTGTGCATTATTTGGGAAGAAACGAAGGTAAACTTTTATGTTTCTGATATATTAAACACATTGTTTGTTATTTGGTATTCCAGTAATCATTAAATTATGCTAATATTAATTTATACGAATCGATGTTCACCGTGCTACTCGTCGAAAAAGCCCGCACAGCCGCATCGCTTGATTAACATACTCGTAACATCCCATACGGTCATTTCTTTCGAAAATGTTTAGCAGAGTATCATCATCATCATCATCATCAGCCTATCTTATATTCGTCCACTGTTGGACATAGGCCTCTCCCAATGATCGCCACACTGCACGGTCTCCTGCTTTACTTTAGCAGAGTATGTAAGTGCTCGAGTCAAAACAACGTGCATATAACAGTGCTTCATGATGCAGCGATCTATCTTTTGTGTCCTGTAAATAATCGAACAGTTTTTTATTCGTATAAGAGTGTTAAAATGTTTCGCACCGCAAGACCATGATCACAAACTTTGCATATATATTACAATGTACATAGGTACTATTACAACGTGGTCTCGAAATCAAAAACCAAACGTGTTTTTTTTAATATCCCTGTTAGTTATTATCTGTTTTTTGAGTCCTACTTATTTAATAAAAACAACTTGAGAATATCTTGAGCTACCTGTACCACAGCCTGTACCTGTTAAGTACTCGTAGACGTTACTATGAACATAATATATTCTATTAATTCATAATAATGATAATTTTTTACAGATTTGTTAAATTAAATAATAAAGGATCTGAAATCGTAAAGTTATTGTCCAATTTCACCATGAACCAGTGGAACTTCGTAGATAATAACTTGGAGAGACTATACAACAGTCTGACAGAGCAAGATCAAACCATTTTCAACTTTGACGTCACGAACATCGATTGGACCAAGATGTTTCAACGAAAATGTATTGGCTTACGGAAATATGTTCTTAAAGATGGTTTGAAAGGCACTAAAGATGCAGTCAGGAAACAAAAGCTCTGGCGAATTCTGCATTACGTAGTCATGGCATTGTACGGATACATTATTTGGAAACTGATGTATTTTATGTATTTCTTATGTAATATTATTGCTAAAAACTAAGTTTTATTTAATTATGCTCTTTAAAGGTTGGTGACAGAATATTTTAACATGAGCATGATAATATATATTATATCACTTAATAAAACAATTTATATTGTTCAATTTTTTTTCTTTAAAATACAAGTAATTTCGAGGCGATACGGACACATACGAAAAAAAGAAAAAGAAATAAGAAAAAAAGATAATGATAATGCCTGGATACATTTTTTTTGTTAAGAAGGAACAATATCCTAATAGGATAAGGAGGAGTCTGTTTTCAATTTACAACAATATGTAAAGACGCAACTTCATCATTTTTTTGCTTTAGTTATTTTATTAGTTTTGTTTGTTTGTATAAATCAGATTCAGGTGTATGTATTAATTAATTTAGATAAAACCCAAATAATGACATTTAAAACAATTAATAAAAAATCTTCTACATTGAATATCAACTATCAAACCAAAAAAATCATTGAAGTTAAAAAGACAATATTTCTGGGAATACATATAGACTCTGATCTATCTTGGAATTCTCATATTGAGCATGTATGTACAAAGTTAAGTCAGTTCTCTTACGCGCTCTACATGTTGCGAAAGGTTACCAACGAAAAAACACTACTTAGCTCCTACCATGCCTATGTTGGTTCTAAACTGCGATACGGGGTTTTGTTTTGGGCTAACTCTACTCGGAAAGAAGCAGCTTTCAGAGCTCAAAAGAAGTGTATCCGAGCTATTTGTGGCCTCAGACAAACAGATACATGTAAGCCTTATTTCAAAAAACTAAATATAATGACTCTTCCCTCGATATATATCTATGAGTCTGCAGTTCTCGTTAAGAAGAATATCAATAATTATGAAGTTGTAAAGAGTAGACGTCACGACACTAAGAACACAATTCGTGTACCAAAATGTAGACTACAAATGTATAGTAAGAGTAATTTTGTAATGAGGGTTGACATTTATAATAAACTTCCAAATTTGTTGACGGAGATTACAAACGTAAATGTTTTCAAATATAAATTAAAGAGATTGTTAATTGACAAAGTGTACTACACGATTGACGAATTTCTTAAGGACACAATGCAATATAATGACATTTAATTCAAACAGATATAATTCAATCAAGTATTATTAATATTGTAATTTTAATTTTATTTTTCCGACAATTTATTTATTTTTAATTAATACATGCATGTGTGATCACCCTCAAAGTTATAATGTCATTTATGTTTATATGTTTCTTTTTTAAATCTAGATTACACAGATCATTTTTGCATACCTTAGCAGGTTAAAACGTGGCGCGCCTAATATTAATGTATTATGTATATAACATCTATTATGATACCCATGTTTTGCACAAATAAATAAATTGAAAATTAAATTGAAATTGATTTATTTTATTTCCATGACTTTTTGTAGTTAGCTTTCGTATTTGTACAGTGCTTGTGTTGATTCGCTGTGATATTTTATTTTGTACCGCTAGAATAGGTAGTAATAGTGGGTACACTGGTACTTTGGTATTGATTTTTAGAATATCCATCTGGTTCGGCCATAATAAGATATAACGTAGTTATAGTTTTGTATTAAACGCTAAGCACAGTACGGAAAATATATTATTTGATCGTTTTTAGGGTTCCGTACCTAAAGGGAAAAACGGGACCCTATTACTAAGCCTCTGCTGTCTGTCTGTCTGTCTGTCTCCAGGCTGTATCTCATAAACCACGATATATAGAAAGCTGAAATTTTCACAAATGATTTATTTCTGTTGCCGCTATAACAACAATTACTAAAAAAATAATAATTAAATAATAATAAAGTAAATATTAAAGGGTCTCCGAGTCCAAATATTTCAATAAGAATACTTATAGGAGAATAAGAATACTTATAGAGAAAGATTTTTTAATCCCAATTCTGAATTTTGAAGTCGAAAAAATGAAAATGAATTATTTATTAACTTTTTAGTGACACTTATAGTCGGTTTTTGATTTTTTTGAAATATTTTTCTTATTCTACTTTTTAGTTTCATTTCGTATACATACCTACTCTAAGGTATTGACTATAGATGGACAGTATTTATCTGAATTGAAAATTTAAACTTGAAGCAATTGTAAGTTTCCATACAATTTATGCGCGAGTGAAGCGAGCTCAATATGTTTTATTTTTATGATTAGATATATGCTGGTGGCCCATCTCACTCGGTAAAACAACAGGAATGTCTAGAAATCTGGTGAAAAATAATAGGAGCATAGAACAAAAGTGGGCAACCGCAGCGAGCCTTGTGCGAGCGAAGCGAACGCGAAATTTTTTATGACTTAATATTCTAGTAAATCATTCTAACCCGATCAACAATAAACTTAATGTTGAAAGCGGCATCGATACTTGTTTAGTAGTTGCGACAATAGTGTGCGAGCGAAGCGAGCGCGAATTTTTTTAGGTTTTTTTATTATCTAAGGATTCATACTACCCCGATCACCAACCAACTCAATGTTGAAATCAGCATCAGAATAGGTCCAGCACTTTTAGTTTTAGGCGCTAACAAATGTATGTATAAAACGCCCTCTAGTAAGTAATCAACGAATCATATAAATACATTCATTTACTAAACAAATCTAAGCCTATTAGAGAAAACCGCATCAAAATCGGGCTGATAATTCAGAAGATATAATGTATACAGCAGCGCCTCCTGTTGAGTTGTCACCGTAATCTTTTAAGCTATGTAACATAGCTTAAAAGATGCACCAATTAAACCTCAACACATCACAGAAAACTGTATCAAAATGCGACTAATCGTTTTGGAAATATATGTAAAATTGGTTTGCGTAAACCTTATCAATTTGTTGGTTTATTAGTTTTTTCTCAGAAAGTACTAAATAGAATGTAAAAAAAATATGGGTCCATTTCGTAAACCTACCCGTAGAATAAAAAAAGAATTTTTGAAATCGGTTCATAAATAACGGTGTAATTGCAAAACAAAACTAAAAAAAAATTTTTTCAAGTCGGTTAAAAAACTTTGCATTGACTTCAGTCTGTTCATATCTATTTAAATATACGATATGAACAGGAAGTAATAATTAACAGAATTTAAAAAAAATAAACATTGTTCTGTAAAAATAACTGTAATTACTATGATATAACAATTTGAAAGAGACGGGTGAAGGCCTCCTCCATGTTGTGTCATGGGTGTCGATCTTGCGTCGCTTGGGTCCACGTCGTCAGTTAGATATACCTACAAAAAATACAGTTCAGACATGTTAGAGGACCACAGTATCCGAGAAATCACGTGGAAGGACCTGGGCGCCTACCACGATGTATCTGCGGGGCAGTCACCACCCTCCAAGCATTCTGTTTTTAATATTTTAAAAGTTCAGACTTTCGACCCTCTTCAGCTTTATTATATGTATAGATAGATAGCAGGTCCTCTAAAGGTCGCGCCTGCTCTTGCTCTTAAATGAGTGCTAAGGCCACAGGCAGCGATACAAAACATTTTTCACGATTACGCGCAAATTACTGCGTAAACAAGAAATACTTAACGAATGCTGCCTAAATATAGCTACATGTGTCATAAGTACGCCAGCCACCGCTTAGTAGAGCTATTTGCCATTCTCGTGCCTTATCCGGGAGTCGTTACAATTCTCTAGGTCTGTGGCCATCCTATAATTAGAATACGTTAGTTGTGTAGCTGCATATATTTTGTACCTGTTTGGTGTGTATAATAAAGCGCACAACCTGGTTCTGTCGTTTAGTGCTGCATCGTATCGCAGTATCTATGGATCAAGACGAATTTTTGCAGTGTGAAAATAATCACAGACTTGATGGAAAAGTGGCCCTCGTGACCGGAGCTACGACAGGAGTAGGCTTGGAAGTCGCTAAGAATCTTGCAAAGCGCGGAGCTAAAGTTATCATAGCCAGTAGGAACCCGAACCGACTGAAAAGTGCAAAGGAAGAAATTATCAATGCTTCATCAAACTGTAACGTGGTCACGCGACAGATGGACTTCGAATCCTTAAAGTCAGTCAGGAAATTTGTCGGTGAAACCGTCAGCACTGAACCAAGACTGGATATACTCGTCAACAACATTGGAGCTATCGGACTGGAAGACAAGTTTACAGAAGATGGACTTCATGTGATGATGCAAGTTAACTACTTTGGGATGTTTCTCTTAACCTACCTTTTGTTTCCACTGCTCAAGTCATCTGCTCCATCGAGAATCGTGAACGTGTCTTCTTTGGCTTCAATATTAGGTGACGTGAACTTAGATCACTTGAACGATGTCGGCAAGTATTCCAGTTTTGGCTACTACAGCAATGCAAAGTTGATGACAATTTTATTTACTGCGGAAATGGAGAGAAGAATCAAGGGGAGTAAAGTAAGCGTGTACAGTATGGATCCTGGTTTGACTAGAACAAGTTTTCTCACCAAGTTCCCGCCGCCATACCGCCAATTTTGGGACACGTTTCTATTCATACTGGGAAGGAATCCCCGCAGGACAGCTCTCATGTATGTTTACCTTTCAGTAGACCCGCGAGTGGAAGGTAAAAGTGGAAAGCATTTCAGAGACTGTAAAGAGTACTATATTCCTTGGTATGCAAATGATACAAATTTTGCACGAAGATTGTGGGACGAGTCGAAGAAAAGTGTTCGAATTACCTCAGAAGAAGATTGGGAAAACACACATTATATCAGTACCCACTAGTATAATTATTAAGCAGGATGTTTATTTACAGATTTAAATTACTTAGCTTTATTTTTGTTAACTATACAGGAAATACAATGTGTTTCTAGCATCTAGTATTTAACTTTTACTAGGGAGTACACACTACCTTGTCTAAATAGAGTAAATAAGAATAATTTGAAAGAAAGAAAAAACATTTAATGGAGCAAATTACAAAACCTTACTAACATATACCTAATAACAAATTAAAATCTAAATATTTTAATTATTTGTGTATTTCTAGTAGTTATATGTGTTTTCTTGTTTTTCTGTATTCTTAGTGTAAATAAAATGTTTTTAATTGTGTCAAACAAATAGATTTTTATACTATATTTCCTACTAGTGGACGCCCGCGGCTTCGCTCGCATTATTTTGAGATAAAAAGGTTTCAAATGAACATAACTTTTTTATTTACGAACCGATTGAAATGAAATAAACACTAAATGTTAAGTTAAAAATGCACCAACATGTTAATGAACCGTAGATAAATCGGTTCAGCCGTGTTCGGGTCTACAACGAACAAACATACCGACAGACAAACAGACAAACAGAATTTTATTTATGAAACATGATTTTTGTGTTCTATTGCATCAATAAAGACCCCTCAACTATTTTTTTCCATTATCTTCAATATACAGACACCGACCGGTTACAGTTTTATTATACATATATATATATATTCGAGATTACTACCTACTTACCTAGAAGAAAGACGAGATACGAATGTATTATTTTATTAGAGATAAAATTGGAGGAAATCTCTACTTACATCTTTTTTTTTTGTTTTTGATTCTGATTTTACTACAGTTTGTACGGAATTCACGCACGAGAGACTGCACATCAGCAATGAACCACTTATTTTAATCAGTTTTTTAATTGTTTGTGTTGGTTAAATTACTATTTCTTTTAACAATTAACAAAATTTGCGTATAAAGCGGAAAACCATTGTATGATTGTTTTATGCGGGTTCTACTGTATTAAAAAGTACTAAACATAACACCACCAGTATAAGCGTTGGTTTTTTTATGCAGAACTGTGATATATCGAACATATTATGTACCCAAAAAAAAAACAAACGATAACAACAAATGTCTAGAAAAAATTACTAATGATACGAACGTTGCGTAACAATATTATCAAATAGTGGACGCCCGCGGCTTTGCTCGTCTTTTAAGACTTCATACTACCTACATATATACCAAAAATCATGATGTTCCGTTATGCCGTTTTTGAGTTATGGGCGTTTAAATAAACAGATAAACAGAAAAAAATCTAAAAATTGGTAAACCTTCTTCTGTTTTCGATATAAAGTATACCCAAACAATTTTTATTCTAACATTTTTTGTGTTTAGATTTTTGACTCTTTTAGATTTTTTACCCTCTCTTGCCTAAGTCATAACATCTACCTGCATGCCAAATTTCAGCCCGATCTGTGCAGTGGTTTGGGCTGTGCGTTGATAGATCACTATGTCAATCAGCCACCTTTGAGTTTTATATATTACTAGCGGCCGGTATACTTAAAACCGTCCTTAAAATAGAGATAAATAAAATAACAATACGAAAAATAAAAAAAATATTAGATTACATAAAAATATATAACATAAAGTACTATGAAGTATATATATAGGTATATATATATAACATAAAATACTATGAAGTCTTTTACAACTCAACTCGAGTTGTAAAGAAAGATTTAAAATAAAACAGAAACAATCTACGGTAGTGCTACGTCATAGAATAGACTTCAACGCGTCACCCTCTACGCAAAATATCACATTTACTACTCTTCGTAGTATAATTGTGCCCGCCGTTACTCGCATAAAAAGCACGTAACAGACCATGCGCCAGTAACAATTAATGTAGGGTATAAATCGATGTACCCTTTATAAACTATATTGGTTTTTGATAGGTAATGATAAGATTTCTTCATTCCGGAATGCTTCGGGTAACACCGCGAGGCGTAATCAGTAAAAAATATGTTGCCAAATATAATATGTTAATCAAATATGTATGTTGTACTTACCCGCTAAATACAAAGGTACCGGGTGCAGTCCAATGGATCTTCGGAGCAGATACATGCGACGAGAAACGCTCAGCAATTTCTGTAAAGAGATACAAAATACAAATATGAAATTGTAAGCAGCCTGGGGTGTAACACGCTTACCTAGCAGGTACCTTTTTAATCTAGATTTGAAGAGCCCAGGATTGTAGTTCGCAGTAAACACAGCTTCCGGGTAAAGTGTTCCAAAGCTTTGCCCGTACAATGCCGTCCGTACAGTCGAGGGAAACCGCTGTGTGTATTGTTGTCGTAAACAAATGACGAATGACGAAACGATATGAGATGTGTCAGGCAAAGTACCTAACACCCGCACATGTAGTAAAAAATAGGCAGCGCTGTGTAGCACACGAATGACGATAATTCAAAGCGAAACAAATACAATGCTTGGTCGAATATGAACTTAAATAGAAACTGAATAAATGAAAGCAATTTTTTTTTACATGAAATAGGCTCACGCTTGACCTACAACTTGCCTAATGTGATCTAAATAAGCTGGACAAATGATTATATCAGGCAAGGATATAATGTAGTCGAAAAATGTCAGAGACTGTGTCGCAAGCAAATGATAACCAGACTTCGGTGTGGCCTCGATATTTATTTATTTATTTTATATGGCACACAAAACTGAATATGTTCTTAAATTAACTGAATATACATATATAAGCTAAGATATTAATTAAATACGTGAGCTTGAGCAAGGCCTAAATATTTTTTGAGTAATACCTAGTTAAAATACTGTATACAATATAGTCATACTCTTCCGTGATGGTATATAATATGTTTGACTTCACTGTAATCTTTTAATATAAAAGCATATATAGCGGCGATGCATATACAAACGATTTAGGTATATAATAAACTAGGAAAAAAACTTACCAGAAATTCAAGAAATGCAGCAATCACGTTTATTCTACACATCACTACACTTTACAGGTACATTATACACATAAACTCATGCATAAACAGATACAATTTATTAAAATATAATCAAATAATAAAGATAATTGGTAAAAAATAAAATCAGCAAACGCTTCGAAGCGTGGTCAGCTAACAATCTTTTGTTTTTGTATTTTTACGGTGTTTTTTCACCAAGCACGATTCTCTTTTGTTTTTGTTCTATTTTTGATTTTTTATTCTTTGGCGTCACTATCAGCAGTTTGACAGATGAACCAGCCGAGGTTTTATGTAATTATGCTTCAAGGAGATCGTGCAAAAAATTTAAATAAAGGGCGAGCATTTTCCAAAAAGTTTTATAACATCACGAAGAAAATTCTAAGTGAGAAAGAAGAAGATTTTTTAATATTTCTGCGTGCATTAAACATAATAAAATTACAATTGTATGCACAAAGTACTGAAATCTATAACATGATTATTTTTTGTTAAATAATTTGCCAGAGTTTGAATACATAATTAATTATAGTAAGTTCGTATGTGTGTGGCGAACTCTGGTGTCGATATCTAAAAGTAATATTAGTGTGTGGGTTATTGCAATGGCGTGCATTTTTACGACTATTTTAATTTGTATACGAACGTATAAATGTGTTTGTTTTTTTTTGTGTGTATTTCTTAGTGCCGCTTGCTTAACGAAACGAAAGCGTCTATACTTTTTGCTCTCACTGTATCTCTATTACCGAGTACCTATATTCCCCGGGCAGGTGGTGACGGCGCTGGCTGAAGGTCTGATCGAAAATATGCACACTGTAACGTATGGAGAAAACTTTCTTAAGAGGACGCTCTGAGAATTTGATTGCAAGGACACGTATTGTACTCAACATGGACAAAAGCAATTTAACTAAAATTTAATGGTCAAGGTTCATCATTTCAATGCCAATATTTTGCATAACATCAACGGCCATATTTTATAACACAAAATAATTAATCAAAAGATCTCTATAAAATCGAGGATCCACATATGTTAATTAACTTGTGTTAATAATCTTTTTGATTTTTGAATAGATTATTAGAAACAAATTCGTAGTTTTAAAAATTTATGACCAATACGCTTACGCCCTTCAGGAATAACTAGGTTTCAGCGAAAATTGGCCCCCGCGCGGTGCAGGGCGTTTGGGTTTACAATTTCAGATTTATAATTTGCCACTGGAGAAAATAAAACTTTTAAACAAGAAAACAAACCCAGTGATGTTGGTGTCTATGGTCGCTGATATCTCTTTTCAACTCAATCTACGGAAGCCTACTTCCTGTTCCTAACTCTTCTGAATTGTTGTGAGAACTTCACACATAACCACGATTTCTAGAAAAATCAATAAATTTAATTCTCGCGTCGAATCAATACCTACGCGCTGTACTTAATTAATTCTGAGGAGTTTTCTTGGGGAGACACATTATGGTGTGTTGCTTAGGTTTTTACGGAACACATATTCCGTATGTATTATATTCCGTATTATATTCCGTATGTACGGATAAAAAGCGCCTGATTAAATTCTCTCTTTTCTTTTCAGATTACCGAACTGACATTGACTGCTGTAGGCCAGACATTTTTGTAAATTATTACACGTTATATCAAAACCATTATACTTGCGTATATTTATATATGTAGTGATAAAATATAATAATAGCCTTACTTGTTACTAAAACTGATTTCAAGAGTTCGATTATTGTTTTTTCCCTATTCCATCTAATCAATCTATAAAGAAATAGAGAAATTAATAAATACAACAGTGTCTAAACATCTATTTTTTACTTTTTTTAATGAATATGTTTCATTTTGGCTTCACTCATTAGCTTGTGACTTCGATACAGATCAATATATATGTATTTAATTTATACAGTGGGGCTTCGCTTTCAGACTAAGACTAAAGAATACAAATCAATTACAAATCGCTTTCAGCGATAAGGCCTGAAAGGCATAGGCATTTGTGGCATTAGATTTAAATGTTCTCTTGTTTGTGTTGTGTTTTATTTTATTTGTGTATCCAACATGAGAGGGATGAAATGAAAATCCTTGGTGTCCAATAAAGCATTAACCAATCAATCAAATCGAGCTGTCAATCAAATGTTTATTAAATGCTCAACAAAGAATACTATTACCTACCCACCCTTTTAAAAAAGGGACGCTCAATGACAGAATATACAAATTTAGTTTTACACCAGGCGTTAACCAGTGGCCCAGGATTTAAAGAAAACAGAAAATTGTGTACTTGAGGTTGTTTACCTTTAGGTACCTTTCACCTGTTCCACTTTGCAGTAAGCGAGTGGAGATTGTTCACTTCACTAGGTATGGAAATTTATATATTTTATTAAACTGTTAAATAAAAATAATGTAGGTAAAACTATTTTTTTCTTATGTCTGATATCTTATTTTGAAATTTGTAATAACGAAGTAGGTCTAATGGTTTGATTGTATAACTTTTGATTTACCGCAATAGTTCATGTGTTTTCACCTTTTATTGTGTCAGCTTTTGTTGGAGCAATGATAGGCATGTTTATTACGACTTATTGGCAGAATCTTGCAATCAGTCAAGTGTAAAATGATCTTATCAAGACTGTGCAATTTCTCCTCGCGCAGGTTATTCATTGTTGCTTATTAAATAGTAAAAGTGATCATAAGCTATTTTGACAAGTTATCACATCCATTTCGTGACCAAAATACTTAACTGACTAATTTTTTTTTCGGCAAATGTGTTTTTTTTTTTTATTCTAGTAGATAGCAACATGGACCGCTGGATAGGCAAGGTGGCAGTGGTGACCGGCGCAAGCGCGGGCATCGGTAGAGATATCTGTGTGGCGCTGGCAGACCATGGCATGAAGGTCGTGGGACTGGCGCGACGGACACATCTTGTTGATGTGAGTACAACCTTTAATAAATCTGTAGAGGTGATATTCCATGTATACGGTTATGCAATAAGTGATGTAGTATTTTCATATTCTTAAGATATTTTTTTACACTAAAATAACATTTTACAGCAGAGAAAAAGAGATTCAAAACAAATTAGGTACAGTAATTATACTTATGTTTGGTGGATACATTGCGCAGCAAATGTCAAGTTTTATCAAATTAGCAAGCAAAAGTGTCGGACAAAAAGTTGGTATAAACCCGCATCTGCAGAAAAGAATAAAAAGAAAGCATCCTTGCCTCTCCTCGATCTATAATACATTCATCAACTACAGAGCCAATTTAAGTAACCTAATAAGGATCTACAATCGTCTTGCAAGAGCCCAAGCAGTACATATAGTGCTATATCCCCGCGACGTTACCAACTGCAAATAAGTATTTAGTACCTATACAAGTATTGTTAACTAATACATCATTACAAAATGTTCCAGGAGCTACAATCCTCTTGCAAAGGCCCAGGCAGCATAGTGTCATTCCCCTGCGATGTGTCCGAGCCTGGGCAGATAAGCGCGGCGTTCCGCTGGGTGCAGGACACACTGGGATGTGCGCATGTGTTGGTCAACAACGCAGGGGTCTTGCACAAGGGATGTATTACTGGTAAGCGACATTTATTTATTTTATTTAGTTCGCTATAGTCACAGACAAAAAGTTATAAATATATATACTAGATACTTTTAAGGATAATATTAAACTAAGAGTCCAATTACGACTATACACAGCGTTGTTAAAAATCATGATAAAATTATAATGTTGAACTTAAATTTACAGTCCCGTTCAAATAAAACGAGAAACTTTGCAATAAAACAATGTATCTACCTATATTTCTTCAGTGGTAAAAAGTTAATTTAAAAAGTAATAGAAAATAATGGCTTTTTTTATTTATTTTATTATATATTATCTACGAGGGCGGGTCAATAAGTCCGTGACTTTTGGAATAAAACACAGATTTTTTGATAAATAAATCATTTTATTTTTCAACGTAGTCTCCCTTGAGCTCTATACACTTTGTCCAACGCTTCTCCAATTTTTTTATCCCTTCCAAAAAATATGATTTGTCGAGGTCCTCAAAATAGGCCTTTGTTTGCGAGATGACTTCATCATTGGAGTCAAATCTTTTTCTACCAAGCCATTTCTTCAAGTTTGGGAACAAGAAGTAGTCACTCGGAGCCAAATCTGGAGAAGAGGGCGGATGAGGGAGCAATTCATAGCCCAATTCATGGATTTTTGCCATGGCAACTCCACATGTGTGCACCCTTGCATTGTCTTGGTGGAAAAGAACTGTTTTCTTGGCCAAATGAGGTCGGTTTTTTTTTCAAATCGTCATTGAATCGGTCCAATAAGTTGGCATAATATTCCCCATTGATTGTTCTTCCCTTTTGAAGGTAGTCAATGTGGATTATCCCGCGTGCATCCCAAAAAACAGTCGCCATAACTTTATTGGCTGACAAACCCACCTTGGCCTTCTTTGGCGCCGATTCACCCATAGAAACCCACTGTTTTGACTGTTGTTTGGTCTCTGGTGTGTTGTGATGGATCCATGTTTCGTCCACGGTTACAAAACGGCGCAAAAACTCCTCCATATTGCGATTAAACAACGCCAAACCTTCCTGTGAAGTTGTTACACGATTGCGTTTGTGGTCGACTGTGAGCAAACGCGGCACCCATCTTGCGGAAAGCTTTCTCATGCCCAAGTGATCATTCAAAATTGAAACCACTGAGCCATGCGAGATCCCTACGGCTTCCACAATCTCTTGCACTTTCAATCTTCGGTCGGCCAACACCATATCGTGAATTTTTTCGATTGTTTCGGGTGAAGAGACCTCAACTGGGCGTCCAGGACGTTCGGCATCTTCAGTGCTTGTACGGCCACAACGAAATTCAGTAAACCACTTTTTTACCATTGAAATCGATGGTGCAGAGTCCCCATAGTATTTATCAAGCTTAGCCTTGGTCTCGGTAATGGTTTTTTTTCGCAAAAAATAATGCTTAATAAGCACACGAAATTCACTTTTTTCCATTTTTTCCTCAAATTACTGGGTAGTCTGATAAAGATAGCTGTCAAACACAAACTAACTGACGCAGCAAGTTCAAATTTTGACAGGAGTCAACTGACAGATGCCTGTTGACAGGAGTAGTATTGCTTTTTCAGTAAAGAGGTCAGAAATTAAAAAAGTCACGGACTTATTGACCCGCCCTCGTATTACAGAAGTTGGAGACAATCCGCTAAGCGAAGCTGACATTGTATCAACGATCGATGTAAACCTGAAGGGCCCTGTGCTCTGCACGAGACATGCCGTGGCAAACATGAAGAAACATGCATTTGATGGACATATCATCACTATCAACAGGTACAATAGAAGATAATGTATGTTCTATGAATACATCAACTTATGTGAAATGTTTGTTCTCGTCGCAAAGAAGCGACAGATCTTCTTAGATTGAAATTTGGAATGCAGGTAGATGTTATGACGTAGGCATCCGCTACGAAAGGATTTTAGAAAATGCTACTTTTAAAGAGGAGAAATAGGAGAAATATATTCTAATACATTATATACTACTAGTGGGTGCTCACGGCTTCGCTCGCATTAAGAAGTAAAACTTGAATCCCCTATTTCACCCCTCTAAAAGTGGCATTTCCAAAAATATTTTCTTAGCGGATGCTTACGTTATAACATCTACCTTCATTTCAAATTTCAGCCCAATCCGTCCAGTGGTTTGGGCTGTGCGTTGATAGATCACCATATCAGTCAGTCAGTCCTATAAGTTTTATATATTCAGATTATGTAAATATGTGTGTGCAGTGTGGCAGGTCACTACGTGCCCGCCGCAGCAGATATGAACATATACTCGGCCACTAAACACGGTGTCACAGCCTTCACACGAGCACTCGCCTCTGAGCTCGCGCATTGCAAAAGCAACATCAAAGTAACGGTGAGTACCTACCTAATACCATAGACAAAGTATACTCAAGTATTAATAGTACAGATCGCGGCAAACTTCTTGAGCCATGACCTTGAGTGCACAGTAGACGATTTTAAGGTATCGTTGGTGGAAAGAGAGGTGCGCGGGGGCATTCTGTCGGCACGCGTCCCCGTGATTGGCCGATCACTTGGCCCCTGTTCCCCGCGTTGCGCGCATGTTCCGCTAGCATCTGACTACACTTGCGTGCAGTGTCAATAGGCTAGTTGAGTTTTTGTTGTTAGTTTGTTTGCTATTGTATTAAAAACTTTTTGAACAATGCCGCCAAAACGTAACACAGTTCTGAAGAGACAAGCTAGAAAAATGGTGTATGATGTATATTGCTTCATGAATAACATTATTTATTATTATTATGCAGCTGGATAAAGTACTTAGGATAAATACAATGTACACTCTTAGGGATTTTACAAAGGTATAAATTTTGTGTTTATGAATAATGTCTTACAATATTTATTTATATTTGAGTTTTTATGTTTATATTGGTTGCGCAACTAGTGGCTAAAACTTGTCTAGTTTACTTAAATAAACAAATTTACAGAATCTCACTATATATTTTACAAACGCCAACAATGACCAATAAAATATGTCCGGAAGTGTACATGCGCGAACTTACCCCCACTACGTCGACTTTGGCTCAAGAAGTTTGCCGCGATCTGTAATTGAGTATATTTTGTCTATGCTAATACTATGTGCTGTATATATCTGTCACCACATAGTGTGGCAGGTCACTTGCCCATCGTAACACATATTCAATTCAACATTCATTTATTCAGAAATGGTCGTACAAGATAAAAGATAAAAGCTTTATTCACCTCATGACATCACGTCCTATAGGGCAAGTCAGTTTACATATATTATCCTTAAATAGTAATTCATCTTCTTATTATCCAATGAATTAATTTATATTATTATATTATCTTACATCTAAACTAAAATCACAGTTAAAATATGACTTCTAATTTAAGTAACTAGAAGAAATGAAGATACTAGCGGCATAGTCATAAATTCCTTAAGAAAATAAAATGGGTTGCTTACAAAGAATTGTTGTAGTGTCCTTTTGAATTGTATAGATAAGACAATTCTATAGTCTTAGATTGTAACCCTACAAAACCGTGCTATCTTGGTTAGTAATATAAACGCAGACTTGGCTCAACTTTGTCAAGAGATTTCATCAGAAATCTTGGCAAAGTTCAACAAGCAGCTCCATGTTAGTCAATAACTTTCGTAATATTAGCTTTACAATATGTTTTTTAACTGAGGAGTAATCTACCAATGTATTATTACTTGTTTTCAGAGTATTTCGCCGGGTCTAGTGGCTACAAGCATGGCTGGCGATCTCATTGGGAAGAAGGTTTGATTTATATTGCAACTAGAAGAAAGAGTACAATTAAATGAACTTTTTCGCGTTCAAATTCAACAAATAAGTATGTCCTGTGTCGGAGATGTCAGTAACATACAATATTATAAATAGGTATCCTAAGTATAACATATCTTTAGTCATCCTCGGAGCATGCCGTATTTAATAATGCTTTCCGTTTCCGAATGAATATAAAACGATACAAGTATGTTTTGAATATGTACGATATTTATGACGGCATTTTCAGGTACCGTTTTTGGCGCCAAAAGACATTGCTGATGCTGTGATCTACGCGCTCTCGACTCCCGCGCATGTCAATGTAAGTTATTTAAAGATTTTCTTTCTTTGGAATGTCCTAAAACATGATTACCGTACAATATGCACTGTAATAAATTTATCTTATTTTTCATACATATTTTAGGCCTACTTGTTTATATTTTTTTCACTCCTTTATTAATTAGTTTATTAACATTAATTATTAATTCAATAACAAGATAATTTATTATTTTGTTTACAGATTGAAGAGCTGACCGTTACCCCTGTCGCTGAAATAAGGCTTTAAAAGCAATTTAAATTTATAATAATTAAATCGCAAATAGTCTTTGTAAATCAGTGCGATAGGTATAGTGATTAGCGTAATTATTTACACTTGAGAAGCAAATACATAATAAGGGTGAATAAATTAAATAATCTTTAATTTAGGTACATGCAGCTTTATTTAATCACGATACAACTTAACAAATAAATACCTACGTATTCGATGCACCGTGGCTTGCTAAGGAATATAAGAAATTCGACATTTTCCAAATACCATAGCCGTACATCGTCACGAGCACATCATTGAATACTCTCAAGTACTTTTTTTTCGTAATCACATTTTCTGTATTTTTCAATTCATCTTTGATAATGTGTTTTCTTAAGCCGTAACATATTCTGAGACACATGTCTTTCCAGTCTATGTTTGTGACGTCAAAGTTGAATATAGCTTGGTCCTGTTTAGTCAGACTGTTGTAAAGGCTCTCCACGTTGCTATCTGTGAAGTTCCATTCGTTTGAGGCGAAGCTGGATATTAAATCTAACATCCCGGATGCCTTGTTAAGAAGTTTCACTAATCTGGAAAACAAGAAAACAAAGTTTTTAATGTTAAACGTAGTGTAGGTAAGTCTTAATGTAGTGTGTTTTTATCTACCTACAATAATATATTTCTCTCGAATAGCATCATTGCTTCAAGTAGAGATTAGGGGTCAGTTCCGCTATCTACTTTGAGGCAATTATTTTATTATGATTGGTACCATATGTTTTAATGATATGATAAATAAATAAAAACATATTTTATCAAATACCATGGAGACAATAGCAATATATTTGTCGGGAACGAGACTCTACAATACAACCCATCATCATTTAAGTTTTTTTTATTTAAGTAAAATTCAAATACAATTCATAAATACAAACCTTCTTTGTTTTCCAAATAATGCTCCAACAAAAACCGCAATATGTGCAGGTATAACTTGTAAGAACAGAGCTAGTACTCTGTACCAATATTTGTTTCTTGTAAAAATATAAATAGCATATATAATATCTTAGATATCATATCTTAAGTTTATTATCTTAAGTATGTATAATATCATCGTAGTTCAGCGTGAGAAATCGGCAAGTCTTTTAAGTAGTTTTGCACAATGGCGCATCTAAACACGTGCACGCTAAATTCGTTCTTGCCGAGCATTGAGCTAGGATTATAGGTACAGAGTCACAAACGCTCGAAAAAAATATCCGACCTTTGGGTCGGATACGGATACGGAACTCTGCCCACGCTATTCGTTGAGCAGACTTTTGAATTACCTATCTCTTTTGCACGTTCTTAAGAGTATTGTTTTGGTTGCAGTATTTTTTATATAGTTTATATAGTTTGGGGCGAGGCACGAGGGCGCCTCTGAGGCACGAACCTGACCGTCGCCAGAAGTGGGAGAACAAAGAATAATATTACCTTTTTAAAAAAGTAGGGGCTACCCGGTCGGTTGCCCTGTTCATTCCTGCAGGGTGTTTCACAAATTCGGAATGTTTCCGCTCGGAAACGAAACGTCAATCGTAGAACTCCTTGTAACTTCTATGATTAGTGGATGATGATTAAAATAGGTTAGTTTTTACGTCTTTGATTGGCGCTTCGTTTCAGAGCGGAAACATTCCGAATTTGTGAAACACCCTACAGATGGGGAGTGATATTAGGCCCTATCAATGATTGTATCTGAGTTTACAGTATTAGTTTAGTAGACCAACCTTTATGTATATAGTATGGATACCTATATTCGGTAGTGGATGCTCATTAGCCCCGAGCCCGACATATAATATTATAAGCTCATTCAACAGAACGTCAGCTCAGGGTGGGGGATCATTAATACTTGTAAAAAATAATGTTAAAGCAAAAGAATGTAAAGAAGTAGTTAAGCGATCTGTTGAACGTGCTTGTGAGATCACATGTGTTGAACTGGACAACCATATCATTATGTGCGCATATAGACCACCTGAGGATTCAAATGTGGATGATTTCATTGAGGCCCTTGATGACGCTCTAACCCTAGTATCTAATAAAAGCAAACCATTATTGATTTGTGGTGATTTTAATATTAATTTGTATAAAGACACTTGTAAAAAAAGAAAATGTTACAACTATGTGAATCGTATAAAATTCAGCCGCTGTTTCACGATCCCACTAGAATCACTACCACGACCTCAACATGCATTGATAATATATTTGTTAATTTCGAGGTAAAAACTAAAACTATCATAGATAAGCTTCCGTCAGATCACAGAGGCCTTAGTGTAACTTTCGATGCTAAGGTTAAAAATACTTCACAAATTATTCGTACGCGACCTATAACTCAAAAACGTAACGAAAATTTCTATGCTTCGATTGAAAAGTCAATTGCTTTGTTACCTAAAAATACCATGGACATGAACGTAGACCAACAATTTAAACTATTATTTGACTTAATTGAAACTGAATTTAATAAGGTATATACAGTTAAAGAATTTAAATCTACTGGCAAAGTAAACTTTGCAGAGTGGGCAACACCCGGCATTTTTAAAAGTAGAGATACCTTGTATCAGCTCTACGCGCAAAAAAACGAATTCCCTAATGAATCTATAAAAAACCTATGTAAAAACTATTCAAAAATTTTCAAAAATGTATGTCATATGGCAAAATCTATTTACATTAAAAATAAAATATTAAAATCTGATAATAAAATAAAAACAACATGGGACTTAGTTAAAAATGAATTAGGAAAGAAAAAACAAAGTGAAAAACTATGCAAGTTACATATAGATGGGATAACGATTAGAAATAAATCAGAAATTGTTGATGTGTTTGAAAGTTATTTTAGTAATATAGCTGCAAATTTAACAAAAAATTTAAACTCTTCGCCAGCATCAGCTAGAGCTTTCCTTGCTGAACATGTTTCTAAGCCTACTTCTTTATTTGGCTTTCACACAGTGTCTCCTACAAATATTTTAAAAACTTTCAAAAGCTTAAACGTTAAAAAAACTGAAGACCTTTGGGGGATTTCAGTTCATGTATTAGGGAATATAATCACTACGATTGCTCCATATTTATCTAACATTTTCAATTATTGTATAGTGACTGGAACCTTTCCTTCTTTGATGAAATTTAGCAAAATAGTTCCTATTTTTAAATCTGGCTCTAAAGAAAATCCATCTAATTATAGGCCTGTCTCAATACTTCCATCAATTAGCAAAATTTTTGAAAAAATTATGTTAGATCAGCTATTAGTACATTTCAACTGCAATAAAATTCTACACGAAAATCAATTTGGCTTTACAAGAGGGAGATCAACAATAGATGCTGGCTCCAAGTTAATACGTACTATTCTAGAGGCTTTTGAAGGTAAACAGGATGCAGTAGGGATTTTCTGTGACTTAAGCAAGGCATTCGACTGCGTATGCCATGAAACTCTAATTGTCAAGCTTCAATTTTATGGTCTTAATGACAAAGCCACTAACCTTATGTCATCTTATCTATCAAACAGAATTCAATCTGTAAATTTAGGGAACACATGTTCTTCAGGCGCTGTAGTCAAGATGGGTGTTCCACAGGGTTCTATCCTGGGCCCTTTTTTGTTCTTAGTTTATGTGAACGACCTACCCTACATGTTAGGTTCTCTAAAAAATTGTGATATTGTTCAATTCGCCGATGACACTTCAATCGTATTTAAAAATAAAAGAGGTACACAAGACCTTAGTCATATCTGCGAAGTTTTAAAGAAAGTGAGCGAATGGTTCTCAGCCAACAACTTGATGCTTAATCCTAATAAGACAAAATGTGTAAAATTTACACTTCCTAATGTGACCAAATCAGATACAAATATATTTATGATGGGTGAAAAGTTGGAACTAGTGAATTCGACTCTATTCTTAGGTTTGACAATAGATGAAAAGTTACAATGGGGAGCTCATATATCAGCACTCGCAAGTAAACTTTCTTCTGCAGCATACGCAATACGGGAAATCCGTAAAATTACTGATGTATCCACAGCTAGACTAGTTTACTTTGCATATTTTCATAGTATAATGAGCTATGGAATATTATTGTGGGGTGGCGCTGCAGATATAAACGACATCTTTGTTCTACAAAAACGCGCTATTCGAGCTATTTATAACTTAAGGCCCCGTCATTCACTAGAGAATGTCTTCAGAGAAGTAAAAATACTAACAGTGCACTCATTATACATTTACGAGAACATAATGTATGCCCGTAAATATTTGAGGCCTCAACTTAAAAACAATGACTGCAATATGATTACCCGCCAAAAAAATAAACCTGTATATCCACGTTTGAGACTCCAGAAAAGCGGAAAGTCATTTATAGGTAATGCTATAAGCTTCTATAATAAGATTCCAAATGAAATCCTGGACCTCAATGAAACTCGCTTTAAAAAATATGTTAAAGATTACCTAATTAAAAAAGCTTATTATAAACTTGATCATTACACTAAAGATCCACATGTGTGGTGGTTGTCTAGCTCTGAACGCAAGCAATTGAAAACAAATAAAAACTAATGTTGTAATTATTTTTATGTACACTGTGTACCTAACTATGTATATTTGACGAAACCAAGTGTTCGGAAGATCCAATGGAATGATAAATAAATACAATACAATACAATACCCCGCTGCCAGCAGTATTCGGTAGTGGATGCTCATTAGCCCCGAGCCCGACATACCGCGCTGCCAGCAGTATTCGGTAGTGGATGCTCATTAGCCCCGAGCCCGACATACCGCGCTGCCAGCAGTATAAAAAAACTTTGTTGTTGTTTATGTATAAGGGGCTAATATTTACTCACCTATACATATTAATGTATATAAAAACTGGAATATCTAATAAAATAATTAAAGTAAACATAAAACTATACTCAAGATATACAAAATTGTACCTAAACCTAACTAAAAGATCGTACCTTATCGTACTTTGTGCATTATTATCTTTCTGAAGGGAATTAAAGAAATAAAATAAAAACACGTATATAATTTTACAGCGTAATTTATTAATTTCACGTAATAGAAAAATTACTGATAAACTGTCAACTAATGATTATTGTATTATAAACTACACATATCCAACCATTGCATGTACTCGAATACTTTTTACATTCATAGGAACATTTGCACCTTAAGCTAAGTTTATTTTAAATTATCTTATGAAATGAGTTACATTTACATATTAAATGATACAATATAGCATAGGACCCCAGGGTCGCAAACAACAGTACAAATAATAATATTTTTATAAAATTTAGAATGAAATACATAATAATATGATTTTTTTTTTAAATCGAATGCTTAGAACCTTCTTCTAATCTCATGAGATTGAATTTAATATTAGAAATTTTATCCATTTCACATCCAAGACAGATAGAAGAATACAAAGGAAACCTAATGTAATTTATAGTGTGTAAATCATATGGTTACAATTACAAAAAAATAAGCCGTAGGATATGTCAAACTTATTGGCGTGTCAAGTTGTTTTTTAGCTCACAAAAAAAAACATGTATCAAGCAAAAGTAATCAATTCAACACATATCGTATTTAACTTATTATTTTATTGACGTTTTAAACTGCATACACGTGGTAAATTATCACATGTAGGTATGGTTTTTTCTTAATCTGATAAAAGACATTGTAAATTTAAAAACTAAACAAGTCAGTAACTATTTCAGTTTAACAACTTTGCGAATTCAGTTATGCCTTCCTATTTGAAGACTATTTAATCAATATTTAAAAAAAACATGAATAACACATTGGAGACTATAGAATAAAATATAATCCAATAGGCCAAAAAGATTTATGTATGTGTTAATGAATAAATTTGTTGAATAAATCTATATAATTATGTATTTGGTCATTACCCTAATTGTACCAATAACCTTGGTCATGCCAGTTAGATATTTTTGAAAAAAAATAGGAGAATTCTGTGAACAACCTCATTTAATATTATAAATACTGCATGTATTTATAAATAATATAAAAAAATATGTTTAAAAATATATTTATCAATATAATCTAGCATTCCATTAGTGAAAAATGTTTATGGCCTAACTCGGTTTGCTATGTGTTATTTAATGTAACCAATAAAATAACTGTGCAGCGTAAATATATAAAAACATCTTTTTTATACATAAATACACAAAATGTGATCTTGCTAGTTTGTGTTATAGTACAACCTAACTAATTTATTTATATTCACGTGCAAATTTATTTTTTATGCTCCATTTTTACTTATCCAAATCATCTAATAATATAAGTTTATTTTCATTTCAAGAACCAATGTGAGAGATCAATTTGCTAAGAATTATTTAATCGCTCTTTATATTTATTAATCTAACGTATTATATTATATCAATCTTATTTATTACACCTTAGATAAGAAATAGACATACCTATGTAATACCACAGACAACTGTTTATTACATTTGGGATACGACGCGAATAAAATTAAAATTCTAAAAATATAAAACAAGAATTATCAAAAATTCGACATAAATTTTCATTATTTGTAAATATTATAAAAACCTATCTGTGAGATATGCGGAACCAATTGTTTTGCAAAATACTATAGCTTTGTTTTTTAAATTGCTTATTATGTTTTAACTTGTGATGAGTAGACCGAACAAAGCGCGCGCCTCTGTGCGACCAGCCCCCTTAGACAAGAGGCGTATTTTAGTGAGCGTACTGTCGCTCACTTATGGAATAGAAAGACCAATGTATGGGAGTGACATCGCGACGCGCTCCGCGGGGGGAAATAATACGTCACTCCCATACATTGGTCTTTCTATCCATAAGCGAGCGACAGTACGCTCACTAAAATACGCCTCTTGTCTAAGGGGGCTGTGTCCTACAACTACACTAGAGTCAGTTTCTCAATTTTGCCTTTTTAAGTTCCTATCTTCATTCCCCGTCACGGCACGTGAATGCCACACAACAAAGCACCAGGCGATATTATACGAAGCTAGTGTTAAAATTATCTTCAAAAACTCTAAATACAAATCTTAACGTACTATTAAAGTTATTTCTTTCACTTATTTAATTGGCCCTAAGTTAATATTCAACCGCTCTTGTACTAGAGTTAGTTCAAGAGTAATTATCTTTCTATCATTTACAATTATAAAAGTAAAATTGACAAATTCTACACGACACGATCACTACTATAGTAAATAAAGTACTGGAATATGAACTAACTATTAACATTCAATTCAATTACAAGCATTTTCATAAAAACAAGACGTATATTGACAATGAATAACCATTACAACGCACTTACAACATGAAACAACAAATTGTGCATATTAAATTAGCTGCTATCAACCACATTTTTCAAATGAATACAGTCCTAATTAATTTAAATCTATTAACTCATTTTAAAGTTGTTTAATACATACCAAAGATACATATATTTAGTTACTATTACAATCACTCAGTAATTGTATCATGTATGAATTTGTCAAATATATAATATGTGTCTTTATAACAATAATTGCACGATTGCATTCACTCACTGAAACAAACTTTGAACTTTCAGCTTCGGCAAACGTCTCCTCAGGATCGGGACCTACAATATAATAATAACAGGTAAGAAAACATTATATTTGATGTAAAACCTGGTTCAGTCAATGAACTTTTATAAAGATCTGTGAAAATCATGCCATCCTTTCCCTACTAATAGAGGAGCAAAAGGGATGGAATGGTTTTCACCGCTTTTAATAAAATTCATGAACCGGGTTATATCACACATATATTCTATGTACTGTATATTATGTAGTTAAAAAGCAACAAATAAAACTGAATATAAGTTCAGAAATGTAAAATATACTGAACTAATTGAAGTTTGAAACAGGTGTGCAAATACGGATACCAGTCAGATGGGGTACACATTTCAATTGAAAAAACTCATTTTGGCAAAACCACATAATATAAATATTATGTACTACTAAAATGTAATTTGAGGATTCAGACAGAATATTATACGAGTATTTTTTTAACTAGATAGGCTCACTCTTGACTACAACTCGCCTGATGTTAAGCCACGTTATAATGTACGTATATAATGAAGTCTCAAAATCACGGAAAATGTCTGTAAAAATACTATCAATCAGTTTGTTTATTAATCTAATGACCGAGATCCGTATTTGTGTTTGTAAGTTTAGCGCTAATACTCACTGTCTCTTTCGCTCTCGTAAGCAATTAAGACAAAAATGAAAGGGACTGAATTTATGTATTTACAAGGTAGTTCTATACAAATAATTTTCGGTGAATTAATGACAATTACCTATATAATCGTAGCACTTATTGTATAATTATTACCTCGTGGTAATCTTCTTCTTTGATTTCGAGAGGGTCCTGCAACACCTGTGACGAGAATAACCCTATTATATAGGATTTCTTAGGGCTTATAAAATATGTCATAAAAAGAAGTATGGCAATTTTATAACTCGGTGATGTAAGCGTGTACCAGATTTCCTTAACCGAGAAGAATAGTTAAATCAAGTGTAAATCCACACATAACTTGAAAAGCAAGTCATTAGTGCAAGGCCGGTATTCGAACCGGGGTCGGCAGATAATAAAGCGGACGCTTCTCCAACCGAACCACGCTCGCTTATTAGATTAACTCATTGTCTCAATATGTTACTAATACGGTTTTCACTCACGTGTAATTCGCGTATGTTGATCGCGCGTTTTGGGTACC